>VDFB02252616.1:58777002-58813100 GCA_007258455.2 Sequoia sempervirens
TTAATCTGTCTACTTCACTGAATCATTGTTTTATGTTATGGACCCCTGGGATTTCTTGTTGAGCATGTCTATTATCTTATTACTAATTTTTTTGGTGTTACATTAGTTGTAGTACGAGCTTTGAGGTCCGGTAAAAAAAAATTTGTCTACTTGCTCATTGTAGTTGACTTAGTGAATGTGGCACATTGTGGAAGTGTAAAGTGAAATTATTTAAAAAAAAATTATGTTCAAATATTTAATTATGGGTCCTAGCTTTAGTCTAGCTGACTTGTTTGGATGTGGATCAAAATTGTTCATGTTTTGGGTTGACAGTTGATAATATTTCCAAGTTTTATCAAGGTTGGCCTATAGTGACTTCATTTCTAGATGTGGATATATATAAGAGATTCGATATATCATTTGAGATAGGAAAAAGTGGAGTGTGGTGGTGTGTTGCGATCATCAGGAACATTAATTAGGTGATTATGCATAGTTTCACTTGTGCATTATTATTTTTACAAAGCAAGTTGTGCAGAATAGAGCAGAATTGTTGAATCAGTCATAAGGACGAGATTATCTACAAAGATTAATTGGAACTGTAATCAAGCATTGTTCATGCTATTTCATTAGTTCATTCTTTTGGATCTATTCCAAATCATTGTAGGGTAGTAAGCCCATCCTTCTAAGCAGTGAGCTCTAGGTAGTGAGGCTGAATGCAAGTGCATTCCCATTTTGTACTTTTTATTTTGGGTATACTCATATTATATTGTGGATTGGCCATCCACCATAGTTTTTCCCCTAATAGGGTTTCCACAAAAAAAAAATTGTCTTATGGTGTTGTGATTACTTTCTTTCTATCAATGCATGTTTCTTTTGTTGAATGATTAAGTAAGTTAAATGACAGAATAATTAAGTTGAATTTTTGCACAACACTAATTCACCCCCCTCTCAGTGTTGCTTGTTTCCAACAGGGATGGGGGATTATTGAGTTCACAGTTCTTCACATTTTTTTGTCATTTTTGAGAACATTCCCATTTCTATTTTGTTTAACAAAAACTTTTGAGGGTTATAGTAGAGTAAATAGAGTGAAAATGGGTGAAAACCACATTAGAGTGGAGTCATTATCGTGTGATGGTTGGATAAACAAGATCAAGGTGTGGAGAATTCTAGAAAAAGGGGGCTTCCCCACCTTTATGAAGAGGCTTCATGGTTTTGACCATGAACCCATGAAGATCTTTATGAAAGGATGGCATAATAGAATTATCACAATGAATTAGGTGGAGTTTTCAATAACTAAGGATTTCATTGCCTAGATCTCTTGGCTACTACCCCAAGGATGAAAAATCTTCAAGAAGAAGAAAGGGAATGAGGACACCATGAATCAATTCTTTAAAGGTGATGAAATGGATAAACTAGTAAAGCTCAATTTTTGGGGTTATGTAACATGCCCATTGTTCTACACAACAATGTTTCCTATATTTTATCCACAAGTGAATAGTTTATGCATCAACCTTTAAGAGAAATACAATTTTTCTTTTCCTTTGAATAATAAATACATGTTTTTCAAACTTTTCCATTGCATATAAAAGAATTCCTTTCATCAATTCAAATAATGATACATAATTTACATATGATATTTTCATATTTTCAATTTCAATAGAGATGGATACAAATTACATGCATAGCTTAAACAATCTTGCAACAAGTATCAAGTACAATGTTCTAGGAATTCCCCCTCAAATCTTGGCCACTAACTAAAGAGGGGAAGCATCACTCAAGCTCTTTTCCACCAACCTTAGACTTACTATGTTCCTCTGCACATCTACCTAGCTGGTAAGATGGCCTTACCCTTCAATGAAGAGATTGGTTTGGTAATTGTTGATGTAGATGTTAGTTGCACACCAACAGACAAATAAAATTCTCATAGAAACACTACGAGAACCTATCTTTCTTGAAAGAATCTACCAAGAAAACCTAAATCTAAGGCTAACTCAGCTTAATCCCAAGGCTCATTTATGTTAGGTCTTGATGCACTAGGTTCACTCAGGGTTTGATGTGATAGTGTTTTTAAACATGAGGGGTAAATGGTCCATAAGGTATCAACTAGTATCATAGAGATATAAAAAAAATCTTAGTCTAGTCATTCAATAAATTCATGAAATCAACAAATTTACAATAATATTTCATGAAATTCAAATAGCTTGCACTTATCCAAGTAGATTTAGCATTGAGCATTCAACAATTTCATGGAATCAAAATATTTCCAAAAAAATCCATGCATTCATTACTTTTTGGAACATTTTTTGAAATATAAGCATCTATTCTAAAACAAAGCTTAAAAAATTATTGAAAAGTAAAAAAATTCCCAAGTATTATCCATGCATGCCTCGAGAAATAACCAAACTAGAGGAAACCATTCCATACAACACTAGATTTCTTCACAACTAGGAACAAAATGATGCAAGAGTTTAAAGAAAAGGGGGATTGTTTGCCACTACATAGTGTCAATATGCACCCTTAAATGACACAACACACAGTCTTGTCTAATAGGAACAAACAATCAACTATGTAAGATTTCATACCAGGAAATAGATTTGAAATTGGATATGATATTAGTTAACTTCTAATGAAGCATACAAGTTTTTAATCTAGAATAGAACAAAAAATAGGAAAAGATCAAAACTTGAAAAAAGTTTTGGTTCTCCGACATCCACAAATTTTTCACTTAACTTAAAATAAAACATATCCCAACTTTTAATAAGAACAAGAAACTTAAGAAATTTAACCAACACATAAGAGGAAATCCAAGGGATGAATTGCAACAAGGCACATGGCACATGACAAGTGGCAAGAGAACTTCTAAATACATCAAAAGATGTCAACCTTCTTCAGTACTTTGAAACTTTTGGACTCATGTCTTTCAAATTCAATCAGGAAATCAAACCCGAACCAAGCAGATTTGTCAAACAAAATATAGGAAATTTCTCTAATAGATATTTAGAGTGATCAAGTAGAATCAAATATAGATACCCCAATCCACCAACACTATTGTTCCTACATTCAAGTTTGAGCTCAGGCATAAGACACCTAGAAGTAAATCACCCTAGAGCTAGGCACACTCCTTCGTTGCATTCATAATACTAGGATTCACAATTCTTCAGTACCCATATCACTAGATCTGCTTGCAACCCATATTTCCTTGACCATACATACCAAAAAATAGTCCAACATCCTATTTCTCCTACACAAAAAAATCCATATATATCAATCCATTTTTAAAACATTCATACAATTCTCATTAAAATAAAACCATCATTAATAAATCATCCTTTTAGAGAAAATCATGAATAACATGTTTTTGATGCATTCTCGTGTAGTTATCCCCTTACAAGGGTTGTAAGACACTATGGCCTTGTTGATCCTATTAGTTTTTGATGGTTTATATGCTATATTCTATGTTCTTTTATGTTGGATAGTAAACATGAGTGATGGTTGTTGCTACACCATAAAGATGCTCATATTCTTGATTAATCTTATCTAATGGTTGTTGTGAATACTTGTGATAGTCAAATGAGTTCCATTCTTTGTCTACATAAATATACAATGATCAAGATTCTAAGTTATTGGTAATATTATTTGTATACTAAGTGGATTACATTATGTTAGGTGATTATATATCATAGATGTGAGTGGGTGTGATTATGAAGACAATTACTGATATTCAATGTTACTTATTGCAATATGCATTAAAAGTTAAATATTCTATTGACATCAGTGGTGATATTTTGATAACATATAGTATTCACTCAATTGTTCCTTGACTCTATAACAAGTATCATACAAGCAAGTAGTGTTACTATGTATATTAGTGGATCTAATTTTCTAGTTGAATATTATTCTTGAAATTTTTAATTCATGTAAGTCATTTGTTTTAATTATTATTAATCATAAGTAATAGTAATACAATTTCTTGGTTGAGTAAATAGGTTAAAGAAATTTGTCAATGTTGATAAGGGGGTCACATAGCTACTTCCTTTATTATATCCTTGTGAAATATTATTCTTTACATGGGAATGTGATTTAACCTTGTTTTTTGTGGTATGGGTTATGTGCATGTGAGAGTTGTTTTTAGTCCCTTGAGTCACTTTATTAATATGGCCATTTATTTTATGAAGTCCTTACGTGGTCTTAATTGTTAAAAAAATTCCTAGGTGATAGGTTTATGCGGTAGGGGTATTTTTATTCCATGATACCTCTTTAATAAAGTATAAAACCCACTCTAATTACTCACTTATGAAAAGTAACAAAAATTAGAGTTGAAAGGGTGGTTGGGAAATTGAAAAGGTGGTTGCCTTTTCCTCTTCCATTTATTCTTTCTATTTTTGTGGAGGAGGGGGTTTCTCTCTTTTTCTTGGTATTGTTCTTGAGTTAATGTTTGGTTTCCATTCTTCATTTTGAGTTCTTGTCATGTTTGTGAAGAGGAAGGAGCAATAGAAGAGAGTGCTTGAAGGGATTTTTCCACAAGTTGGATAGAAAAATTTATTGGTGAGATCTAACATTTTAGTTATCTATCTTGTTGATTTGTAATGAGTTTGTTGTCATATTGGTCTTTCTTATAAAAAATATATGTGGAATTTGATGTTGAATCTCATTTGTGGTTGCAAGCAGTGTGTTGGGGTTTGCATTGGTTGAGTCTTCCACCTTGTTTAGTTTAATTTCATTTATCCCCTTTTTGTGTGTTAAAATAAAGAAATATGAATGGAAGATGTTGTGATGTGCAAAGTATATAGTGTGACCCTAGCTCGAGGGTGGATTGAATCTCAATCCTATGGTTGGGTGGAGAGCCTATTGGACAATATTATTTATTTTATTCCTTGTGGATGTTTGTATTTCAGGTACATGTGCTGAAAAAGAAAGATTATCTTGGTACTTTCAACTTATGAATTTCAAGAGAGAAGCATATTGGTCTTGTGAGGGTTTGTAAAGGTATTAAGAACCTATGAATATTTTGTCATTTAGAGTTTAATTATGGTTGAAGGTGTTATACTCTACTTGTTAAAATTGAATAGGGAGGATAAAGGTTAGTTTATTTTATCTTGGAGGATTATAGAATTCAAAGGTAAAGATTAACTTAGAAAAAGCCAAGTTTTAATGAGATATTTTGTGTATAGGAAGTTGTTATGTAAATGTTTGATACATACATTTTCCAACTATGTTTAATTTTATTTGAGTAAATTCTCTAATCTACATTATAGTGTATTTATTCCATATAAATAATCAATAAGAAATTTAGCAAACAACATCAAAGACTCATCTTATCCCACTTAAGTAATAAATTGTTGAGATTACAATATTGCTACCTTTATGCCAAATAATAATCTGATAAAAAGTAGTTTCACATATTTAATCATATTAATTGTTAAAAACACTATTGAAATATATAATTTAATGGGTTTCTCAACTATTAATCTCAAAAAAACATATCCAAAAATTGCATTAACCCAAATCACCAATTACAATTTATTAAGAAAACATTGACATTTTTATTCAAAATAAAAATCTATCATAAAATAGTCTTACAAATATGCTCACACAGAATGAAAGACAAAGATTTAGATGATAAAATTTAAAGGGCTTCTAGAATACAATATTTTTTGAACATATTAGAAAATAAGAGAAACCCAATAAATCTAATAAAACTTATAATTAAAACATTATCATCTCCTACTTTACAATTGGAACAACAAATTGACTAAAACCAAGTTAGGTAGTCCTAATACTAATATGGATGTTCTTGAGGATTATGTTAATATGGAGATTTAATGATAAACTTATCAATAATAGGTTTCATGTTTAAGTGTCATTTAGATGAATGTAAATGATGTTGTCAATTGGTGTAAAGTTGGAAAATTAATGTTGATTTTTCAAAGGAAAAAAAATATTCATTTCGAGCATACAAGAATTCATCATGATTTTTATTAATTCATAACATTATACAAGTTTTAAATTTATTAGTTTATCCTTAATTATTCTATTTTATTACTTACATCTTTTATTTATTTACTTTGTAGTATTTTATTAGCTTAATCTTGGGGAAGGCATTAGATAGGTATCAGAGCACCAGGTTGTGACGCTATTAGAGCTTTGTGGAAAAAAGTAGAAAAAGGAACAAGTATGGAAATGAGAATAAAACTTGGATTGTATTCCAAGTCACACAAGTTGAGTGAATCCTCGAACTGGTGAACAAAATATAAATGGGTATGTAAACCTACTTCACAAAGCTAAATTAAAGGTATTAAACTCTAAATCCCAAGAAATTGATTTACATCTTATATCTTTGTACCCTTGTTGTTAATACAAGTATAATAGATATTAATTCATAAATTGATTAATCTTCCTTTGATCACTAAGAAAAAATTTCATCTTGTTCATCCTCGACTAATTGCTGATTTGAAATAGTTTGCTCATTTTTCTTAATAATTTATTTAACTATTGCATGTTCTTCAAATAATGATATAGACTTATCGATTATTAATTATTCTCCTTGTTTGATACTTCCCTTGCTTGATATTTTCTATAATCACCTCTTCTACTATAGAAATAATGTGTGCTTTGCTACTAACATATCAAAAGTTTCATTTTCTTGAGGTAATTTCAAAACTGTCTCTTCAAAGGATATTGTTGACCTTTACTTCGAATGAAATTTTTTGAGGTACTATACACTTTTAATAGAGTTGAGTCCCATGGTAGATGTTTAAATTTCTAGAATAGTGAAAAATTATTTAATTATAATTGTTTTTGTAAGAAGTTGAAGAAACTCACTTTGGATTGAAGAATGATGTAGATTCCCATTAAGAAAAAGTCATAAGTTATCATGAATTTGTTAATGTTAAGTAGGATAATAGTACATGTTGCGATATCCTCGCTCAAAGTATTATCAATTACTAGTTTCCCATTCGATATTGATGAGTTCCTTAATTATTTATTGATCTTATAATTCTGATTTAACCAATATTATATGAGAAAAGTAGGATATAGATGTTTGGGTGCAAATTATAACTATTGAAATTGATGTAAGTTCTTATCATTCATTGGCTCCTTTGAGTAATAAATTTGATGTTTAGAGATTGATTTAATAGATATTAACCTCAACTAGAGGTAGCATTTGATATAAGAGTAGAGGATGTTGAATTTTGGTATATTTCACAATTAGTGACCAAAATTAGGTAAGATCTTAGTATAGTTTTCTTCCAAGAACTTGTTCCTTAATTAGATAAATATCATACTATAAAATCTTTATAATATTGTTTGAAAAGTGATGAATAATAAAAATTTGGATTCTGGTAAGTTGTCTTCAATTGAAGGATGGTTGTATGATGTAGTCACAGATTAATAAGATCACTTGAATAGTTGTGAGCAATATCCCTTTAATCAGGTATGAGCATCTATTTTGGGCTTAATAGTTAGAAAAAAATTTGAAAAGAGCTTGGATTTTGGTAAGTTAAGTAAATAATAAAATTATGTTGCATTATCTAATAATTTAAGAGAATTACACCTCTAAAACAAGTTTGTAATAAAGGTAAGAGTTGTATTCATCTAATTTAATTGTGATTATTAAGCTTGTTGTATTAAATGGGTATATAATGATACTTGTTATTCCACTTTTGATTGATCATTTTAATGGAATATTTTATGTAATGGAAATATTTCATTGTTAAGGGAATTAGTAAATCTCTTGACTCACTTTCTTTTTTTTCTCTCACCTTTTTGTATACAACTCTTCCTTACACTTTGACAATTTGGTCTTACGAAACTCTAATATATTATAGAAGGTAATGTTGTATTATTAATGCTCACCACCGAATAGAAGGAAATGGATTTATATGCAATTAATTTTTTTTCTTTTAAAGATTTAATAGTCTTGTTTACATGGGAAATTTCATTTTGGAGGTAGTTAATTAAAGTTACTTAAGTTCACCACTTTAACTTGCTTCATAATAGAGTTGGGTGCTAACTATGTAAATTCATTTTCTTGAGCAATTATTTAATGATTGGTGTAGTAAAGTGGTCCATCACAATTGGATGCTCTCTTGGTTGTGCATTATATATTCAATACAGTCTATTTATCCACCATAACACATGGATTGATTATTAAGAATATTGCTTACTCTAGATTTTGTTATTGTTACAATTTAGTTATGAAAAATATCAATGATTTTAGACAAGTGTAACCTTTTGCTATGAATTTAATGTAATTTTACTCATATATTGATGACATACCTAAAATTTGGAAATATTAATGTTGATTGTTTGAAAGTGAAAAGTTTAACTATGGATGAAACTCTTTCTTTATTTTATTGATGGTAGTAATTTGATGTTTCAATATTGCTAAGTAATACATAAAATATTATCTTAATTTCTCAAGTAGAAGATTGGAAATGAGGTAAATTAGCCTTAATTATTAAAGTAATTATCTTGTTTCTAATAATGATTACTAAATTTAGTGCAATGGAACTATGAGTTGAAACATGTTTGTAAACAAGGAATTTATCCTTAGTGGTACATATTATGATTTTGTTCTATGGTGAAATTCTTTATTGTTCTAGTGTTTTTTTGAGAGTCGTGTTGGTGATTGAGAATTATGTGGAATTCCTTCTTGGAAATCCAATGTGATAGTGATGTACTTGGGTGTTGGTAACTATTTCAAATGTAAACAATTTCATGCTTTGATAGTTTTAAGTGGTCTTTATAAAGTTCAAAGTGGCTAAGTATTGCTTTTAAGAAGTGTATCTAAAGTTTTCAAAGTGCATTATAATATGTGTTGTGAGAAACTAGTGAATGTTATGTTTGCAACTCAAGCTTGAGATATTGGATATCCAACTTAGGATAAGGGTGTGGTGGACATCTGGGATGATTTACTTGCTTATACCCTCATGCTAAATTATGTGTAATAATATTACATGTTTTGGTTGTGTGTTTCAGTTTAATGTAGAGTCTTGTCTGTGTAATGAGGGTTTGGGTGTGACTAAGGAGTGGATCTCACCTGAGGGTTGAGAGCCTCCTTCATTTGTGGTTGAGGGAGTCCCTCATTCATTGGAACATTATGATTATTTCTTGATGTATCCTTGTTCTATCCAGTGGACAAGTGTCAGAAATCATGATCTCCTTTGGATTGTTGAGATGGATCTGCTCCCCCTTTGAGGACCACATTTGTTCATCCATAGTGCAAACCATTTTTCCTTGATTGTATCCCATGGGTTGACGATAGATCTAGTGTGCCAAACTTTGTATGAGCTTCCACTTGGGCTACAAATATTATAAAGATTGGATATTCAAAGGTATGGGTACTAACTGTAGTGTTCTTGTGGTATCAGTATTGGTCTATTCACATACATGTGTAATTATTTAACCAATCATGGTCCGTGAGCAATGTTAGAAATAGAGGGAGAAGAATGCAATGGTTTAATTCTTATTATCTATTAATTATTGAAAGAATATAAAATGACAAAATGTAAGGCATCTAACAAGAAAATATTATATCATTTCTTAGGTTATAGGATTTACAGTGATTATGATAGAACTATAGGGATGATGACAAAGATATGTGTTGGTGAATGATGTTCTCTAGGGTAAGGGTATGTGTAAGATCATGATGGGCCAAAAAGTGGCAATATGTAAGTGTATGATGGCCCATGTGGCTGACGACTTTCTTTTTACCCAAAATTGATGAAATGAAAAGGGTTTTTAGAGGAGATTCTTAGCTTCCCACCAATATAAATTATGCTTTACTTTGAATTTAATAAATAATTATTATTCATTTTTTATTTAAATTACGACTAAAGTCCTGATTGATAGGTTGATTGAAAAACATCTATATCTTTCAAACGGTATCACATTTTTTGAATCTGAAACATGCATCACATTCTATGCTTCGTATACTATAGGATTAAAAAATAAAAATTGAATTTCATGAAGTTTTGACTAAGTTAAGGTGGTTAGACATACGATTTTTTATATTTTTTAAAAGTTGTAATAAAAAATTCATAATTAATTATTTACTTGGAAAAAAATTACAAAAAAATATGTGTCACTTCTGGACATGAATCTTCTACTTATATCTAAAATATTATAAAAAATATTATCATTTTATTGTGGTTAGGGTGGTCAGATAGACACCTACTCTTATTTTTTCCATGAAATTTAAGTACTCACTACATTGAAATTTCAAATTTTCACCAAATAGATTTTTTTTAATAAACCTAGTAGTTTAGAAACTACATTCAATTTCTACAGATTCTATTCTTACATATTTTTGAAATAATATAGATAACTTTTCAAATTTTACATCAAGTTGCCTATCTCTCGATTTTTTTGAATTTTTTGCCACTTATACCTGTTTTTTCCATGATGATCCCGCACATACCAAGATTCATTGTATAGATAACTTCTTCCATATACTTTAGTATATATATATATAGCTATTTGGTTGGCATGTCCTGGGTTGTTTGGGACTATGCTTGGTTACTATATGATTATTTTGTGGTTGAAGACCGTGATATTATTATAAGTGGCATGATATCACTATATTTTTCCAGCTATGTGATTTGACAACCACCATTCCCCTCCACCCCTTGAGTGGCTTGAAGAAGTCACATAATGCATGTAATGTGTCAATTTTTGTGAAATGTATATTATTTTGAATATTCTTTTGTTATTTTTTCCAATAGTATTATATCTTTGGATATTTAATTTGTGTGGTCTCTTTTTCCTTAAGGATGTAATTTGATTTAAATAGTTTTTGTTTGGATTGATATGCTTCCTTTGTACTTGATTTATTTTATTTTATTTTTCTTTACTTCTTGAGATTTTGTTTTAAATTTTAAAATATTATTTTTATATTCTGAAGTTTGAGGCTTGTTTGAGCTATTGGCATATGTTTCATGATGTGAACTCTATAAAATGATACATCAAGGAGGAATCCTTGGTAGTTTGTATGGGGATGCAAATGCATTTGGGAATTTATCTTATGAGGATGGGGATGTAAATGGGATTGGTATAGGATGTTCATAATCCATTCTCTCATAGTGTGTGATTCTTTATGTACCTTCCTTCTTAAAGGCTAACCACCTTACAAAAACAAGGGGAAAGTACTACGAAATGTATGGAGGGATCCTAGAGAGTTCCTCAACACCATCTTTTCTAATATTATCATGATTACATAGTGATGGTTGTTGCTTTAGATCAATGATATGACATTTGGCAACATTCCTCCTCATAAATCCCATTCCCTAAAGCGTGTGATATGTCAATATTGTGTTGATGGTGTGAGTGTTGTAAGCCAATATCTGTGATGCTTATGCATTAATTGTTGGCATTGTCATGATAAAAGGAAATGAACGATTTCTTAATATGTAAATTCATTATGTTGTGAAATGATTGACTAATTTTTCAAAGTAATAATGATTGAAGTGAACATATATATGTGTAGCTTAGGGAAAAACCTATGTTAGCAAATTACGGATTAAACAAAAATAACCCAAAGAAAATCAATGAAGCACGAGTAAACAACATGAAAACAAGGAGAGATCTCACCATATGTCTTCAATCATCATGATTAACCTCCATTGCACCTTCTCTATTTTCTGCAAGTAGATAATTACCCTCAGATTTGTGATGATCAATCTATGATAATGCTAATGTCCTAAGCAAATGTTGAAGGATTCTATCAAAAAGATCTCACAATGCAACTAAGAAACTATGAAGCAAGCCTAAAGTATGCATAAAAGAGCCTAAGATGTGAAGATCACAATGCCAAGAGATTGAGAGATGTCTAAGATGTAGATGAGATGAGATGTCCAAAATGAGACCAAAATTGCTATTTCATAGAAAAGTCAATTTTGGGTGAATGGCCAAGATTGAAGGTTGGAAAATGCCCTAAGATCAATGATTGACATTGAATGTGACAACCCACAATTAGGCTTAGGGAAACATTAGGTAAAAATTTGAAATGAATTGTCAAGATGTGATTTTATAAAATCAAATCAACAAATGAGATTACATGTGACAAAGAGGTAAGAATGGCACAAAAAAAGAAAGAGCTGGAAAATAAAATTATATTAGAAATTATTTGATTTATGGAGGAAAGTTGTCATTTTGAATTAAAAATTAATTTAATTCAGAAGGGTGGGGCCATGTGACAATAAATAATTAATTTCAAATTATTTACTGAGAGAAAATTAGAAAGTGGGACAATTTTAAATAATTTTATTTAAAATTAGGAGAATGCCAAGGTGGACAATAATTAAATAAATTAACTTGAACTTATTTAATTATGAGAAGATTTTAGAAATTAATGACATATTTAAATAAATAAATAAAGTTTATTTATTTAAATAATCAAGAGGAAATAATGGACAAAAGATAATTAAATAAATTTAAGAATTTATTTAATCATAGACATTAGAAAAATTAGCAACATATTTAAATAAATAAATAAAATTTATTTATTTAAATAATCAAGAGGAATAAAAGACATGAATTAATTAAATAATTGTGAATTATTTAATTAATAGTTGAATTTGGACCATAGGACATAATTAAGTTTAATTATGATAGGAAGAAATATGGAGAAAATAGAACTTGTAGGCCTAAGTCATTTTTATGTGTCTACATTTTGCCCCTCTTTGTCATAATGTAGCCTGTCACATTGTGACAAAGAAAATTCAATCAAAAACATGCCCCAGCGAAGGTACAAAGTATCTATGCCCCTCAGGAAAATTTTCAAATTTTTGCCTTATGACAAAAAAATTTGGAAAGTGTCCCGACAAGTCAATTGGATGTCCAGAAAATTAGTGGCGCAAGCAGTTTTGGATTTTGATGTGTTTAAAGTAGTAGGTCGGTAAAAGTTGGTCAAAAGAGCCTCCAATAATAAAATTTTCAAGAAAATCCCACTTTTACCCTATAAATAGGTTCAAAATGCATAAAAATTCAATTCATTTTCACTTTTAGTATTTGAAATTTGAGAGCTCAGAGAGAGGAGACTTCGCACGAAGATGGTGATTCTAGCGACCGAGCACCGCAGGTACATTATTCAGACTTTTAGATGGCCGAAGGGCACAGAGCCATCGGTAAGTACCCCTTACACACTTCGTCATTTCATCGTTTTACATGTTTTTTAGGGTTCAAAGTTAGGGTAATGAATGCATTGCGACACATATGCATTTGCGTAAGTCATGTCTATGTTCGTGTTGCACGCATTTGGTGCATCACAATGCAATTGTGAGGGTCCATTAGAGAGTGACACATTTGTAGTTTAGTAAGACACAATTACCTTTGTACAATGCAAATGATAG
This sequence comes from Sequoia sempervirens, assembly GCA_007258455.2. NCBI lineage: Eukaryota > Viridiplantae > Streptophyta > Pinopsida > Cupressales > Cupressaceae > Sequoia > Sequoia sempervirens. Next base: position 58,790,334 of record VDFB02252616.1, read on the forward strand.
TTATAAAGATGCAAGCGCTCTATGGCAACACAAATGTGAGGCCATTCGTCACAAGTGTGTTGAGAATGACACATATGATCGATGGAGCGATGCATGTGTTATGAGATGATGTATTTGTGAGCTCATGCAACAAAAATGGTCTGGCGTGACGCAAATGAAGAGCTAAACTTGATGTAAATGGTTGTTGATGCGATGCATTTGACTTTGACTAGGGTTGACTTAGTTTTAGAATCAATTTCTACTTATTCTTAATTAGATAGATGGTAATGATGATGTTTAAATGATTTGTTGACTCTCATTTTTGCTTGTGAAAAAATGATTACCATCGATTTACACGCATGAGTTCAAGGCATCAACATATGCCTTTAGAGATCAGCTGTGAGACAGAGAGCATAGACGACTGATGTAGCTAGGACTATCCTATGTAACCTATATGCCCATTGTCTAGGTAAATAGGGGGATTTTGATAGCATTGGTTGAGAGATGGCATTCAAAGACATGTTCAATCCACTTGCCAATGAGAGAGGCCACCGTGATGCTGGAGGATGGTTACCAGATTTTGTGCCTTTTGATTTGAGGAGAGCGTGTTGTTTATGATCCACATCGAGGAAATTAGGCTATTATAGAGTATTATGAGGCCAATGATGGTGCAGGACTAGGCATCGAGGGATACGAGATTTGGTGGGAGTTCATGGAAGTGCACTATCCTCAATGGGATGTGATGTTATTCACAATGATTTCTAGTGTACTGATCCCAGACTATCACAAACATGGGTTCCCTATTGGATGGGGACATGTGCTTGTGAGGATGAGGTAGGACAAGACTATTTTCACATGGGGACCATGTCTTCTTGGTATGCTTTATCATTAGTTCAATGAGCTGGCATACAAAGGTGCACACATCATTAGCTGTGGGATGACATTGCTTATGATCTGGGCTTGGGAGCATATCCCCATCTTTCATCCACCTATTCAGAGAACACAGTTGGCTGATGGGATGCCTTATGTTTATTTGTATGGAGGTGTCCTACAACAAACTAGATTTGGGGAGACAAGATACTGATGACATCGAATTGATACCTTGATGGAATTTTTCTAGAGGCCATACAAATATTGTGCACAATGGGCTAATGAGGGGGATCATTTGAAATTCTACTAATAGTTCATATATCTTATTGGTCGTACCATGTAGTCATAACTTATTATTGAGATGTACCTGCTCCAATGGGTATTATGATAGTTTGGTGAGCAACACGATGTGCCAATGGGGACAACGGAGTATACGAGATCATCCCAAGAGACCATATGGGGACCATCTATATCAATACCCTTGGTAGAGCAAAAATTTGATGAGCTAGTAACACAACAATGGGCTTGGAGTTGGGGTCCAGTGGATCCTTGCATGATGGTAGAGTTTGGTGCATGGTGGTAGACACATAGGCCTTAGCCCTTGATAGACCCAGATGGGCCAACACCAGTTGATCATCGTTCAGTGATACAATGGGTGCAACAAGGCAGAAAAGGAGGTAGAGATGGTGGCAGGGGGAGGGGGAGGGATGGAGGCCAGGGAGATGGGGGGAGAGGAGATAGGGGTAGGGGTGGAGGAGATGATGGACGTGATGGAGGAGATGGAGGAGATGGTGGGGGTGGAGGGAGGAGGAGGAGAGGAGGTTAGGCAGGAGAGTACGACAATGTGTTGAGAGGGTGCCCCTTGATACAATCCCTAAGGTGGCTAAGTAGGAGGAAAGGGATGAGGGAGTCCATCAAGAGGAGGAGCAACTAGAGGTTGAGGTTAGGCAAGAGGCAGAGGTGGAGGCTGAGGTTAGGTAAGAGGTAGAGGTGGAGGCCGAGGTGGTCATAGGAGGAGGGGCCCTGGATGTTGGCATAGGGGAGGAGGCAGTTGGGGGTGGTGATGATGAGGAGCTAGACATTGGTGGTGAGGATGCTATGGATGAGGTAGAGAGACAACTTAGAGAGTGGATGGTGGAGGGAGAGGATGATATACCTAGAGGACCACCTTTGCCTCATGATGCTATAGTTGACCAAAGATTGGGATATATGCAAATAATGGATGAGGCCACAACGAAAATTCAATCCCTGTAAGTAGAGTTAGAGGTTACACAAGTAAAGCGAGATCAGGCTGAGATCTGACAACATGATGCATAGAGCTAGTGTGCGGAGTTCGCACAGTTATGTTCAGGGCTAGTTAGGGATGTAGCCAGGGAGTTGGTCAGGGTTAGTGCTAGTCGGGTCTAGTATTGTATGTTATAGGAGAGAGTAGTGTTAGCCAAGCAGCATGAGCCTGGATTATCTAGATCTTAGAGTAGGATAGGCATTGGCTCGGGGAGTAGTAGTCAATCACACAATAGCCACAGTCAAAGCAATGTGGGTGGTTCTACCTCCTTAGGGTATTCATTAGGTCACCAATCCCATCATAACCATAGGCATTCTTTAGGCCAAAGATCCTGCCACAACCATGGTTCTTCTACCTTAGGTCACAAGTCAGAGCACAGCCAACCTTCCGTTACAGATCCATTAGCTTCTCAAACTCTTCCTACCATGCCCACGATGCCATCAGTTCCTATCACAGAGCGCTAGTCACCTCAGTCTTTTCCTAAGGGGATGAGGAGAGTACAACATAGACACTATGATTGTTATCTTGTCATTATGTTTGAGACATTATGTTATGACATTTATATTTTGACCATCGATCTTGCGAGCTCTATTTTTGGAATATCTCTTGACTCTATCCTATGACATGATTTTTAAGATTATCTATATGATGCATTTTTGGTGCAGCCTATATGATTTATGTTATGTGATGATGCATTATGTGTTGATTATGTCTATGATGTATGCATTTATGATAATTATGATGATTCCTTTTATATGTGATGTGATGTATGTAGTTATGATGGTTATTTATGATTATCTGCCATAATGATATTATGTTATGTATGATGGTTAAATGATGATGATGTTCTATATGGATGCATAATGTTTTGATTCTAATGAATTCCATGTTTATGATTATAGATGCATTAATGTGAGATTATATATCTATGGATAATGTGACATATGATTCCCTATTCTATGATCTGTATGGACAATGTATGGAAATTTTAAATGCACTTTTTATGTTATGTGAATTCAAATAAATACAAGTATTGTATGCTAGCGATGGAAATATGTAAATGGATGTTTAATTAATGTATGCCTTGGTGAATATTTGACTGGATATATGTAAATGTGATGAACTAATGCAATGTCTATTTTATCATATATGCGATTATATTTGTGTATCTCACAGGATATCATCAAGAGATGGAAGAGGATAAACAACAAGACAGAAGGAAAAGATGTTTGTGCGGAGACAGAATCCTTCAACATATTGCCAAAAAACTAATAGTTGTTGCTCTTAATCATCATCAGGTGGATTATTGTAGTGGCCAAAAAACACCATGATATGACATAGATCAATAGTGTTCAAGGTCGTACCATCACATGAGACAAGCAATTGTAGACAAGGATGATCATGACTCATACTAGGAGCGCAATTGCCCATCTTTTTGTCACAATCAACCACAAAAAAGAGAAAGACAAGAAAGACAAGCCATGAAACATAATTGCTCCTCTAAATCTTGTTTCCAAGACATCCTCAAGGAACTAGCAACATGACTATTTGAAAAAGACAAGATAAGCCAATCATCATGATACGCCACTGCTCCTCTAAATCTTGTTGCTAGGACATCCTCAAAGAACTAGTAGCATGATGAAAAATCAAAGGACAAAATGACAAGATATTGTTTGTCAAGTGTTTGCAAAGTGTTTTCCAAGTGTGTCTGAATGTCAAGTGTTTTGATGCCAAAATCCCAGGTTTGATGATGTCTAGGTGATGAATGTCAGGTAATGCCAAATTTAGGAAGGACATATCCTGAATGATGTCGTTGTCGGGAGGATTGATCCTCAAATGCCAATAGAATCCCTCAAAATGCTAGATGATGATGACAATGCCTAGGAAGGACACATCCTAAGGCATAAATAAATGACAAGGGCTATTTTCCGAAAGGACACATTTGAAGAATAACCAAGAATTGATAGTTTGACTGGTTTTGACTGAGTTTGACTAGAATTGATTAAGTGACGAGATTGACCACATGTTGATGTTGACATGTTTGATTAAATGATTGCCACTGTTTGTCTTAGGCATTATCTATTTTAGCATAACTTGTTTGATGTGTGTGCTAGTGCAGTGTCATGAACCCTAATGGACTGAGCTAGTGCAGCCTTGGGGGCTCATTAATTGATGGCCTTTCCTTCATCATACACTCAGAGACCTCGTAGTTTGACACAACCAATGACTTTGTCTTGATTGAAAAAAGATTGAGTCATGATTTTATTTTGAAAAACCTAAAAGGACTGACCTAATGTCTCAGGGGCCCAAAGATGAGCCTTGCCTACGTAGCAAATGCGCAGAGACAACGTAGTTCGACAATGACATGGGCTGATTGACATGACTAACTTGACAAGTTATGACTCTGTTTTTGGGATTTTCAAGTGTTATTTGGATGTTTTTGTGTTTTTTCTGAATTTTTATTTTTTGTATTTCTTAAAGAAATTTTATGATTTTTAGGTCTTTTTTAAGGACATTTTATGATTTTTTTGTCTTTTTTAAGACATTTTATGATTTTTTTAATCTTTTTCAAAACATTTTATGATTTTTTTGTCTTTTTTTAGGACATTTTATGATTTTTTTTTTCTTTTTTAGGACTTTTATGACTTTTTTGTCCTTTTTCAGGACATTGTATGATTTTTTTCTTTTTTTTAAGGACTTTTTCGATTGGTAGGACCATGCGTGATACCTAGTGTAGTCAGGTAATAAAGGACTACCCCCAGTCAAGTCCAGGACTAACCAAGTTTGAAGGATGTGGAAAGGGACGTGCTTGGGGTGACAGATGGACGGTATGCAAGACGTGATGTCAACCATTGTCATCCATGGAATGAAATGGCAAGGGTTTTATCATAGGTGTCATGGTAGTGTCAGAAAGGTGGGTGTTTATTATGGACTAAGGTAGATGGAGTGATAGTAGATGGCGAAGGAAAGACCGACTACACATGGCCCCTGTTTGTCAGGTTTTCACCATGGTACTTATCCAAAGTGCATGCTTACTAGGTTTTCACTATTGGACAAATTATTTCTCTTTACTATTTTTGTCATTTATATATATATATATATTGTGTCACCAAGACAATTGTTTTCCAGGTTTTCATTAGGGTGACGATTTTTTATATTTTTCATTTTTTTTTTGTATTGTTGATGGTTTTCAATAAGGCTCCCTAATGTTATGCATAGAACTTTCAAAGATGCAGACTGTTGATGGGTTCTATCAATTGTTCACCATCTGGAGTAGCTAGCTGATAAGCTCCAGAACTAAATGAGGTTGTGATGATGTAAGGACCCAACCAATTGGGCTCAAACTTTCCAGGTTTTTCTTTGTCAGACTAATTCTTACAATTTTTCATTAAGATCAGATTACCAACGTCAAAATTTTGAACCATGACTCTTGTTATAACTATGGAAGAGGAAATTTTGATATTCTTGTAAATGATTTAAGGCATTTTATTTGTGTTCCTCTAACATCTCTAGCTCATGTAGTCATGACTATCTATACTCTTCATCATCAATTAGGCCCTTCATGGAGACTCTTAAAGATGGAATTTCAACCTCGATGGGAAATATGGCTTTAGCTCCAAAGAGGAAGGTGAATGGAGTGGCTCCTATAGGAGTGTGAATGCTAGTGTAGTAAGCCCATAGAGAAGGGTTAAATTATATGTGCTAGTCATGGCCAACATCATTGACTTTCTTCTTAAGAATCTTAATAATTGTTTTATTGGATGCCTCTGCTTGACCATTTCCTTGCAGATAGTATGGTGTGGAGAAATGATGTTGGATGTGGAAGCATTCAAAAAACTCATGGACATCTTGATTTATGAAGGGATGACCATTTTCTGTGATGATGGATTGAAAAACACCATACCGGTAGATGATGTAGTTGAGGATGAATTTGGAAATATGTTTGCCAGTTATGTATGTGAGGGGGATGGCTTCAATCCACTTAATGAAGTACTCAGTGGCAGTGATAATGAATTTATGGTCATTGGAAGAGGTAGGATGGTCTTTCCCACAAGGTTGAGTCCCCATCATGTGAAGGGCCAAGGAGAAGTAATCGGTCAAAGTTCTTGTGCTAGTGCATGAATCAAATCACTATATATTTGACATTGGCGACATATTCTAACAAACTCAAGTGCATCTTTTTCCATTATCGACCAATAATACCCAAGTATCATGTTCTTCTTAGCTAAGGTAGGACCACTCAAATGATATGCGAATATACCCTCATGTACCTCACGTAAGGTTATTCATGCTTCATCAGTGTCAAGACATCAAAGAAGGGTATTGTCAAAGCTACGGTTGTATAATGTGTCACTAATGATGGTGTATAGGGCAGCTTTATGGATAAAGGATTTTCATTGGTTAAATTGGAAAGGTTCAGGGGAAGGGTTTAGGACTGGAGATAGTCGTATATGTCTTGATACCAGGGTGAGTTGGGACCAACAAGCTTGCACACCATTTCTAACTCTAGAATGTCATATGCAAGAACAAAAAGTTGTTCCACCAAGAACTCAAATTGTGACACATTGCTAGGAATGTCTAGGAGGGATCCGATTGTAGCCATTGCATTTGCTACCTTGTTTTGTGCCCTAGGAACTTGTTCAAAAGCAAGCTTGTGCAAATATGTTTTCAAACAATCAACCATTGTTTGTAAGGCATTAACTTTTCATCCTTGGTGTCATATTCGACATTGACCTAATTTATTACCAACTAAGAATCTTTGAAGACTAGAAGTGTTTTGATTTTCCATTTATGGACATTCAGAGTACTATGATAAGTGCCTCATGTTTTGCAAAATTATTTGTTCATGGAAAAGCAATGTGGAATGATTTAGGAATGGAGTCTCCTTCTGGTACGATAAACAATATGCTTTCTCCCGAGCCATGAATAGTATGAGACCCATCAAAATAAAGTTTCCAAGGTGATTTAGGATTTGTATGAAATATTGACTCATCTGGGAAGTCTGCTACCAGTGGATGATTGCCTTGTATAGGTGCATCTGCTAGTTTATTTTCTATTACTTGTCCTTTTATAGCCTTTCGTTCCACATACTAAATCTCATACTCACTCAAGATCATAACCCATTTTTCCAAGCGACATGTCAATGTTGTGTGACTTAGGAGATACTTCAAGGGATTAATCTTTGCTACTAGATGTGTCTTATGATTTAACATGTAATTTCTTAACTTCTGGGTAGCGAAGAAAATTGCAAGGCAAGCATGTTCAATAGGTGTGTAGTTGAGTTTGTATCCAACCAATGTGTGACTGATGTTGTATATTTCCCTTTCCTTTTCATCATGATCATTTTGCACAAGCAATGCCCCCAATGCTGAAGTTGTTGCATAAATATATAGAATCAAAGGTTTTCCTTCAATAGGTGGCATTAAGACATGTGGTGACAATAGATAGTCCTTTATTTTTTGGAAGGCCTCTTGACATTTATTAGTCCACACAAAGGGGATTCCCTTGAGAAAAAGATATTGAAATGGTTGACACTTTTCAACTAGTTGTGCGAAGAAGTGTCAAATAGACTATAATCTACCTTACAATGCCCTTAGTTTGCTTATTCCTTTTGGAGGAGGAATATCTAATATGGATTTCACTTTGGCGAGATCCACTTCAATGCCTCTAGGAGAAACTATATATCCCAAAAGTTTCCCTGATGTCACACCAAAGAAGTATTTCTTAGGATTCAAGCAAACCTTGTACTCTTCTAGTCTTTTGAAAACTTTATCTAGCATATTAAGGTGATCCTTGCGTGTCAAAGATTTTTCCAAAAGGTCATCTACATAATCTTCCATTAAGCTATGCATCATGTCATGAAATATTGTTGGCATGGCTCTTTGATATGTGGCACCTGCATTCTTGAGACCAAAAGGAATGACATTCCAATAGTATGTACCCCAAGGACATGTGAATGTTGTTTTGTGCTAATCTTCAGGGGCAATCCAAATCCGATTATAACCTGAGAAACCATCCATGAGGGACAGCATCTCGTATCATATTGTAAGGCCAACTATGATGTCTATGTTTGGTAATGGAAAGTCATCCTTTGGGAATGCCTTGTTCAAATCTCAAAAGTCTATGCAAATGCATATTTGACCATTCGACTTAGTGACAGGTACCAGATTTGAAATCCATTCAGCATAGTCTATTAACCATATGAAACCCACATCTAACAATTTCTTGAGCTCAACTTTAGCTAACAAGGCTATTTGTGGGTGCATCTTTCATAGCTTTTGTTTCACTAGCTTAGTGTCTGGTTGTAAGGGTAAATGGTGCAATACTAATTCTAGATCCAACCCAAGCATGTCGGCATATGACCATGTAAATTTAATCTTACATTCTGAGAAGAATCTTTGGAATTCAGGTTTTTCTTCCTCTGTCAAAGATGCTTCAAAGAGTACAATTTTAGGATCTTCTATTGTGGCTATGTTTACTTCCATGGTGTCCTCAATGAGCATTTCTGATTTCTTGTGTGTGACGGGGAGAAAGTCCAATCCTCCATCCTTGGGCACCTCGAAGAGGTTTTCACCCTTGGATACATCCTTTATTTTTACTTTTGTATTGTCAGAAGGTGGCTTCAGTTTTCACGTAAAGACGTGTCTTTTTTTGTTTTATTTTTATTTTTATTGTAGACACATAAAAATGACCTAGGCCTACAAGCTATATTTTGCCACATTCCTCCTAGCATAATTAAAATATTTAATTATGTCTTATGGCCACTTTCAACTATTAATTAAATAATTTTTCAGTTATTTAATTAATACATGTCTCTTTAATTCCTCTGATTATTTAAATAAATAAATTTTATTTATTTATTTAAATACATCACTAATTGTCTAATTTCTTTCTATAATTAAATAAATTCTTAAATTTATTTAATTATCTTGCTCCATTAATTCCTCCCAGTTATTTAAATAGATAAATTTTATTTATTTATTTAAATATCTATTAATTTAGTACTTATTTAAAATTTCCTCACATGACCCCACCTTTTGAATTAAATTAATTTTTAATTCAAAATAATAACTTTTCCTCTTAAATAAAATAATTTCTAATATTATTTGATTTTCCATCTCTCTCATTTTCTGTGTCATCCTTATCTTCTTGTCACATGTCATCTTGTCCTTTGATTTGATCTTCTAGAAAGAAAATCTTGTCCATTTATTTCAAATTTACCCTAATGTTGCCCTAACCCAAATTGTGGTTTGTCACATTGAATCTTGTCCATTGATTCTAAGGCATTTGTCAATCTTCAATCTTGGTCATTCATCCAAAATTGCATTCTCTATAAAATGGCAATTTTGGTCTCATTTTGACATCTCACAAGCTCTTGGAATTTTGGCATCTTGACATCTTGGAATTCATAGGCTCTTTTAGGGATACTTTATGCTTATTTCATAGTTGCTTAATAGTTGCATACTTGCATTGTGTTGCATTTTAGAATAGAATCCTTCAAAATTTTCTTGGGACATTGTCATAGTCATAAGTTTCTCACACAAAATTTGAGGGAAAACTTCATATTGTAGCAAAGAGAGAAGGTGCAATGGAGGTCAACCATGGAGATTGAAAACACTTGGTAATATATTTCTTTGTTTTCATGTTATTATTGTTGGCATATGGCTCGGGGAGATTTATGTATGGATTCTATTGTTGTAATTGATGGCAACTGAAGTCACTATTGTGGTTTGCAGATCTGAATCTTGTCATACTAACAGCTAAAGTCAATACATTGTATTACCGGTAGATAACATGATGAATAGGGTATCCGGTTAGTATGTCAATCTATATGCTTCACCGGATCATCATCTTGTGTTTTGGATCCCAAGGACAAGTTGTTAAGCATGTATGGTACCTTATTGGTAAGTTTTGTGATGTTGCATTAAACGATGTATGAATAAAGAGATCCAACAGAATGTTTTTCTATCTATTTGTTCATTGTGGCCGACCTAATTAATGAAGCGTGTTGTGGATGTATAAGGTACGATTGTTTAGTTGTTTATATGTTTGAGAATTTGTTTTTGGGTCCTAGTTATGGTTTGGTTGATGTGTGTGGGCATGCATCAAAAATTATTTATGATTTGAAGCCGACATGTAGAGAATATTATATTTTGTGTGAAGCTGACATATAGTGTTTGAAATCCTTGTTAGCGGATATATATATATGAGATCAGTAATTCATTTTGATGGGAGAAAAAGTGTGAAAGTTTGTGATTAAAGCAAATTAGATGTGTGTATGATTATTAGAAGGGTGATTGAGCAATTTATGCATAGTTTCAGAAGGGCAGAAAATAGAGAAGAGTAGAGCAGAGCAGAGCAGAAATACAAAATCAGTCAGAAGGGCTAAAGATCAGTTTACTGAGCTTCATCAAAACTTAAACCAAGAATTTGTAGATGCTATCTTCTTAGTTCAAACTTTTTTTGTAATCTCTAACATTTTGTAAGGTAGTGAGCCTTCCTTGTTTTGAGCAGTGAGCTCTAGGCAATGTGTCTAAATGCATGTGTATTCCCTTTTCTTCATACATTTAACAAAGTATATAAATTGTGGATTAGTCTCCGCTATGTTTTTTCCCCTAATAGGGTTTCCACATAAAATTATTGGTGTTATGGTGCTTTGATTATCTTGTTCATGTGCTTGCATTTTATTTTTGTTTATGTGTTGTTAATGGATTAAGATCTGGATTTAAAGTTTAAATTTGTGGAACACTAATTCACCCCCATTCTCAGTGTTCCTTGAGTCCAGCAATTATCTCCTTTGTACTTCATTATTTACTTTGGTTTATTTATTTATTTAGGCACTAATCTGCTAATCTGAATATTTCCCATAGTTACAGTGGTGAACCCAACAAAATTGCGCATTTTTTTTGTTTCCATATGACATTTTCATTTTTGTAGGTACAGGTATGACACAACACATTTTCTATTTATTGTGATGCATTTGAATTACCACGATCCATTCGACTAACAGAATGATGCATCTACTTTGTTGTGACACATGTGCTTTGTAGAACAATGCATTCGCCATACCATGATGTGTTTGCTTTGCATGTCAATGCATTTGTCTGTAGATTTCAACCTTCGGCCCCGAGATGCATTTGTTGTGCAGAATGACACATTTTCTTAGAAAATTCCAAATTTTTCCCTATGACGCATTTTCCTTGCAGAACGACACAATTCCCAGGTAAAAATTTTCTTTTCGAATTTTATAGAATTTTTCTAGATTTTTGTTTTTCATTTAGTAGTATAGAGGTATTGGGTTACTAATTTTTTGTTTCTAGCTTGTGGCGAGGAGTCTAACCTTATTTTTTTTAATTATCTTATCACATTTTCATTTCCTTAAGGAAAACAATCTTTTATTCACATTCATATGGTTAAAATTTACATGCATTCTCATGTCATGGGCATAAAATGAACACAATCATGCATTGAAACTCATATGGTTAAAATGAACATGCATTCTCACATCATGGGTTTAAAATGAACTTTGTCTTTCACACTTCGAGTTAAAAGTTAAAAAAAAATGAAGTGTCTTAAGTGTCTTCCTCACATTATAATTTTGGTAACTAAAATTCACAAGTGTCTTCAATTTTGTCTCACCCTGATTCAATAATAGAAGTATCCTCTCCCCTTGCGCACTTGTGTGATCCTGGGTGCAAGAGAAACTGTTATTGACTCTATGAATTGGGCCTTCCTTGGTGGGAAAAACTACTCACCCCAAGGTGACTCAAACCGGCAATGGAGCTCTTTAGCTGAGCTACCCTCGACCGGTATACAAATGTGAATCCTAATGGAAAACTTAGGATTACGAGTGTGGATGTGTCACATAGAAAAATGAACTCCCTAAGACCCTATTGAGCATAACCTCTTCAAGTTGGAGTTCCTCCTTATTGGAGCTAATCTTTCCTCATGTGTGGCCACTTGAACGAGGGTCCCAAACTAAAAACCTTTGTGTAGTTTCCAAAAACCCATCTATATTGCTAGCACAACAATGGTCATTACCAAGGCATCCACATTCTCACAGTTGTTAGTAGAGGTGAAAAGTTTACCATGGGAGATTTATGGTGACTTGAAGCTTGGTTGAACTAGAGAAGTGAGTGTCGAGGAGGGGAGCCAGTGTGTCCAAGCTTCTAAAGTACCTGCTAACAATAAGTGCAGCTAGGGAAACCCACATGGAATCTAGAAAATATAGTCCTTTCCTAACCTAGGATTGTGCTTGTCTTCATTGTGCATGTTTTCATCATTTAAAGGAAATATATTGTGTTTTTCAAGTTTTTTCTAAGACATTGAGACAAATAAACACCTTTCACAAGCTCTGAAACAATCATTCAACTTAAAACAACTTTGAAAATTGGCCAAAATTGCAACCAAACCGGACCTTCATTCTACCTACAACACACTCACTATTATGTGCTACATTTGACACTTTTTGCAATGCATTCACTTGGATAAGCCACATTTTCTACTTTGTGAAATTGCATTTTCTTGTACTACACTGCATTTGATTTACAAAACACTGCAATTTCCTTATTAAGCTACATCTATTACCTGTAAAGCCACATTCACTGAAACTATGACGCATCTGACAAAATACAACGCATCTGTGACCTAAAATGATGCATTTTCCTGGCAAAAACAAAAATACTGTTACATTCCAAAACCCAAGATCAAACTTGTTGAATCTGTTTTCAAACATCTTTTTCCAAAGGCTTCGTTAAAAACCAGATAGGGAATTGCTCAAAATATTCTTTTTTCACATCTTTAGATTGCATCTCCCATAGGTCCATCCTTGTAAAACTTTAGTTTCATCTTTAGAATTCATTGTTATCATTCTCATCCATCAATTAGTCTTTAGGACCTCATTTCATTTGTAAACTTTGGAATAGGAAAACTTACCATACTTTGCAAAATCCTTTCCTTCAAGAGTAGGTGGTCATTAGACTTAGTCAACATTATTTACCCTAGTCATTGTCCTTTTTGTGAGACCTTTCCAACTCAAAATTCTTGTTAGGAAACCTTACTTTGTCATCTTGTCATTGTCCATTAGTCACACCAATAAGTCCTTTGATGATCCAAATTGAGACATAGATTAAGCTTTGGCTAGTTGAGTAAACCTTTTTTCAAAATTTCATCATTACTTAGACATTTGCATTTGCATACCTTAGTCCTCATTTTGCATGCCTCATTCCTAAAAATCCAAAAAAAAAATCCCTCATTGTCCTTTGGCATTTGTCATTTCCTTTAAACAACATTGTTATATTGCATTCCCTATTGTAAAAAACCCGAAAACATAGTTTGCATTTTCATTCTCTTAGTCAAAAATTCCAAAAAAATAGTGTCATTATCTAGTTGTCATTCTCATCCCTCTTCCTAACTTGACCAAAATCCTTATATGGTTGAGACTAGGCTTTAAAGAAAAAAAGACAAATGGAGAATTTTGGACAAGAGACCAACAACTCTACCTTTTCACATGACATCATTCAAAACATGAACCAAGACACATCTTTTATCAATCCTTTCAGTGACATAAACATGCCATCTTCCTCACACAACCCCTTTAAACCATTCATACGTAGAGATGAACACGTACGTGTATTTGACAAAGACATAGAAGTTGTTGCCAAAATCCCAAAGTGGCCTCTTTTGTGGAAGATTTGGTCTTGCATGATGGAGATAGATATTTAGCCATGCTTTTACACCAAGGGGCCAAATCCACACATGGATTTGACATTAACACTTTAAGACCAACCTCTCCTAATCATGATGCAAACAATAACAATATGAACAACACCTCCAACACTAGTCAACCTCAAAACAATACCTTCATTGGTTCCACCTCGAAAATTGCCACAAGAACTATCAATGCTACATCTAATGGCACATCCAATCAAAATAATTCCAACACAATCAATGCAACATCCATTGGAGGGACATCAACTATGTCACAAGCTATGTCACAATCAATGCCTACCATGTCAACAACATCCTCACAGTCAATTGGAGCTACCTTTGGATCTTCAACAATGGGGGTAAGCTCTTCAAACCCCCTATTTGGAGCTTCATTTAGTGTCATGGGAACATCATCATCAAATCCTTTTATTGGGTCTTCATTCAATCCCTTTGGGAGAAATAAACAATGAATTTCGATTCTAAGACTGCAACTAAACGTCAACACATCATCACAACTTAATACCCACATCCCCCAAAGGAAAAATGCCAACATTCCCCATGGAAAATTCTACCAATTTGGACAAGGAAACCAAATTACACAACATATGACTTCATTTGGGCACCAAAATATTCAAGGTCAACACATCCCGCAAATATCGACTAATATGGCTAGAGGACACATTCCTACATATGCATCACACATTCATACCCATCAACATATCCATAATCAAAAATTGCAATACCAACAACCTCAAAACCAAAACGTGTCATACATCTCACCACAACCCATCCCACAACAAAATTCAAACACATCTTCACAACAGATGGGGACTCATAGCATTTCTATCACTAGCATGTGTGATGTAATGAACAATCCCATAATTGATGCACTTACAGCCCAAATTGTGACCTTGCAAAAACAAGTGGAGAATATACAAATGCAATAGAAAAAGACACACAAATCATATGACCTATGTCCATATCCTTTTGACACAAGCCTATACATGCCACCATTCCCTCCTGGATATGTGGTGCCAAACTTCACTAAATACAAAGGCAAGAAAAACCCCCTTGAACACATTCGAGAATTCACAACCAATTGCGTGGAAATTTCCTATGAACATATGTATTTGATGAGATTCTTCCCTAAGAGTCTTGTAGGCCCCACACTAGAATGGTTTTCCACTTTACAAAAGGGAATAAAATTATGGGATGAACTTGTAGAAAAAATTGTGGAAAATTATGCCTATAACATTGACACAAATGTCTCCATCACCAACCTATGCACACTTACATAAGAAGAAGCTAGTAAGACTTTCATTCCATTCTTCCAAGATGGAGAATTTTAGCAAGTCATTTCCATATTGACATACCGGAGAAAGAAAAATTTGACATCTTTGTCCAAAACCTCCTAGGCCCATTGAAATACGGCTTGCAAGTCCACTGCTACACAACCTTCATAGACTTAGTCGAAAAGGGTGTCCAACTTGAGAAGGCCCTTATTGCTAAAGGAGAACTAAAATATGGCCACAAGAACATGAACACAAACCCACCTACAGACAAAAATAAATATTGGGTCAAGAATAAACATATCACCAATGATGGCATTGTTGATGCTAAGATGGTGAATACAACAAGTCCTGTTCTTACTCTTAAAGGTACTCAACCATAAAAAAAATCAATGACCACACCGACACCTCCTACCAATGTCATCCAAAATAATCAAAATAGTCAAAATAATCAAAACCAAGGGCAGCCACGATAAACCAAGAAATTCCTAAAGAGATGTACATACACTCCCTTTGGTGAAATAATCAAATATGTCCTTAAGAAGCTCCTTCAAAATGGTGTCATCACATTAGAATACCCTAAGCCATATGACACAGGACAATTTAAACCATCATGGTGGGATGACAATGAATTCTGTGATTATCACTGCGCTAAAGGGCATAATACCTCTTGTCGACAACTAAGAAATCTGGTACAAGACCTCATCTAAAATCACACTATTGAATTGGGTGGAGAACATTTTGCATCAAACGCAGACCATACTATTCTAAAAAAACCACTACAAGACCATGGTTCAAATAATCCCTCTATGTCAGGTCCTAAGACTAATAATAACTAATCCAATTACACTCATACCGCCTTCAACTATTCTGGTGGACCCATTATTAATCATCTTCAAGCTACTAATAAATCCGTCAATACAATTACCATCAAGAAAGCACTCAAATGTAATGTCACTACCCATGGTGGTAAAGTCACTATAGCTGGTCCTCCTCCCCCTAGACAGCTGATAATTACAATACCTAGTCCATCTACCAAATAGTCACAATCTGGTCCATCCACCAAACAATCGCAACCTAAGGGACAGTTCAACCTCATTGACCAACTCAGAAAGATACCTACTTAGATCTCTATACTTGAGCTGCTACGCATTTCTCTCGTGCACAAGGCCATACTTGATAAAACCTTACAAGATTCCTCTGTCCCTCATGACATTGATGTCAACCAATTTGAAGCCATGGTGGGCTACCTAACCACACCCCATCACATAAAATTTTTAGACCAAGACTATTCATCACCAAATTCCACTGATAATGATGCATTTCACATTGAATTTTTTATCCATAAACATAAGGTCAAATGAGTTTTAGTAGATTGTGGAGTAGGACTAAACATATGCTCCTTAAAATTGGTTAAGGCTCTAGGCTTCTTTAATGCTTGTGTAGACCCTACGAAGAGCATTGTTATCAAGGCATATGATGATGAAGAATGCTCCTCTCGAGATGTTATCACTCTTCCTATCATAGTTGGGCCAGTCATTGTAGACACAAATTTCCAAGTCCTAGATCTTGAGTTAATGTATAACATCTTACTTGGTTGACCCTGGATCCATGCCCTAAAATCTATTCCTTCCACCTATCATCAATGCTTAAAATTCCCTTTTGACAACACCAAGATCACCACATATGGAGACCCTAATCACTTTTAGTATTGTACCAATCTAAGGGGTATTTCAGAACATCAAGTGTGCATCAACCGAGAAGCTTTGACTCCCTCTTCTTCCAAATACATCGACCTTTCCACACTCGCAAAACCATTTACATCCATTCCTTCCACATCTTATGCCACACCATCTCCCTCTATCCCGAAGGCTAGTCCTAATTCAAGATCTAGGACTAAGGTTGTGGAGAGTATAAATTAAACACGACCTACTACATCACCAAAATACCTAAGTCTCCTAAGGCTTATGGTCGACCTTGTTTCAAAATGGAGCCTAAAGAGATTTTCAAAGTTCCACCATCATGCATTTTTATAAAATGGGGTGAAATGAGAAAAGAAGACATTAAAGACCTATCAACTTGGATTTACAGAGACCCAGAAGATCCACCCCCATTACTAGTCTAGATATATGGAAAAGGCTATGACATAATGAAGGAAAAAGGCTACGATGGAACTAGTGGCCTTAAAAAAATTAAAAATGGGAAGCAAGAACCTATAATACCTTCCTCAAGACCAAAACTTCTTGGGTTAGGGTATGGGCTACTCGAAACTAATGATCAATGTACCAATGTACTTTCGGGTGAGAGCGTGAATGCTTTGGAAAGTGTCAAGACTATTAATGATTTCCTTACTGAAACTGACTCCCATGAATGGGAATTTGGCTCCCAATGATCCTTGAGTTACTTTTTCCTTGATGAATTGTTCCTTGAACCTAAAGAACCTACTTTTGAAGAAAGATTTTGGAAAATGTTTAAGATTGATCCTGCACAAAATAATGACAACCCTGAAATCCCAGGAAAAAGAGAACATTGGGATAGACTCTTTTTCCCAAGAAACAATGACAAGTCTGAATTATCTTTTGATCCCATTGGCCCTCATCCTGACATACCGGTCTAACCAGCTGACCCTAATGACCATCATTCAGATTCATCTGACTCACCACATGACACTACCGATCCTAATGATAGTCCATTTATCCCTTATTTTCACAATGAGTATGAATCAAGTGAAGGAGAATACTGGATAGAATCTGACTGGGAGTTGGAAGATGAAAATTTCATTTTCAACCTTTCTAAATCCGTCTGCATGATTTTCGCATCCTCCCCACCATTTACCAATACTGATGATGGTATTTCCATAATCTACCCACAACTAATTGATTTGGATCAACAAGTCCCGCTAGTTATAGACATATTTCAAAGTGATGAAGTCATTACATAATTCATGGGACTACGTGAGGGAATACCAAGTGGAGATGACAAGGTTGGATTTACTATAAACCTAGATTGTGCAACATACTTCAAGGAGACTGTGTCATCCTCTAGTCACAGAATTAGAAATAAAAATAAAAGAAAAAATGACATGTCTTTAAGTGAAAACCAAAAGGCCCCTTCTGATGATAAAAGAGTAAAAATAAAGGACGTATTTGAGGGTAAAATCCTCTTTGAGGCACCCAAGGATGGAGGATTAGAATTTCTCCCTATAACATAGGAAATATCATCAATGCTCATAGAGGACACCATGGAAGTCAACATAGCTACAACTGAAGATCCCAAAATTGTCCTCTTTACAACATCTTTGACAGAGGAAGAGAAACCTAAATTTCACAAAAAAAATTCAAAATGTAAAATTAAATTTGCATGGTCATATGCCAATAGTTGGATCCAGAACTAGTCTTGCACCACTTTCCCTTACTTCTAGACACCAAGCTAGTAAAACAAAAGATGCGAAAGATGCACCCACAAATCACCTTGTTAGTAAAAGTTGAACTTAAGAAATTGTTGGATGTGGGATTCATACGGTCAATAGACTATGCTAAATGGATATCCAATCTTGTACCCATCACTAAGCCAAATGATCAAATTTGCATTTGCACATACTTTTGAGTTTTGGACAAGGCATGCCTGAAGGATGAATTTCCATTCCCAAACATAGACATCATAGTTGACCTTACAACAAGATACGAGATGTTGTCCCTCATGGATGGTTTCTTAGGTTATAATCAAATTTAGATTGCCCCTGAAGATTAGCATAAAACAACATTCACATTCCCTTGGGGTACATATTGTTGGAACGTCATGCCTTTTGGTCTCAAGAATGCAGGTGCCACTTATCAGAGAGCTATGACAACAATATTCCATGACATGATGCACAAGATAATGGAATATTATGTGGATGACCTTTTGGAAAAGTCTTTAACATGCAAGGATCACCTTTCTATGCTAGACAAAATTTTCAAGAGATTGGAAGAATAAAAGGTCTATTTGAATCCTAAGAAATGTGTCTTTAGGGTGACATCACAAAAACTTTTGGGATACATAGTTTCTTGTAGAGGCATTGAAGTAGATCCTACCAAAGTGAAAGAAATATTAGACATGCCTCCCCCAAAAGGAATAAGTGAGCTAAGAAAATTGCAAGGAAAATTGCAGTCTATCCATCACTTCATGCACAATTGGCAGACAAGTTTCAACCATTTCAATATCTTCTGCAAAAAGGTATCCCCTTTGTGTGGACAGATAAATGTCAAGAGGCCTTCCAAAAAATAAAGGATTATCTATTGTCACCACCTATATTAATGCCACTAATCGAAGGAAAACCTTTGATTCTATACATTTCTAAAACAACTTCAGCACTATGGGCATTGCTAGTGCCATTTAAGGATCATGATGAGAGGGAAAGGGAAATATACTACATTAGTTGGACACTGATCAGATATGAGTTGAAGTACACATCCATTGAACGTTCCTATCTAGCAAAATTGTCTTTGCAGCCCAAAAATTAAGACATTACATGTTGAATCACAAGACACAACTAGTAGAAAATATTTATCCCTTGAAATATCTCCTAAGTCATGCAATATTGATAGGTCGCTTGGAAAAATGGGTTATGATCTTGAGTGAGTATGACGTACAGTATGTGGAATGAAAGGCTATAAAAGGACAAGTGATAGAAGATCAACTGGTAGATGTGCCCATACAAGGTGATCATCCATTGGTAGCATACTTTATTGATGAGTCCATATTTCATACAGAGCCTAAGTCACTGTGGAATCTCTACTTTGATGGATCTCATACTTGTTGCAAGTATGAGCTTGTTTGGTGGTGTTGTCATTAATGTTGTCATTGATTTCAACACTATTCAATATGTTGCAAATTGTACATGTATGGTTGAGATGTTGGTGAGATGCTATGAGTACATGGATCTATCTTTATGGTGTTGTAGATATGTTGGTTTGATGTGTTTCCAAGTGATTTTGAGAAAATTAATAAAGAAGAGAAGTCATAGTGTTGAATGTGTTCAGTGTGTACTTTGGTATGTGCTCCACATTTCTCCTATGTTGATCCTATGCCTATACGAATCTGAAGGTGTGATGATGGTGATCTGATGATGATATAGTCTGAGTTTCAGTTTCTGGTGAGATGGTACATGAAAGTTGTGTCCATCAGTATTTGTGTTCTATCGGCAGTGTCAATGTTCTATGGACTGGGATAAATATGTTTTCTCCGCATTTCTCCATTGTTTTTTTTCAGATCGTGCAGATCTGGGAGATGTCTTGTGAAGGTCTTTCCTATGCTCTGGAGAAGAGGTTTGGAATTTGGTGATCTATATATCATGTTTCAATGTTTCTATGTGTTTTTGCATAGCCAGGATTGACTGGTGAAAGAGTTTAGTGTTTGAAGCTTGTTGTTTTTGTTGTGGATGTATCTAGAATATTCTGAGGTATATTCTCATGCATAATGAAGTGTGTTGTGTCATCCACATGTCATCTTCTTGTTGGGAAGTGTGTGAATCATTGATAAAAAAAATTTCATTAGGTTTGGCTGAACTAGTGTTTACACTTCATTCGAAGAATAAAATTTAATTGAGGAAGCATGTAGAAGATTCAAGAATATAATTTTTATATTTTTATTGGTCCACTCTTATTCCTTTTCCATTGTGGGAATTTAGAGTTGTCAACCTAATTTGAATTTATGAAATGATGTATTATGGCCGATGTTGGTAAATTTTTCTAAGGTTGAGAACGGTATAAAATCCAGACGTGTTTGTGAAGAATTGTATGACATTGTGATGCAAAGTGACAAAAGTGTGCCAAAAATCATAAGAGCAGAAGTGTGTATGAGTTATGATAGCAGTTTTTCAATGTGTTGAAGGAAGTGAATTGAAGGTTTATGTAATCTTGCAAATGTGCTTTAATTGTTGTGGTGGATCTTTTGTTCTCTTTTGTATCTATAGGCAATGAGCCTCCCTATTGGATAGTGAGTCTTTTGTAGGTAGTGAGCCTTTGTATTTGGACAGTGAGTCCTCTTTTGGGTAGTGATCCCTTGGTAGTGAGCCTTTGTATTCAATTTATAATCTTTATATTGTGACTTAACCCTTATCGTGGCTTTTCCCTTGAGTTTTCCACGTAAAAATCTAGTGTTCATTGTCTTGATTTACTTTATGTTATCTATGTTTCATGCTCATATTTAATAACAAAATAGTGTGGTTCAAGATTTGATAAGTGATAAAGTTTTAAAGTTTGAATTTGTGTGACAACTGATTCACCCCCCCTCTTAGTTTTCTTGCACCTGTTTAACAATACTAGTCATGGCTCAGGAGTAGGAATATTGTTTATTACACCACAAGGAGACTCCATTCCTAAGTCATTTCGCATTGCTTTTCCATGTACAAATAATGTTGCAGAATATGAGGCAATTGTCATAGGACTCAAAATGCCCATAAAATGGAAAATTAAAAAATTTCATGTCTTCGGAGATTCTTAGTTGGTCATCAACCAAGTCAACGATGCCTCTGACACCAAATATGAGAAGTTAATGTGTTACAAATGAATGATCAACAACTTTCAATCATACTTCCACATGCTTTCTTTTGAACAAGTTCCTAGGGCACAAAACAAGGCAACATACGCAATGGCTACAATTAGATCTATCCTAGAAATTCCAAGCAATATGCCGCAATTTGAGTTCTTGGTGGAACAACTTTTGGTTCCTACATATGACATTCTAGAGTCAGAGATGATTTGCTAGCTTGTTGGTCCTAATTCACCATGGTATCAAGACATCTATGACTATCTCTATTCCTAGACCCTTCCCCCAAACCTATCCAATAACCAACAAAAGTCCTTTATCTGCAAGGCCGCCTAATACACCATCATCAGTGACACCTTATACCATTGTAGCTTTGACAACACCCTTCTTTGATGTCTTGACACTAATGAAGCATGAACAACCTTACATGAGGTACATGAGGGTATATGCAGATCTCATTCGAGTGGCCCTACCTTAGCTAAGAAGATCACAAGACTTGGGTATTACTGGCTAACAATGGAAAAAGATGCATTTGAGTTTGTCAGAACCTATATCCAATGTCAAATACATAGTGATTTGATTCATGCACCAATACAGGAAATTTGGCCAATTACTTCTCCTTGGCCATTCGCACAATAGGGACTCAACCTCATGGTCAAAATCCACCCTACCTCTTCCAATGGCCATAAATTCATTATCACCACCACTATGTACTTTACTAAGTGGATCGAAGCCATCCCCCTCAGATACATAACTGAGAAAGAGATCTCTAAATTGATCCTGGGTATGTGCAAGATCATCATGGAAAAAATAGGCCCTTACATGGCAATAAAAATTCAGAAAAATCAGAGTTAGGCAACTTGACGCAAAAATTTGAATAAGTTATCTATATTATTTCAAAAAAATGTAAGAATAAAATCTGTGGAAAATTGAATGTAGTTTCTAAACTACTAGGTATTTTTCTAAAAAAAATCGGTTGAGAAAAATTGAAATTTCAATGAGTAATTTTAAATTTCGCCAAAGAAAAAGAAGCTGTGTGTTTGTCTAACCACCTAACCACATAATAAAATAATATTTTTATAATACTTGTAGATATAAGTAGAGAGT
>VDFB02252616.1:58817281-58832797 GCA_007258455.2 Sequoia sempervirens
CCCACCCTCTCTCCCACTCTCTCCCACTCTACCACTCTATCCCACTCTCTCTCTCCACTCTCTCCCACTCTCTCCCTCCCTCTCTCCCACTCTATTCCACTCTCCTAGCTATTAGTTATGTAATGTGAAGTAACTGCATAACTACTTAGGTTGACTATGTAAAAACTATATTGTAATTAAATTTTTTTATCTATCAACATCTAGTTATTAGTTATGAAATGTGAAGTAATGCTTTGAGTTTGAAAGATGTGCAATGCAATGTAATCAGCCATATGAATATACAAAACATAATATAACCATTCTTTTTTATGCTATTGTACATTGATATTTAACCATTGCTCACTTGATTAAATTTTCAAAGAGTTTAATCATGCACATGAGGAAGAAATTAAATTTCGATTGTCAACTTATATATATCAAATTATCCAATAATCAAGTGTATTTCCATATACAAAAATGGCATCAACTCCAACTCAAACAAAGTTTTACAAAATGTGGCATATGCCATCTTGATATCTATTCAAAATTTACATGCCAAAATGTTTACCTCATCCTAAACTACTGGTGGATCATCAAAATGGAGCCTCTTTGAAGCACGTGTTGGCTTTGAAGGTAGTTGCACAAGAAAAATTCAAACCAAAATTGAGATTAGTTATACTATATAATTTAAAATCGAATTAACATCAAAATCAATATACATTGAATTATAATTGAACTCTAAAATTGAAATCTTGATTACCTAAAATATACATCTCTTCAAAGGGTCAGGAGTCCTAGAATATGCCCCTCTCAAAGAACCAACCAAACCAACTTTTGTAATGTCAATCTATATATGTGAACAAAAACATAAAATTGATCCAAGTTAGCATAAAATTGTCAGTAATAGGAACATAATTACCATACAAAAAATAAAATAAACACATACCTCTTTAGGCTAATCTTTTTCTTTATCTCCTTTAGGTATTTTGAAACCTCCTCCTTGAGGTGTTTCAACACCTATGCCTTGAGGTGTTCCAATACCTACTCCTTCAGGTGTTGTGACACTTGTCAACAATGATGTATAGCTCATAACTGGCTATACATAAAAATGACATGTACATATGAAACTACCAATCTATGTCGATGTATGTATAATCAATAAAAGATCTTAAAAATCTTAATTCAATTGAATTTGAGTTCAATTAGCTTTCCCTTATCTAACATTGCACCTCCATAGTATAGACAACACTGCACCTCGCTCGCACTAGGTGTTTCCTACAAGAGGAAAATAAGATAAACATATAAGTTATTATATAATTTCATTAATGACAATTCAAATGACAAGCAAGTATATAATAAAAAAAATGTAAATGAGTGAGTGCGAAAATATATATTATGTGCATGTCGAGGCCAAATGAAATGGGCCTAAGGGTGCTATTAGTCACCTATGTGAGCTCCTCCTCAGACATCAACTATTAAATATACCATGTAAATAAATATTAGTACTTTATACTATCTCTTATTAATATTCATTGACAAACAAATGAAAATTATGAATTTACAACTTAAATCTTACTTGTGTCACTATTCCAACATCCCCCTCTCTAGCAGGAGAGGACTGTAGGGTGTGCCCCACTCCCTTGTGTCTAATCTATAATGTCCACATCATGGAGGTCATAATCAAAAGTGTCCAATGGATGCTCAGTGGGCTATACAAGAGGACCCAAGCATATCTGGTGGCACATGGAGAAAGTATGTGGCACAAAAAATATGTGGACCTGAGGAGGATGATGCAACAGCACTTGAGCTGACGCCAACATCACCAGAATGTGGTTGAGCTACTGTAGAATCATGTGAAACCAAAAGACCACTCAAAGAGTGAATAGCCTGGATAGTCTGTGTGGCTGCATCCTAGATAATATCTGGATGATATACTGGAGGTGGCGGAGGAAGGGGAGGAGGGGGAACATATGGGCGTGGGACTACTCTAACTGCCCCTGGTCTATCTTGGGGCATACCTCCACCAATTCCCTAGAAGGGTTTAATGCCAAAGTAATTGACATGATGCCCTAACACAAACTCAACATATATTTTTTTAATAAAGTAAAATGGTATATCACAATTGTTGTCGGGTTGTTTATCAAAAGCAATACACCAACGATCCCAAAAGTTATCTACAATGTCCCTATTCATGCACCATTTTATAGAAATTTTTGGTTTATTAACATTAACTGGAAAACCAGTGTGAGGGTTAACAAATAAAGAGGCTATATGGGATCTTGTTATTTGGAGATCTTTCACATCATCATAAGACAATCCACATGCATAATATTCCCTCATATCTTCTTGCCATGAATGAAAGGAATTATGTTTGGTGGAGAGGGTTTCTATATTTTTAATTATTTCCTTCAATTTTTTTTCATCTCGGATAATCGAGGGATTGTATTATAAATATCACAAGTGCTCCTCAATTGCTCCAATTTTTCACCCATTAAGTCTTCAATTGATGGCTGCGGAGGTGGTGGAGCATTTGGCATTTGTGCATTTTCATTCTTAGCTAGTGGATTGTTTGGAATTTGTGCATTTTCATTCTCAGCTAGTGGATCGTTTAGAATTTGTGCATTTTCATTCTTAGCCATAATACCTGATTAAAGTTAAAAACTAATTAATCTAATTGAAATTACACAATATAAATGAAATTATTGTAAAAAAACTCTAGTTTTTAATAAAATAAAATAAACCCTACTTTTTAACAAAAATCTATAACAAACTCTAGTTTTTAATAAAAATACATAAACAACATTATTTTTTAATCAAAATCAATAAAAAACATTAAATTTTAGTAAAAATCTATTGTAAACTCTAGTTTTTTAATAAAAATCAATCAAAAACCCTCCTTTTAAAAAAAAATCCATAAAAAAGTACTTAAAATTATACAAATCTAATTGAAAAATTGATTAAAACAAAAAAAAATCCAAAAACTTACCTTTGAAATTGAATATCTATTGAAATTGGATATCTGATATCTAGAAGTCATTCTCATAGTGCACTCGCAACCTCTTCAAAATGAGTAAAATTATTTTAAAAGCTCATTATTTTGTATTTATAGGAAGCTCAAATCAAATATCTGATTTGGATCGGATATCCAATTTGAATCGGATATCCGATATGTAAATCTTGGTTTGGGAATTACTTTGGAGCAATGTACCTGTTGGCATATGGCTTCTAGTATTGTCATTGATGGCAACTGAATTCATTTCCATGGTCTGCAGATCAGTATCTAGTCATACCGACAGATAAAGTGAAATACTATGTGTTACCGATAGAACACTTGAAGAACAAGGTATCCGGTCAGTCAATTAATCTGTCTACTTCACAGATCATTGTTTTGAGTTGTGGATCCCAGGAATTTCTTGTTGAGCACACAAGCTATCTTATTACTGAATTTTGTGGTGTTGTATTAGTTGTTGTATGAGCTTGGAGGTCCGGTAGGATGTTTTCTATCTATTTGCTCATTGTAGTCAACTTAGTGAATGTGGCGCATTATGGATGTGTAAAGTGAAATTATTTAAAATGTTTTTTATGTTCAAATATTTAATTATGGGTCCTAGCTATAGTCTAGCTAACTTGTATGGGTGCGCATCAAAATTGTTCATGATTTGGGCTGATAGTTGATAATATTTCCAAGTTTTATTAAGGCTTCCCTATAGTGAGTTGATTTCTAGATGCAGATGTATATAAGAGATTCGATATATCATTTCCAAGGGGAAGAAAGAAGCATGGTGGTATGTTGAAATCATTAGGAAGAGCGACTAGGTGATTATGCATATTTTCACTTGTGCATTAATATTTTTGCAAAGTGAGTTGTGTAGAGCAGAGCAGAATTGTTGAATCAGTTCGAAGGACAAAATATTATCTACGGAGCTTAATCAAAACTGTAATCAAGCATTGTAGATGCTATTTCATCAGTTCACTTTTTGGATCCATTCCAAATAATTGTAGGGAAGTGAGCCCATCCATTTTAAGTAGTGAGCCTGAATGCAAGTGCATTCCCATTTTGTACTTGTCATTTCGGGTATACTCATATTATATTGTGGATTGTCCATCCACCGTGGTTTTTCCCTTAATAGGGTTTCCATGTAAAAATTCTGGTGTTATGGGGTTGTGATTGTTTTCTTTCTATTGATGTGTGTTTCTTTTGTTGAATGGTTAAGTAAGTTAAATGACAGTATAATAAAATTAAATTTTTGCTAAACACTGATTCACCCCCCCTCTTAGAGTTGCTTGTTTCCAACAATTGGTATCAGAGCCAGTTCCTCGAAAGAAGTCTTACAGCTTGAGGAGATCTTGGAAAGTGTTTCTCAATGGATACAAGCAACCTTCAACAACAACTTATGGTGGTCCTAGATGATCTTGACCAAATAAAATCTGAGAACCAAGAACTGCAATAAAGTCTTGAGAATGCAGAAAATTTCATTCAGTCACTAAAAGAAAAAATCAATGAATCAAGGGAGAAAAGAAATGAATTATGTGGTCAGCTCAAATAGAAGAACAAAAACTTGGAAGATGAACAACTTAGTCTGGCTCTGAAAGAGAAAAAGGAAGAATGTGAATTTTTTCCAAAGAGAATGCCACCTTGAAGCGAGAGATGGAATCTATCATGATGAAAATGACCAAGGAGATTGAGAATAGAAAGAAGAATGAAGAAAATCTTGCATAGTCTTTGAAACAGGAATCTGAACAATGTAGCTGACTAGATAATGAATTGGAGCAATCTAAGAACAATGAAGAAGTGCTTGAAAAGAAACTTGATGATCTCATAGATGAACTTGCTACTGCAAATAAGTATAAAGAAAAATTCAAAGAAAGCTCAACCAAACTTGATGAACTAATTAGAGGACATATGACTAATGGTGACAGACGAGGTCTTGGATATGAAGAAGGAGAAAGTTCCAGATCTGGACAAAGGAACTCTGGACAAGGAAGATTCAGACAAGGAAATCAAATGAAAGGAGACATAAGAAATTTGGTAAGGAAACCAAATGCTCAAATATTCAATGGCTATTGTTATGTTTGCAGCAAATTTAGTCATATGGCTTCTCAGTGTAGGAGTAGAATGAATACAGGTAGACCATCATTTTTAGGTCAGTGTTTTAATTACTATAAGTATAGTCGCAAGTCAAGTGAATGCAGAATTGTGATGAAAAATTTTCATAGAGATGTTAGATTCTATGCATGCAATAGATTTGGACATATTGCTAACCAATACATATCAAGAAAAAGTTAGTGGAAAAGTTGGCCTGGACAGAGAAATGTTGTGTGCTACAACTGCAACAAATTTGGCTACATTGCCAGATTCTGTTGGAATAGAAGAGGTCTGGTAAAACAGAACATGCAACAAGATGTCAAAGGAAAAGGACAAGTCACTACTAATGTGATTAGAAAGAAAATCCAAAAGAAATGGGTGAAGAAGAATCCCTCCATAGAAGGAAATGGGCCAGCACCATAAGCAACTTCTGATAATTCCTCGGGTAATTAATTTTAGGTCTTTGGCATAAGGGGAGCTATCAAGAAAAAATATTAAACCCCCTCTTACAGGTGAATGATATTGGAATCTAGATGTGTCCAGTAGGAGAGTTAATTTTTTTTAGATGTTGTTCGACCAATTAGAAGCATTAGTGAAGAATATTAGAGATCCGCATAAGAGTCACCTATCTCAGTGCCTAAAAGGAAGGAAACTAGATGAGTTAGGGAAAGGGAATTTATTGCAAACTAAAGGAGTTAGGTATGTGGGAAATAAAATAATGGCTTCAACCCTCATTTTTCATATCGCATTTTGAGAAAAGCATTTGAGAGCTTTGAAGTGATCATTGCAAATTTGTGGAAATATTCAAGAATAAAGGAGAATTCACAATCAAATTCCATTTCATCCCCAAAAGGTATTTATTGAAAAACTTGTAAATCTGTGTGACTATAATCATGTCTACTCCTCTGATAGTCGAAGTTAAGGATAGGCCACATCCAAAATTTAAATGGCATCAGTATAAGTCTGTAGATACAAAGCCCTTAGGTGCATTTTCATCAGTGTTGTACGAAGTCTTGCATATTGAGGATATTAGGGCTTATGTGCATGCAAACATTGAAGATTTGGGAACCTCTCATTTGATGGATTTGTACTCTCATAATATAATTCAAGAACATCTTACTATGAAACCAAAATTCAAAACCCTAGAGGATAAGAAATTTGTGCAATTTGCAAAATTTTCCATATTTGAAGAAGATGAATGGGTTTGATATGTGTTGAGCTATGTCCATGATGAATTCATGCAGTTAGATGTGTCGTTCAAAATCACAAAAGAAGCTATATGTGCATTTATAGGACTAAATTCCATCGGTAGACTTCCAGTTTTGAAGTCTATGAAGAATTATAAGGTTATTGATGCCACAGGCTTGCAATGGGACAGAAGAGCAATGACGATAGATGATATTGCCATAGTGGATGTAAAATTTGCATCAATGGTTATCAGCTATAAGATTTATCACTCAAGTCAGGAGAATTTAGTATCCAACATAGCTATCTATGCAGCATATGATATGGTCAAACAGAATGCAGACTATGATTTGTGTGAACTGCTCAGAAGCCAGTTATTGGAAAATTTGGGAAAAATCAAGAAGGATAAGAAGTACATATTAAAATATGGTAACATGTTGATATGTTTTTTTTTCTACTTCTCAGGTGAGGTTTTGGGAGTTGGTAAAATTCAATGGCATAATGATGAACTAGTAGTTGTTCAGATAAGGAATATATTATTTGGACTAGGTGATCGACAGACCCGCAACACAATCTTGTGGGGTTACTTTAAAATATTTTAGAACTTAATGCATGCCAAAGAGAGAATTCCTGCCACAATAGTGGAACAGTACAAAGACACTATTTGCTTCATGGTAGACATTGACCAATACTATATGGAAGCTATTGATCCTATAATAGTTTGGATCATGCCTATGGGTTATGAAGTAGATGAGAACATTCTGAAGATGTATGTAGAACACTTCCTGAATTCTCCATTGGATCAGGGAGAAGAAAGGTTTGGTACTTATGCAGAGAAAAGCTTATAGGTTCATTCAAATTTGAAAAATCCCATGATAGTCGGAAGGGTAAGAAAAGAGACAGAAGCTCTTGCAAAGAGTATGGAAATTCCTGTGGAGAAACTGAAAGAAGTGAGAAGGAAAAGAGATGAAGTTTAAGTAGCTCAAAAGAAAGAAAAAGCAGACTCAACTGGTCAGAGAACATCTCCTGCTCACACTAGATCTACCAGGAGTTCCCCTGCAGCTCATTCAAATCAAGTTGAGGCTTCTAGAAAAATGAAGAAGAATAAAAGGAAAAGATCTTACAAAGCTATGTCTACAGATGAAGAGGAAGAAACTGACTCAGAAGTAGTAAGAGAGATAAAGTCTATTGGTACTCAAACTATCAAATTGACCAAGAGAGAACCTTCTAGCAAAGGAGAAGAATCAAAGAAAATGCCAAAGTTTACAATCCCAGTATGTCTGTCAAGGAAGTTGAGAATACAATGGTGAAAGATGGAAATATCAAGCCACTCTATGATTGGCATGAGACCTTTGATTAATCCAGTAAGATAACTCTTGAAGAAGCTACAATAAAGCATATGAATGTTTTTAATAAAGCTCTTGTTGAAATCATGTCTGGTTTGCCTACAAGTTTGTATAATGCTTTGGAATCTAGGAGAGTGAGTGCCAAAACAGAAGAAGAAAATATGAGGAAGAGAGTTCTTGTCGATCTATGCCTAGAAATGACAATTAAAGAGATGGATTTACTCCTTGAAAAAGCTAAAAAGGAATTTAAGAGCAAGACAAGAGTAAATAAACTCATGATTGGTGAAACTGATGTCGTTGTCAGTGAAACTAAGGAAATTCTGGAAGAATTTTTGTCAAGGAATAAGATTAACATTGAGGAAATCAATACTGAAAATGTTCAAGGAAATGAGGAAGTGAATGTGGAGGTAAATGAAAATAAAGAAGAGAATGTGAATGAGGAAAACATGAATGTGTCTGATCCTTTAGAATTTGAGGATATTCTAACTTCTCCTAATGTGGAAAATACAGAGACACCTATGGTAACTAAGGTCCTTGTTGAGGTGTTTGCTGAGGAAAAAGAGGTGCATATTGAAGAAGTTGAAATGCTTAAAATCAATCCTAAATCAAAATCCAATGTTGAAAAAGAAAAGGATCAAGAAATTAGGATAGGAGAAGTGAAGAGATCTCTATTGGAGAAACAGGAAGAATCGGATCCTGAGTTAGATGAAAGCTCAATTCACCTATCCACTCTGTCTCCAATTCAGATGATGAAGGTCACTAAAATTGCTCAAGCCAAAGCCAGTGAGAGGATACTGAAATCTCACATAGAGGATAGTGAACTGCTAAATCTTGCATCTGGAGTTTTACAGAAAATAATTCCTACTTATGTTATGGACCCATCAGGTTCCTCCTCCAGTGAGTTAAAGAAGCTAATAAATTATGTAAATTCTCATTTTGAATCTTTTAAGAAATCATCTTTTGTTAAATTGAAAAAGGAGCTCAAGGAAAAGAGAGTTGGTAACCTAAATGAATTGATTTCCAAAGACAAAGATTTGTTAGGCACTTGCATAAAAAATATTCAAGGTACTATGTCTAAAGGAGGAAAAGTGTAGAAGTCTTGCTTGGTCTTGTCAAAATTTACTGAAGCAAATGAGGAGGTGAAAGACATTGAACAATAGTTGGTGACTGTTTCCAATACTTTTGACCCATTAGCTAGTAGTGTTTGTAAACAAGAAAGTCAAGTAATGTCCTTGTTCAACCAAATCAAGAATCTGAAACTTGAAAATGAAAGGATTATTGGGAGAGTATATGAACTCAGGGGACTAATAAGTACAAAGATTGAAATAATGTTGAATGCTTTGAAAGAGGCTAAAGATGTTATGTACGCTCCTGATTCGGTAAGTCTTGAAGCAGCAGAAACATTGGCATATCTTCTTTGTAGTCATATAACCATTTTGGAAACTTTGAGAAGTGTTTGGGACTCAAACTTAAATGGCCTAAAGAATGACTTTGCAGATGTCTTCAAATTTTTGTAAGTCTCAGGTTATATTTGTACATTTTTGCAATTTTGGATTCCCTAATTTTTTCATTGATGTCAAAGGGGGAGACAGTGCAGTGAAAAATGCCTTGACATTCTTAGGGGGAGAAGTATTTTGAATTTTGATAGTATACTTACCAGCTTCGACACTTAGTCATTTTTCACTAAGTGTTGCCATCAATGCCAAAGGGGGAGATTGTTGGCATATGGCTTCTAGTGTTGTCATTGATGGCAACTAAATTCATTTCTATGGTCCGTAGATCAGTATCTAGTCATACCGACAGATAAAGTGGAATACTATGTTACCGGAAGAACACTTGAAGAACAGGGTATCCAGTCAATCAGTTAATGTATCTACTTCAAAAAATCATTTTTTTGAGTTGTGGATCCCCAGAATTGCTTGTTGATCATGTATACTATCTTATTACTAAATTTTGTGGTGTTGCATTAGTTGTTGTACAATCTTGGAGGTTCGGTAGGATGTTTTCTATCTATTTGCTCATTGTAGCCAACTCAGTGAATGTGGATGTTATGGATGTGTAAAGTGAAATTATTTAAAATGTTTTTATGTTCAAATATTTAATTATGAGTCCCAGCTATAGTCTAGCTAACTTGTATGAGTGTACATCAAAATTGTTCATGATTTGGACCGATAGTTGATAATATTTCCAAGTTTTATTAAGGCCAACCTATAGTGACTTGATTTTGAGATTTAGATATATATTATAAGAGATTCAATATATCATTTGCAAGGGGAAGAAAGAAGTGTGGTGGCATGTTGCGATCATTAGGAAGAGTGACTAGGCGATTATTCATAGTTTCACTTATATGCATTAAGATTTTTGCAGAGTGAGTTATGCAGAGCAAAGAAGAATTGTTGAATCAGTCAGAAGGACAAAAGATTATTTATAGAGCTTAACTGAAACTGTAATTAGGCATTGTAGATGCTATTTCATCAATTCACTTTTTGGATCTATTCCAAATCATTGTAGGGAAGTGAGCCAATCCATTTTGAGCAGTGAGCTCTAGGCAGTGATCCTAAATGCAAGTGCATTCCCATTTTGTACTTTTCATTTTGGGTATACTCATATTCTATTATGGATTGGCCATCCACCGCGGTTTTTCCCTTAATAGGGTTTCCATGTAAAAATTTTGGTGTTATGGGGTTGTGATTGTTTTATTTTTGTTGATGCATGTTTCTTTTGTTGAATGGTTAAGTAAGTTAAATGACAGTATAATAAAATTGAATTTTTGTAGAACACTGATTCAACCCCCCTCTTAGTGTTTCTTGTTTCCAACAGTACTGACACCTAAGCTAGAAAAAAGTTAACTCAAGATTTTTGAATTTTTGGGTTGATGCAAAATGTAATTTTTTTCCAATTGCCACTTTTTGGCCCATCATGATCTTGCACATACCCTCCTCAACTACATCATCTACTGATATGGTGTACCATAGTCCATCATCACAGAAAATGGTCATCCCTTCAAAAATCAAGATGTTCGTGAGTTGTGTGAACGCTTCCATATCCAACATCATTTCTCCATGCCTTACTACCCTTAAGGAAATGGTCAAGTTGAGGTGTCCAATAAGACAATCATCAAAATTCTTAAGAAGACCGTCAATGACACTGGTCATGACACACATCCAACTTAACCCTGTTGTGTGGGCTTACCACACCAGCATTTGCATGCCTACAAGAGCCACTCCCTTCACCTTGGTCTTTGGATCTGAAGCCATCTTTCCTATTGAGGTTGAAATTCTATCCTTAAGAGTCTCCATGAAGGGTCTAATTGATGATGAATAATATAGATAGTCACGATTACATGAGCTGGAAATGTTAGATGAAAGGAGAAAAAAATGCCTTAAATCATTTATAAGCATATCATAGTCCTCTTTGTTGCAGTTACAACAAGAGAGTCATGATCATAAATTTTGACATTGGCGACTTCCAAGGTCCTAATGCAAAATCCTAAGAATCATTCTAATAGGGAGAAACTTGGAAAGTTCAAGTCCAATTGGCTAGGTCCTTATGTCATCATGTCCTCTTTTGGTTCTGGAGCATACTAGTTAGCTACTCTAGATGCTGAACAATTGACATAGCCTATCAACAATCTACATCTTTGAAAGTTCTATGCATAGCATCAGAGAGTCTGGCTAAAAAACATAAAAATACAAAAAAAATTAAAAAATATATAAAAAAAATCGTCACCCAGATGAAAACCTAGCAAACAGGTGTCTTGGTGACACCAAAAAAAAATTAAAAATGACAAAATGACAAAAAATATTAAAGAGAAATAATTCGTCCAATAGTGAGAACCTGGTAAATAGGTGCTTTGGATAAGTACCATGGTAAAAACTTGGCAAACAAGCACCATGAGTAGTTAGTTTTTTGCTTCGCCATCTATTGTCACTCTATCTACCTTAGCCCATAATAAATACCCACTTCTTTGACACCTTCATGACACCCATCACAAAACCTCGCCATTTCTTTCTATGGTTGATAATGGTTGACATCTAGTCCTGCATATCATCCATCAGTCATCCCAAGTACACCCCTTTCCATGTCTATCAAATTTTCCTAGTCCTAGATATTAGGGGCAATCCTTTATCACCTAGTTGTAGTGGGTATCACACATGGTCCTATCAATCATAAAATATCCTAAAAAAAGACAAAAAAATCATAAAATTTCCTGAAAAAGATAAGAAAAAATCATAAAATGTCTTGAAAAAAAGACAAAAAATCATTAAATGTCCTAAAAAAGACAAAAAAAAACATAAAATGTCCTGAAAAAAGACAAAAATCAAAAAAGTCCTAAAAAGACCTAAAAATCAAAAAATGTCTTGAAAAAAGACAAAATATCAAAAAATGTCCTAAAAAAAGACCTAAAAATCATAAAATGTCCTAAAAAAGACAAAACAATCATAAAATGTATTGAAAAAGACAAAAAAATCAAATAACGTCCTAAAGAAATAAAAAAAATCAAAATATGATAAAAACATAGCAACAGAGTCGTATCTTGTCAAGTTAGTCATGTCAGTCAATCCATGTCATTGTCGAACTATGTTGTCTCTACGCAATTGGTACATAGGCAAGGCTCATCCTCAAGCCCCGAGACATTAGGTTAGTCCTTTTAGGTTTGTCACAATAAAATCATGACTCAATCTTTGGTCATCCAGACAAAGTCATTGGTCATGTTGAACTATGAGGTCTCTAAGTGTATGACGTAGGAAAGGCCATGTGCCGATAATCCCTCGAGGCCGCACTAGGTCAGTCCATTAGGGTTCATGACACTACACTAGCATACACATTAATTGTCTCCAAGTCAAAAAAATTATTTCTAAAACAAGAAAACTCTTACAAAAAACTATGGTAACCATTTAATCAACACATCAACTACATCAGTATCTCAACATTGGCATGTAGTCAATTCTATAAAAACAAGTTAAACTCAGTCAACTTCAGTGAAACTTAGTCAAAACTAGTCAAACTATCAATTCTTGTTTATTCTTCAGATGTTTCCTTCCAAAGAATAGCCCTTTTCATTTATTTATGCCTTAGGATGTGTCCTTCCTAGGAATCGTCATCGGCATCTAGCATTTTGAGGGTTCCTCATGACATTTGAGGACCAATCCTCTCAGCATCGACATCATTTAGGATGTGTCCTTCCTGAATTTGGAAACTTTTCCATTCAACATCTTGACACCGTCAAACTTGGCATCTTGACATCAAGACACTTGACATTCATACACACTTGGCAAACACTATCTTGTTATTTTTTCCTTTGATTTTTCATCATGCTACTAGTTTTTTGAGGATGTCCCAACAACGGGATTTAGAGAAGCAGTGATGTATCATGATGACTGTCTTGTCCTATCCTTTTCAAAACAATTATGTTGCTAGTTGCTTGAGGATGTCCTAGCAACAAGATTTAGAGAAGCAATGACATTTCATGACTTTTCTTTATTGTCTTTCTTGTCTTTTTATGTTTGTGGTTGGTCATGACAAAAAGACTGGGGCAATTGCACTCTTGGTATGAGTTGCGATCATTCGCCTTGTTTGCAACTGCTTGTCTTAAGTGATGGTATGAACTTGCACACCATCGATCTATGTCATATCATGGTGTTTTTTGGTCATTACAATAATCTGCCCAATGATGATTAAGAGAAAAAATAATTAGTCCTGTGGTAATATGCTGAAGGATTTGATCTCCGCACTAACACCCATCTCCTTTTGTCTTGTCATTTCTCCTCGTCCGTCTCTTGATGATATCCTGTGACATAAAAAAATAATTGCATACATGATCATATAGACATTGCATTATTCCATCATACACATTACATCATGCATCGAGTATTTATTAAGGCATATAGTCATTAAACATCCATTCAAATATTTCCATTTACATCTCATTTGTATTGATAAATCAGAATTCACATAACATACAAGTCCATACATCATCCATATCATTAGTACACATACATCGCATCACAAGACATCACATATTGCATTATCCATACATATATAGTCATTCATTATCACATCTCTAATCATAAACATGGCATCCATCACAATTAGAACATTATGTATCCATATAGAACATCACATAATCATCATGGAATATCAGCATAAATAACAATCATAATTGCATACATCACATGACATAAAAAACATCATCATAATCATCATCATAAATGCACACATCATAGACATAATCAAATAACACTGCATTATCACATAACATAAAGCATATAGGCTGCATCAAAACTGTATCACATTTATAATCTCAAAAATCATGTCACAGGATAGAGTCATGAGATATCCCAAAAATAGATCTCACAGGCTCGATGGTCAAAATATGAATGTCATAACATAATGTCTGAAACATAACAACATGATAACAATGTCACTTTCCTATGTTGTACTTTCCTCATTCCCTCAAGGAGAAGTTTGTGGTTACCGGCGCTCTATAGGAGGAACTAATGCCATTATGGTAACAATAAGATGAGTCTAAGAAACCGATGGACATGTGGCCAATGGTTGAATATGCTCTGATCTGTGACCTGAACAGGAAGACCCATGACTATGGCTAGACCTGTGCCCTAAAGAATGTCTTTGGATATGGAGGGACCTATGACTTGATGTATGTCCTGAAGAAGTAGAGCCACCCACACTGCTCTAGCTATGACTATTGTGAGTGTAGCTGCTACTCCCTGACCCTATCTCGGTCCTACTATATGATATAGACAACCCAGGCTCCCTCTGATCAGCCGACACTATCCTCTCATATAACATGCGATACTGGCCTCTACTCGTGTTGACTCTAGCTAACTCCCTCACAACATCCCCAACTAGTCCAACACATAACTTGGAAAATCTCGTGCACCAGCTCTCTGTCTCCTGTGGCTGGATCTCAGCTTGATCCCTCTCAACCCATATCACCTCCAACTCTACTCACAAAGATCTAATCTTTGTTGTGGCCTCATCCAACTTCCTCTACATATCTGCTAATCTCTGGTCCATGGTCGCATCATGAGACAATGGTGGTCCTCTAGGTATTTCATCATCTCCCTCCACCATCCTCTCTTTCAGTTGCCACTCTACCTCATCCATGGAATCCTCACTATCAATATCTAGCTCCTCATCCCCAATAGCCTCTTCCTCCCTATTGACATCCAAGGCCTCCTCTACTACATGCACCTCGACCTCCATCTCAGCCTCTACATCTTGTCTCCCCTCAGCCTCTAGTTGTACCTCCTAGCCCTAAAAATGCATGTAAAATGATAAAATGACAAAGTGAGCAAGGTGTCCTTACCAATGGCTTCATGCCCTCTGGCCGTCTAAAAGTATAAATGATGTATTTGTGGTGCTCGGTCTCCAGAATTACCATTCTTGTGCAAACTCTCCTCTCTCTTAGCTCTCAAATCTCCAAAGGAAAAAGTGAAAATGAAATGACTTTTTAACCCTTTTGAACCTATTTATAGGGTAAAAAGTGGTATTTGTTAGGGTTAGAGATGGCAGATCTAACAATTATTTGTTAGGGTTGGAGACTGATCCTGGACGAC
Source organism: Sequoia sempervirens (assembly GCA_007258455.2). Taxonomy (NCBI): domain Eukaryota; kingdom Viridiplantae; phylum Streptophyta; class Pinopsida; order Cupressales; family Cupressaceae; genus Sequoia; species Sequoia sempervirens. The sequence continues at coordinate 58,832,461 of VDFB02252616.1, forward strand.
ACTGCTACAATTACAACTCCCACTGGAAATAAGTACCTTGGACCCTGCTGCTCTGTTATACTTGAATTCAACCTTGAAGGCCAACCAAAGCTGAAGAGGAGCTCAGCTTCTCCCTTGGCACCGCCTTTGTAAACATATCTGCTGGATTTACATCTATATGTATCTTGTCCAGCTTGACCTGTCCATCCTCCAACACTGACCGAATGAAGTGATATCTCAACTGTATGTGTTTTGTTTTAGAATGCAAAGCAGAATTCTTCGCAAGATGTATAGCACTCTGGCTATCTGTAAACAAGTAATTTTCAGCCTGTTGTTTTCCCAACTCCTCCATGAAAAG
>VDFB02252616.1:58832817-59165175 GCA_007258455.2 Sequoia sempervirens
CATAATGTCTGAAACATAACAACATGATAACAATGTCACTTTCCTATGTTGTACTTTCCTCATTCCCTCAAGGAGAAGTTTGTGGTTACCGGCGCTCTATAGGAGGAACTAATGCCATTATGGTAACAATAAGATGAGTCTAAGAAACCGATGGACATGTGGCCAATGGTTGAATATGCTCTGATCTGTGACCTGAACAGGAAGACCCATGACTATGGCTAGACCTGTGCCCTAAAGAATGTCTTTGGATATGGAGGGACCTATGACTTGATGTATGTCCTGAAGAAGTAGAGCCACCCACACTGCTCTAGCTATGACTATTGTGAGTGTAGCTGCTACTCCCTGACCCTATCTCGGTCCTACTATATGATATAGACAACCCAGGCTCCCTCTGATCAGCCGACACTATCCTCTCATATAACATGCGATACTGGCCTCTACTCGTGTTGACTCTAGCTAACTCCCTCACAACATCCCCAACTAGTCCAACACATAACTTGGAAAATCTCGTGCACCAGCTCTCTGTCTCCTGTGGCTGGATCTCAGCTTGATCCCTCTCAACCCATATCACCTCCAACTCTACTCACAAAGATCTAATCTTTGTTGTGGCCTCATCCAACTTCCTCTACATATCTGCTAATCTCTGGTCCATGGTCGCATCATGAGACAATGGTGGTCCTCTAGGTATTTCATCATCTCCCTCCACCATCCTCTCTTTCAGTTGCCACTCTACCTCATCCATGGAATCCTCACTATCAATATCTAGCTCCTCATCCCCAATAGCCTCTTCCTCCCTATTGACATCCAAGGCCTCCTCTACTACATGCACCTCGACCTCCATCTCAGCCTCTACATCTTGTCTCCCCTCAGCCTCTAGTTGTACCTCCTAGCCCTAAAAATGCATGTAAAATGATAAAATGACAAAGTGAGCAAGGTGTCCTTACCAATGGCTTCATGCCCTCTGGCCGTCTAAAAGTATAAATGATGTATTTGTGGTGCTCGGTCTCCAGAATTACCATTCTTGTGCAAACTCTCCTCTCTCTTAGCTCTCAAATCTCCAAAGGAAAAAGTGAAAATGAAATGACTTTTTAACCCTTTTGAACCTATTTATAGGGTAAAAAGTGGTATTTCTTTCAAAATTTTATTTGAGGCTCTTTTGACCACTTTTGACCACCCTTTTGGCCGTCTTAAACACCTTGAAATCTAAAACTGCTTGTGCCATTGACTTTTTGGACAACAAATTAGCTTGTTAGGATAGTTTCAAAATTTTTTGTCTTTGGGCCAAATTTTGAAAAATTTCCTAAGGGGACATAGATACTTCGTACCTTCGTTGGGACATGTTTTTGATTGAATTTTCTTTGTCGCAATGCGACATGATGCATTATGACAAAGAGGGGAAAAATGTAGACACATAAAAATGACCTAGGCCTACAAGCTCTATTTTCGCCACATTCCTCCTAACATAATTAAAATACTTTCAACTATTAATTAATTAATTTTTAGTTATTTAATTAATTTATGTCTCTTTAAGTCCTTTTGATTATTTAAATAAATAAATTTTATTTATTTATTTAAATACGTCGCTAATTGTCTAATGTCTTTCTATAATTAAATAAATTCTTAAATTTATTTAATTATCTTGGTCCATTAATTCCTCCCATTTATTTAAATAGATAAATTTTATTTATTTAAATACGTCATTAATTTCTAATGTTCTCTTATAATTAAATAAATTCTTTAATTTATTTAATTATTGTCCACCTTGTCATTTTAAATAAAATTGTTTATTTAAAATTGTCTCGCATGACCCCAACTTTTGAATTAAATTAATTTTTACTTCAAAATAATCACTTTTCCTCTTAAATCAAATAATTTCTAATATTATTTGATTTTCCAGCTCTCTCTTTTTCTATGGCATCCTTATCTTCTTGTCACATGTCATCTTGTCCCTTGGTTTGATATTCTAGAAGGAAAATCTTGTCCATTCATTTTAAATTTATCCTAATGTTGCCCTAACCCTAATTGTGGGTTGTCACATTGAATCTTGTCCATTGATTCTAGGGCATTTGTCAATCTTCAATCTTGGCCATTCATCCAAAATTGCATTCTCTATAAAATGGCAATTTTGGTCTCATTTTGACATCTCACGAGCTCTTGGAATTTTGTCGTCTTGACATCTTGGCATTCATAGGATCTTTTAGGCATACTTTAGGCTTATCTCATAGTTGCTTCATAGTTACATACTTGCATTATGTTGCATTTTAGAATAGAATCCTTCAACATTTGCTTGGGACATTGTCATAATCATAAGTTGCTCACACAAAATCTGAGGGAAAACTTCATATTGTAGTAAATAGAGAAGGTGCAATGGAGATCAATCATGGAGATTGAAGACACTTGGTAATATCTTTCTTTGTTTTCATGTTATTATCTCCTTTGTACTTCATTGTTTACTTTGGGTTTTGTTTATTTAGGCACTAATCTGCTAACTTGAATATTTCCCATAGTTACATTTATTTTGCAACTAGAGGAATGCACATTCTCCCCAAATTATTCTACACAATCTAGGTCTATGGGGAATCCATCTTTTTGGTCCCCAATTGGTATGCCTTCATGTAGTCCCATGAATTCTGCAATGGCTTCGTCATTTTGAAATATTTCTTTAACTATTGGGCCTTGTTGATCCCAATCAATTAGCTATGGGTAGACAAGGGAGATACCTTCATCAGTATTGGAAAATGGTGGGGAGGATGCAAAAAGCATGAAGACGGATTCAAAAAGGGTAAAGATGAAATTGTCATCTTCCAACTCCCATTCAGATTCTATCTAGAACTCTCCTTCACTTGATTCAGACTCATTATCAAAATAAAGGAAAAATGGATTGGAATCACAGTCGGTATTTTCATGTCGTGATTCGGATGAATTTGAATGATGGTCATTAGGGTCATATGGCTAGATAGGTGTGTCAAATTGATGGTCAAATGACTATGTAGGTTTATCATTATCGCGAGGCCAAAAGAGTCTGACCCATTCTTCTCTTTTCAATAGGAATTTGGGAGTATCTTTAGGAAGGTCAAATTTGAACATTTGTTTGAATCGTTCATCAAAGGAAAGTTCACCTGGTTCCAGAAACATTTCATCAAGGCAACAGTCACTCAGTGATTTTTGGCAACCAAATTCCCATTCATGTGAGTCAATTTAGGTAAGTGAATCTTCAATAGTCTCGACACTTTCAGAAACATTCACGCTCTCACCTGAGAGTACATTGGTACTTTGATCGTTAATTTTGGGTAGCCCAAACCCTAACCCAAGAAGTTGTGGTCTTCAAGAAGGCATAATAGGTTCTCGCCTTCCAATTTTATTTTTTCCAAGGCCACTAGTTCTGTTGTAGCCTTCTTCCTTCACTATGTAATAGCCTTTACCATATATCTGAACTAGTAATGGGGATGGATCTTCTAGGTCTTTATAAATCCACATTGATATGTCCTCGATGTTTTCTTTACTCATTTCTCCCCATTTTATAAAAATTTGTGTTGGTGGAACTTTGAAAATATCTTTAGGCTCCATTCTAAAACAAGGTTGACCATAAACCTTTGGAGCCTTGGGTATTTTAGTGATGTAGTAGGCCATGTTCAATTTATATTTCCCACAACCTTGGTCCTGGATCTTGATATTTGGATCAACCTTCGAGATGGAGGGGGATGGTGTGCTGGAAGATGCAGAGGTGGATGAGGATGGTTTGGCAAGTGTGGATGGATCAATGTATTTAGAAGAAGATGAGGTCGAAGCTTCTCGGTTAATGGGCACTTGATGTTCTAAAATACCCCTTAGATTGGTGCAATACTAGAAGGGATTGGGGTCTCCATATATGATGATTTCAGTGCCATCAAAAGGAAACTTCAAGCATTGATGGTAAGTGGATGGAACAAATTTTAAGGTGTGGATCCAAGGTCGACCAAGAAATATGTTATACAGTAGCTCAAGATCCAGGACTTGACATGTTTTGTCTACAATGATTGGCCCAACTCAGATAAGAAGTGTGATAATCCCTCAAGAGGAGTGTTCTTCATAATCATACGCCTTTATAACAATACTCTTGGTAGCGTCTACACAAGCATCAGAGAAGCCTAGATCCTTAACTAGTTTTAGGGAGCATATGTTTAGTCCTGCTCCACCATCTACTAAAACTCGTTTGACCTTATTTTTATTGATAAAGGCTTTGATATGCAATGTGTCATTATGAGAGGGTTTCGGTGACGAATAGTCATGGTTTGAAAAATTTATGTGATGGGGGGTGTTTAGGTATCCCACCATGACCTAAAATTGGTTAACATCAATGTCACAAGGGACAAAAGACTCTTGTAAAGTTTTGTCAAGTATAGCCTTGTGTGTAGGAGAGATATGTAGCAACTCAAGTATAGAGATTTGAGCTGGTATTTCTCCTAATTAGTCAATGAGATTGAATTGTACCTTAGGTTGTGACTGTTTGGCGAATGGACCAGGTATTGTAATCTTTAGTTGTCTAGGGGGAGGAGGACCAACTATGGTGACTTTTCCACCACAGGTAGTGACATTACATTTAGATGTTTTCTTAACAATAATTGTATTGACGTATACATCGATAACTTGAAGGTGATTAATAATGGGTCCACCAGAATAGTCAAAGGTGGTGCAAGTGTAATCGGCTCAATTATTATTAGTCTCAGGATCTGATGTAGAGGGATTATTTGAACCATGGTCCTATAGTAGATTTTTATGAATAGTATGGTCTGCGTTTGAAGCAAATTATTGTCCACCTAATTTTATGGTGCAATTTTCAATGAGATCTTGTACAAGATTTCTTAATTGTCGACAAGAGGAGGTTTTGTGCCCTTTTACGTGGTGGTAATCACAGAAAGCATTGTCATCCCACCAAGATGGCTTGAATTATCCCGGGCCATATGGATTAGGGTCTTGTAATGTGATGACACCATTTTGGAGGACCTTTTTTAAGGACCTCTTCTCCCAAGGCAGTGTATATATGTCTCTTTAGAAATTTCCTAGTTTGATGTGGCTACCCTTGGTTTTGATTGTTTTGACAATTTTTGACAGTTTCAATTATTTTGGATAACATTTGCAGTAGGTGTTAGTGTGATCAATGATGCATTTTGAGGTTGATCTCCTTTGAGAGTGAGTACATGGCATGTTGTGTTTACTGCCTTAGAATCAACAATTCCATCATTGGTGATGTGTTTATTCTTGACCCAATATTTATTTTTGTCAACAGGTGGGTTTTTGTTCGTGTTTTTGTTGCCATATTTGAGTTCTCCTTTAGCAATGAGGGCCTTTATGAGTTGGAATCCCTTTTCGACTAAGTTTGTACAAGTGGTGTAGCAATGAACTTGTAAGTTGTATTTTAGTGGGCCCAAGAGGTTTTGGACAAACATGTCTACTTTTTATTTTTTTGGTATCTCAACATGGGAATGACTTGCTAGACTTATCCATCTTTGGAAGAATGGAATAAAGTTCTCACTAGTTTCTTCTTGAGTAAGCATGCATAGATCGGTGATGGAGATGTCAGTGTTAATGTTATAGGTGTAATTTTGTACAAACCTGTCTACAAGTTCTTTCCATGATTTTATTCCCTTAGGAAAGGTGGCAAACCATTTAAGTACAGGACCTATGAGACTCCTAGGGAAGAGTCACATCAAGTAAGTATGTTCATAGGTGATTTCCATGCAATTGGTTGTAAATTCTCAAATGTATTCAAGGGGATTTGTCTTGCCTTTGTATTTAGTGAAGTTTGGCACCATGTATCCAGGAGGCAATTGTGGCATGTGTAGACTCATGTTGAAAGAGTGTGGACATAGGTCATATGCCGTGTGAGTCTTTTTCTACTGCATTTGCATGTTCTCCATCTATTTTTGCAAGGTTATAATTTGGGATGTGAGTGTGTCAATTATGGGGTTGTTCGTAGCGCCACACATGCTAGTGATAGTTATTCCGTGAGTTCCCACTTGTTGTGAAGATGTGTTCAAATTTGGCGTGTATTTTTGTTGTGAAATGTATGACATATTTTGGTTTAGAGGTTGTTGGTATTGTGTGTTTTCATTAGGGATGTGTTGTTGGGTATGGATGTGTGATGTGTATGTGGGAATGTACACTCTAGCGGTATTAGTTTATATTTGTGGAATGTGTTGACCTTGAGTATTTTGGTGTGAAAATGAAGTCATGTGTCCATGGGGAATGTTGGTGTTTTTCCTTTTAGGGATATTGCTATTGGTATTGAGTTGTGATGAAGTATTGACATTTGGTTGGGGTCCTGGAATGGAAATCCATTGTTTATTTCTCCCAAAGGGGCTGAATGAATTTGTTCCCATGGTATTGTTTGAAGAACAAAATAAAGGATTTGACGATGTTGTTCCCATGGTACTAGATGAAGCCCCAAATAAGAGGTTTGAAGAATTGGCCCCCATTGTTGAGGATCCAAAGGTAGCTCCAATTAATTGTGAGGACGTTGTGGACATTAGAGGTATTGATTGTGATGTGACTTGTGACATGGTTGATGTTTCCTCAATGGATGTGCATTGATTGTGTTGGAAGTATTTCTATTGGAGGTGCCATTAGAGGTAGCATTAATGGTTTTTGTTGCACTTTGTGGTGGCACCAATGAAGGTATTGTTTGCATTGTTTTGGGGTTGACTAGTGTTGGAAGTATTGTTTGTATTGTTGTTTGCATCATGATTAGGAGAGGCTACTCTTAAAGTGTTAATGTCAAGCCCACGTGGAAATTTGGCCGCTTGGTGTAAAAGCATGGCTAGATATCTATGTGAATCTTGCAAGACTAATTCTTCTACAAAGGAGGATACATCAATATTTTATGCAACAACTTCTAAGTCTTCCTCAAATACACATTTGTTTTTGTCTCTACGTATGAAGGTTCAAAGGGGTTGCATGAGGAAGATGGCATGTTCATGTGACTGAAAGGATTGATAAAGGATACCCCCATGTCTATGTCTTGGTTCATGTCATTGGAAAAGTTATAGGGTTGGTGTTTTTTCCAAAAGAATCCATTTGTCTTCTTTTTCTTCGGAGCCTAGTCTCAACCATACAAGGATTTTGCTCAAATTGGGAAGAGGAAAATGACAACTAATTCTATGAATGAGAATTATATGACACTGTGTTTTTGGATTTTTTTTTAATAAGGGATGCAAATGCAACTATATTTTTTATGGTTTTTTGGTAATAAGAGATGCAATATGACAATGTTGTCTAAAGGAAATGACAAATGCAAAAGAATAATGAAGACTAGGATGAAAGGTATGACTTTATTTTTTTCAAACTTTTAGGAATAAGGTATGCAAAATGAGGATTAAAAAATGACTTGAATGTTCTAAGGTATGCAAATGCAAAGGTCAAAGGGATTTTGAAAAGGTTTACTCAACCACACAAAGCTTGGTCTATGTTTCAATTTGGATAATCAAAGGACTTGTTTTGTATGACAAGATGACAAAGTGAGGCTTTCTAACTAGACTTTTGAGTTGGAAAGGTCTCACCAAAGGACAATGACTAAAGGAAATTATTTTTACTAAGTCCAATGATAACATACTCTTGAAGGAAAGGATTTTTCCAAGTATGGTAAGTTTTTCCTATTCCAAAGTCTGCAACCTAAAGGTTGGTTTATTGCTGAAAATGATGATGATGATGGACTCTAAGGATGCAACTAAAATTTTGCAATGATGGACCTATGGGAGAATGCAAGCTAAAAGATGCAAAGAATGAAGGACTTCAGAAATTCCTTGTCTAGTTTTTAATAGAGGCCACTGAAAAAAGATGTTTGACAATAGATTGAAAATGTTTGATCTTGGGTTTTGGATTGTAACAATGTTTTTTTAAATGCCAGGAAATTGTGTCGTTTCAGGTCACAGATGCATTGTAGGATGTCAAATGCATCTTAGGATAAGTGAATGCGTCGTTACAGGTCACAGATGCTGGATAGTAAAGCAATTGTGTTGTTTTGGAAATAAAATGCACTTTAGACCAATCAAATGTATTACAGAGGGCAGCAAATGCATTTTAGTAGAGCGATTGCGGCACAAAAAGCTTCAAATGCGATTTAGAATGGTGAATGGGTTTCATAGAATAGCAAATGCATTGCAAGATGAATGGAGGTCTAGTTTGTTTGCAATTTTGGACAAAAATTATAATTGTTTGAGTTTGAATGAATGTTTCTAGGTCTATGAAAGGTGTTTATTTGTTTAATATCTCAGAAAACACTTGGAAAACACAATATTTTGTCTTTGAAATTTTGAAAACATGCACAATGAAGACAAGCACAATCCTAGGTTAGGAAAGGACTATATTCACTAGATTCCATGTGGGTTTCCCCAGCCCCACTTATTCTTAGTGGGTGATCTAGAAGCTTGGCCACATAGGCTCCCCCTTACATTGTACTCACTTATCAGGTCAACCAAGCTTCAATCCCCCATAAATATCCCATGGTAGGGTTTTCGCCTCTACTAAGAACAGTGACAATGTTGATGCCTTGGCAACGACCATTGTTGCACTAGCGAATAGATGAATTTTTGGCAACTACACAAAGGTTTCTAGTTCAGGACTCTCGTTCGAGTGGCCAGACATGGGGCAAGATTAGCTCCGATAAGGAGGAATTCTAGCCTGAAGAGGTTACACTCAATAGGGTTTTCAAGAATTCACTTGTCCATGTGACACATTTGCACTCGTAATCCTAAGTTTTCCATTAGAATTCACATTTGTATATTGGTCGGGAGTAGCTCGGCTAAAGAGCTCTATTTCTGGTTTGATTCACTTGGGGTGAGTACTTTTTCCTACCAAGGAAGGCCCAATTCCTAGAGTCAATAATAGTTTCTCTTGCACCTAGGATCACACAAGTGCACAAGGGGAGAGGATACTTCCATTATTGAATCAGGGTTACATAAATTGGAGACACTTGTTTGTTTTAATTAACAAAATCTTAATATGAGGAAAACACCTAAGACACTTTGTTCCTTTTAAACTTTTAACTTGATGTGAGAAAGACAATGTTCATTTTAAACCCATGACATGAATATGCATGTTCATTTTAACCATATGAGTTTCAATGCATGATTGTGTTCATTTCAAGCCCATGACATGAGAATGCATGTAAATTTTAACCATATGAAATGTGAATGCAAAATTGTTTGTTGTTGTTTTCCTTAAGGAATTGAAAAAGTGGTATGAAAATTAACAACAAACAAAGTTAGACTCCATGCCACATGCTACAAATATAATATTAGTAACCCAAAACCCCTAAGATACTAAATGGAAAAAGAAAAATCTAGAAAATTCTACCAAATCTGAAAATAAAATTTTACCAAGCGATTGTGTCATTCTGCAAGTCAAATGCATTGCAGGGAAAAATATAGAAATTTCTAGGAATATGTGTCATTCTACACAGCAAATGTGTCTCAAGTCCAAAAACTGTGATCTACATACAAATGTGTCGACCTGCAAGGCAAATGCATCGCAACAGAGCAAATGCATCATTCTGCAAGGAAAATGCATCGCAACAGAGCATATGCGTCATTCTACAAGTCGAATGTGTCATGGGAAAATGAATGTGTCTCAAAAAATAGCAAGTGCGGTGCTCCATACATGTACCTACAAAAACAAAAAAAAAGTCATACAAAAATCTACAAAAAGTGCAATTTTGGTGTTGGGTTCATTAATGTAGCTTAGGGAGAAATCTAGGTTAGCATATTAGAGCTTAAATAAAATAACCCAAAGCAAAGCAATGAAGCACAAGGGAGTAAACAACATGAAAATAAGGAGAGATCTCACCATATGTCTTCAATCTCCATGATTAACCTCCATTGCACCTTTTTTATTTGTTGCAAGTAGCTAATTGCCCTGAGATTTATGATGAGCAATCTATGATAATGCCAATGTCCTAAGAAAATATTGAAGGATTTTATCAAAAAGACCTCACAATGCAACTAAGCAACTATGAAGCAAACCTAAAGTATGCTATAAAAGAGCCTAAGATTTCAAGATCACAATGCCAAGAGATTGAGAGATGCCTAAGATGTAGATGAGATGAGATGTCCAAAATGAGACAAAAATTGCCATTTTATAGAAAAGTCAATTTTGGCTGAATGGCCAAGATTGAAGATTGACAAATGCCCTAAGATCAATGGTTGAGATTGAATGTGACAACCCATAATTAGGGTTATGGAAACATTAGGGTAAATTTTAAATTAATATTTAAGATGTTATTTTAGAAAATCAAATCAAGGGACAAGCTTGCATGTGACAAAGAGGTAAGAATGGTACAAAAAAAGAAAGAGCTGGAAAATCAAATAATATTAGAAATTATTTGATTTATGGAGGAAAGTTGTCATTTTGAATTAAAAATTAATTTAATTCAAAAAGGTGGGGCCATGTGATAGTAACTAATTAATTTCAAATTATTTACTAAGAGAGAGAAAATTAGAAAGTGGGACAATTTTAAATAATTTTATTTAAAATTAGGAGAATGCCAAGGTGGACAATAATTAAATAAATTAAAGAACTTATTTAATTATGAGAAGATATTTAGAAATTAATGACTTATTTAAATAAATTAATAAATTTTATTTATTTAAATAATTAAGAGGAAATAATGGACAAAAGATAATTAAATAAAAATTATTTATTTAAATAATCAAGAAGAATAAAAGACATGAATTAATTAAATAATTATGAATTATTTAATTAATAGATGAATTTGGACCATAGGACATAATTAAATATTTTAATTATGGTAAGAAGAAATATGGAGAATATAGAACTTGTAGGCCTAAGTCATTTTTGTGTGTCTACAATATGTATAGTGTAGTTCCTAATAACCTTATAAGTGATTGTTGAAGTAATGTAAAATGGATATCTATAATATTGTTGTGTATCATGGATGGATAGTCTTTCGAGTAGACAGTTAAATTGTAAAGTTTCCTAATACTTTAGAATGCCTTGGAAGATAAAATTTTCTATTGAAATTTTGCATAAGATATTATTTACAAATGCTTGTTGCTTGTGTTTACCTTCACTTTTAGGGACTTAAGACTCTATCCCATGTGGCCTTATTGATCATATTAGTTGTTGATGGTTTATATGCTATATTCTATGTTCTTTTATGTTGGATAGTAAACATGAGTGATGGTTGTTGCTACACCATGAAGATGTTCATATTCTTGATTAATCTTATCTAACGGTTGTGAATTCTTGTGATAGTCATATGAGTTCCATTCATTATCTACATAAATATGCAATGATCAATATGCTCAGTTATTGGTAATATTATTATGTATACTGAGTAAATTACATTATGTTAGGTGATTACATATCATAGATGTTAGTGGGTGTGATTATGAAGATAATTATTGATATTCAATTTTACTTATAATGGTATGCATTATAAGCTAAATATTCTACTGACATAAGTGGTGATATTTTTATAACAAATAGTATTCACTCAATTATTCCTTGACTCTATAATAGGTATCATACAAGCAAGGAGTGTTACTATGTAGATTAGTTGATCTAATTTTATAGTTGATTATTATTATTGAAATTTTCAATTCATAAGTCATTTGTTTTAATTTTTATTAATCATGAGTACTACTGAAAAACTTTCTTGGTTGAGTAAACAGATTAAGAAAATTTCTCAATGTTGATAAGGGGCTCACATAGGTACCTCCTTTATTGTATCCTTGTGAAATATTATTCTTGTCATGAGCATGTGATTTAACCTTGTTTTGTGTGGTGTAGGTTGTGTGTATGTGAGACTTATTGATGCAGGGGAATCCAAACGTGTATGGAAATCTTTCATCACTAAAAAAAAATGTTTTATTTATTTTACTTCTAGTTGTTTTTAGTCCCATGATGGCACTTAAGGGGCATAAGATAGTTAGGAGTCAAAAATATTAAAAAATGGTCACTTACTATTTTAAGTAAGTCAGCCTAAGCATGCTCATATGGACTTGAAAATTTATGCAAAGGAACGGAGCTGAAAAAAAAATTGTTCGCAAAATAATCACCTCAATACCCTAAATGGTTTGGGAGAAATTAAAGTTTTTGTCTCGAGAAATTTCTCCAATGCAGCTTTAAATTGAAATATAAAACTTTAGAGACCCCAAAATAGCTCTAAAATTAGATGAACCGACCTATGGTCAACCACAAATTGTAGATCTCTTTGAGAGCTTTCCAATGATATGCAATAATAGAAAATCAGACACTCGGATCAAAATTTATAGCCCCACGAAGTTGCCCCTCTAAAAAATGAATTTTAGTAAAATTTATTTCTTGGCCAAAAATCAAACAATGAGACTTTTGGTGCCAAAACAAAAGGAAAAGTTATACTTTCTAGAACATTCTAGGGTGGTTTTTGGGTAAAATAAAAAGAGATATAAGGGGGCTATAGAAGGTCGCTCCATTAGTGCAAATTGTGGCTCTGAATAATAGTTTTTCTTTTAGAATTGATTTTGTTGTAATTATCAAGCCCATGAGGTTGTAATATGTAAGTTATGAATCTATAATTTCACTTTCTGAAAAATAATTGAAAGTGATTTGCATTCCTATCTTGCATCTTCTATGTTGGAATCTATTGTTTTTTTTTGTGGGGTTTGGGTAGTGTAGCCCTTATCAAGTGGTATTAGAGCAGGTTTTCCTGAGTGTGTAGACAGATCACCGAATGTGGGGTAGTTTACACTAGGACTTGTGGTTATGGTTCTGTGAGAAAATATTCCTCCACAAAGAAACCATGGTGGAAGAAATATTGGGGTAACATAAGAGGTTTTTAGAGCCCTCTAGCGACAAGTTCAAGCGTTACAAGAGGAGTTGTGTAGAGATGATGTCAAAAGAAGAGATGAAATTGAGGATGAGGTTGAAGCTGAGGAGCCCTTTAAAGATGAAGCACATGATGTAATGGATCTTGCATAAGTCAAACTGATTAGGGCCATTTCCAAGATTGGAAAGAGGCCGAAGATATAAGTTTCTAATTTATCCAAAAACCTAAATCCAGAGGAGCTGATTGATTGGATCATGACATGGAAGAGTATTTTGGGTAAGAGGAAATAGAAGACCCAGATAGGGTCAAATTTGCAAAGGCTAAATTGAAAGTCCATGCTAGCATATGGTGGATAGAAGACCAATTGGAAAAGAATAGAAGAGGAAAAGATAAAATAACAAGATGGGATTGGATGGTGGAAAAATTGAAGAGATAGTTCATTCCTAGGGACTATGAGTCAGATTTGTTGAAGAAGATGCAAGGGTTGAAACAAGTAGGAAAATATATTAAGTTGTATAAAGAATAATTCTACCGAGTCTTGATCATAATAGATCATTTTGAGGCCAACAAGGAGAAAGTTTCCCATTACATAAATGGGTTGAAGTCGAGCATTCGAGAAAAGTTGAATTTTGTAAGAATGTCTAGCATTGAAGATGCATATCAGTTTACTTTGAAGGTGGAAGAGAATTTGAATAGAAGGTTTGAAAGCAAGCAAAGAGGTGAAGGTCATAGTCGAAGGACTAGTGGATGGTCATATGGTGGTCGAAATGAAGATCAAAAGAAGGGCAAAGGATCTAGTAGCAGCCAGAACCAGAAAGGACATAACACCTATCATCCTCGTGATCAAAATAATGGAGACCAAAGAGGAAGAGGAAGATCTGGATGAGCACCAAAGAGAGGAAACTTTCATGGAACCTATTTCTAGTGTGGAGAAGAAGGGCATAGGGCATGTGAGTGTCCTCAACATCAAGGAAGGAAAAATAGATTACCTAAGGGTAATGCATGACTTGCACATGTAGATGAAGATGTTGAGTCATCACATTCTGATGATGCAGAAAGAGGACATGTTCTTGTTACTAGAAGAGCCTTTCTAAATGAGGAGAAAGATCCAACTCAAAGGAAGAATTTGTTTCACACTAGATGTAAGTGTGAAGGTAAAGTTTGCAATGTTATTATTGATGGGGGTAGTACTAATAATCTTGTTTCAGAAGAAATGGTTAGTAAGTTATAGTTGGAGAGAAGAAGGCATCCGAATCCATATCAGATTGCTTAGTTGCAAAAGGACCATAAATCTTTGGTAAATGAACAATGTCTAGTAAAGTTCGAGATTGGAAATTTTCATGATGAGGTATTGTGTGATATTGTGCCTATGGATGTTTTTCATATGTTGTTAGGCAGACTATGGTAGTTTGACTGACAAGCAATACATGATGGACATTGCAACAACTATTATTTGACAAAGGATGGATTTTTTCATAAGTTGAAGCCCTTGAAAGAGGTGGAGGAAAAGGTATGCAGTAATGTAAGAATTTGTTTGGTTGATGGAATAAAGTTCCTAAAAGGTATGAGGCATGAGCATATGTGTTTTACATTGATCCCTAGAGTTGATAAAAAGAATACTAATGAGGTACTTGTAGAGGTTTTAGATTTGTTGAATGAGTTTTAGGCTATTATTTTTGATAACGTACTTGAAGGTTTTCCTCTAGTAAGAAAGATTAGTCATCAGATGGACCTGATTCCTAGAGTCATTTTTCTAAATAAGGTAGCTCATTGTATGATGCCAGTAGAGAGTGAAGAGTTGAACCGAAAAGTGCAAGAGTTGTTGTAGAAGGGATTGATCAGAGATAGTTTGAGTCCATGTGTAGTAATTGCAGTACTAGCACCAAAGAAAGATGGGTAATGGTGGATGTGTACCAATTCTAGAGCCATCAACAAGATCACCATCAAGTATATATTTCCCTTGTCAAGAATGGATGACATTATGGATTGTTTGAGTGGAGCTGAGTACTTCACGAAGATAGATTTGAAGAGCAGATATCACCAGATCTAGATTAGAGAAGGAGATGAATGGAAAACAACCTTTAAAACTGAGGAGGGCCTATATGAGTGGTTAGTCATGCCCTTTGGGCTAACAAATGAATCAAGCACATTTATGTGGCTTATGAATGTGGTATTGAAAGAATTTTTAGGGAAATTTGCTATTGTTTATTTGGATGATATTTTTATTTTCAGTAAGACATTGGAGGAGTACTTGATACATATCCAAATAGTTTTTGAGAAGCTAAGGGAGGAGAAGGTGTTAATTAATTTGAAGAAATGTAGTTTTGAGAAGAGAGTTGGTGTATCTAGGATTTGTTGTCTCATTAGAGGGTCTTAAAATAGATCTATATAAGGTAAGAGCTATCATTCAATGGCCTACCCTAAGGAGTGCTATAAAGGTAAGATCATTTTTAATGGACTAGCAAGCTCTTATAGAAATTTTATTAATAATTTCAGTAGTATTTGTGCACCTCTAACTGAAGCAATGAGAGGGGATAGAAAAGAGTTTAAGTGGACTACATGAGCAGCCAAAATTTTTGATGCGTTGAAGAAGAAAGTTACAAAGCAACATATTTTGGCACTTCTAGATTTTAATAAGGTATTTTAGATAGATTGTGATGATAGTGGCACTATCATAAGAACTATTTTGAGTCAAGAAGGTAAGCCTACTACCTATTTTGGTCAGAATTTGAATGATGCTAAGAAGAAATATTACGTCTATGATCAAGATTTTTATGCTATAGTTTACGCTTTGAAGAAATGGAGACACTATTTATTGCCAAAAGAATTTATTTTATATACTGATCACTAGGCCTTGTAGTATCTCAATAGTCAAGGAAAGTTAAATCAAAGGCACTTAAAATGGGTTGATTTTTTGCAGAGTTATTCTTTTGTTTTGAAGCATAGGAGCGAATGCTCAAACCATGTTGCAAATACCTCAAGTAGAAGAAAAAATTTGTTGATAGCAATGAATATAGAGGTTATTAAGTTCAATGAACTCAATATTTAGCATCCTGAAGATCCAAACTTTGCAGAACTTTGAAGGCTTGTTTGGAACCTATTGTATTGAATATGAAAAGATTGTTGAATTTCTTAATTCAAGATGGGATATTGTTTAGAGGAATCCAATTGTACATTCCAAGGAGTTCTTTGAGAGTGAATCTAATCAAGGAGAAGCATAGTGGAGGATTGGTTGGGAATTTCAATTGAGATAAGACCATTGCTCTTGTTAGTGAGAATTATTACTGGCCACAGTTACAACAAGATGTGAAGACATTTTTACAAAGTTGCAGATCATGTCAAATGGTGAAAGGAACAAGTTAGAATACCATATTGTATCATCCATTACCTGTACCTAAGAGGCCATGGGAGGATACTAGCATGGACTCTGTTCTTGGTTTTCCAAGGACACAAAGAGGGCATGATTCCATATTTGTGGTGGTGGATATATTTTCAAATATGGCACATTTTATTACATGTCATAAGACCAGTGATGTTGTTCATCTCATAGAGTTGTTTTTCAAAGAGGTAATTAGACTACATGGTCTACCGAAGAGTATAGTTTCAAACAGAGATACTGAATTTGTTGGATATTTCTAGAGGACATTATGGAAGAAGTTGAAAACAAATTTGAAGTTTAATTCTACACACGATCCATAGACTAATGGAAAAATAGAGGTGGTGAACAGGAGTTTGGGTGACCTATTAAGATGCTTAGTAGGAGATAAGCCCAAAGGATGGGATTTGATTATACCACAGGTAGAATTTTTTTCCAACAATTCTATCAATAGGAGCACTAGTAAATACCATTCTAGATTGTGTATGGGAGTAGTCCAAGAACTAATTCTGTGTTGGAATTGTGTGCCTCAATCCCACAGGTTGAAACTTCTTGTGAGCAATTTCAGTGAGACTAGTGAGATGTTTGGCTGATCTACTAGCTGATCCTGAACTATCGCTATGACCTCCTGAATGTCTTGGCGATCAGCATCTGAAACCTTTGGCGTACCATTGGTCAGTCTGAATGATGTCTCAGTGACAATAGGAAGTCTTGCCGATATCAGTGTGACCTTTGGTCTATCTAGCCAATGTGGAAATTGGTATGATTTGCTCCTATTAGCATGAAGTCTTGGCGACTAGGAGATGTCTCGCCGATTGGAGTCATCAGGGTAACGTGGAAGCCTCGGTAAGAGGTCTTGCTGAAGGTTGATTGTCTCACCGACAATGTTACATTCATGATAACATAAGGGTTCGGTAGGAACTCTTGGCGACTGGGCCGATGGTTTTGTTTCCTAGCGGTTGTCGGGGAGACCCTTGGCCGAAAGGCTTGCTTCGATGTGATGTCTCATCGATAGCGGTAAGTCTCACCGATGGATATGCTTTTGGGGTCTTCAGTGTAACTTGAAGGCATCGATATGATGTCTTGGTGAAGACGAATGTCTTGCCAACTGTCAGATGCTTCAGTGTAACTAAGAAGTCTCGGTGTAACCTCTTGGCGAGCGAGTAAGTCTTGCTGACTGAGATGCTTCGATATAACATGACGAGCTCGGTGTGATGTCTTGGCAAAAGACGATTGTCTCACCGAATGAAATACTCATGTCGGCATGACTTGAAGACTTCGATATGAGGCCTTGGCGAACTATGGTAGTCTTGCCGATGGCAAGGTAGAGGTCGTTGTGACTTGTGAAGCATCGGTATGAGTCTTGCCGATGAGGAAACTCTTGCTGATAGGAATGAAATGGATATCGGTGGTTTTGGTATGACTTGTGGCATTCGCTATATCATCTTGCCAACTGTTGGAACTTATGCCGATATTTATATGAAGTCTTGTGGCATCGGGGAGAAATTTGTGTGTCTCACCGACATGCGAACTTAGTTGAATGTTTCTTTGACCGTTTGACTTTCCTATGTGACGTCTCATGGACCAATCAGAGGAAGAAAAATTCAAATAGTTGGCGGTTGGATTTTTTCAACAGTTGCGATGTTGGAGCTGAATTGTATGCAAGTAAAAATCTACAAGGAAGTGGAAACATCTACAATGTTGAGCTAGATGATTCGATAGTTGTGATTCGACAGTTGGAAACGATCTGATTCTCAGAGCCTGTTGAGAACGAATGCATATATGTATGCATTAGACGTTCTGTATTAAGTGTTGATAAGCCAAGGAGCTGAAGAGCTGAGAGCCAATGAGAGAGAGATAGTGAGGACCGAGTGGTTGGCCAAAAGGCTGAGGCCATGAGGTCGAAGCAGAGGAAGAGAGAGGCAGAGTTGTGTTGGAATCTCTCTTGATCATGAATGTCATGGTTGATCTCTCTAGGAGAGTTTGCTACCAGTAGTATCCAGAATGAACAGGATGTAATTTCTGAAAGGCTAAGAGCCTGAAACTGTATTGTAACTTTCTGTTGCTAAATAATACAATGGCTCAAACTTTGGAGAATGGGGTTTTTTACGCGAAAGGGTTTTCCCCACATAAAATCTTTGTGCTCTATTTTTTGTAGTATCTTTCATCTGTGTTGTTGCTTGCTGTTGAATTTACATGTACTTCTCTCAAAAGGATCAATGTGGGAAATAAATTGTGTCTATTTCTACTTTAGGACATGGTAGTACATGTCTTTGAGGAAACCTAATCCGAAATAAAATTACCGAAGGCACTACTATTCTTGGAGGTTACTCTAAGATGCCACCTACTTTTCCCTTACAAGTGGTATCAAAGCCTTCTTCTGGTTGTTGGTTCTGGGTATTTCTCCTATGAAGATTTCTCAGTTTGTTGGGATGGAAGAAATCTAGAGGAATGGACTGATGTGTTGATCCTTTGATGGGTGGAAGTCTTGTGCTATTCGGAGACAACATGCAGCTTGAAGGATGGTCAAGATGGAAAAGGGAGTTTATCATATTGTGATCTGTGTCTCCTGGTTGGTAGCGGTATAACCTTGGAGTATGAGGTGGATTTCTTTTCTCTATGGTTGTGTAGTAGTAAAGCTTTCATATTGGGTGTTTGTGTGTCAGGCTCCTAAGTGATATGGAGAAGCCTAGTTTGTTTCTCAGCCATGGAAGAGAGTGCTTATGCTAGGTGGTGGTTCCTGGTGTTGGAAGGCACTATTTCCTGTTAACCTCGAATACATAAAGGCTATGGAGTTAATCATTAGATGATTTGCAAGCTTCTGAAATAGCCTTTCTCTCTTTCTCAGATGCATGTACATGGTGGTGGTTTTAGAGTTGGTCTGTAAGGGGCCTGGATTCTCTTGAACTATTTTTTTCTTTCTAAAGAAGTTTTGTACTTGCATGGTTCTGTGATTTTGTAGGTTTTACATAGTTAAGCAAAACTTGTGGTCATGTGGAGTTATTGTTAAGCTATTTTCTAGACCCTAGATTTTGGGGTGTTGCTAGATGAGATAGTTGTAGTTCTACATGCATTCTTGGTGCATGGATTGAGGAGGTGTGATTTCTTCTTTGCATGGGAGTGTTGGTAAGTGATTTGTCACTCAGCATTCTTGAGGTGGTGCCTATGGGTTCCTTGATTATGGTGCTCATTGTGGACATGATTGGAAAATTAGATCTGGTGTGATCTGGTGTCTGAGTTATGTTGTCTACGTGGTTATTCTCTTTGAAATCTCAGTGTTGAAATTTCCAATGCGATGATGAGTTTGCATGTTCGATGTTTGTGATCTATGAGTTATACAGTTAGTGGATTAGCTACCCATTGGCTACAGTGAGATAACTTGGATGTGGATTGTCTTTATCCACGAGGTTGATTCATTGCTGGTGCAGACTTGTTAGCTGGCCTTGTCTGTGGTCACTTGTACATTGGTGTGATTGGTTTGAGATGAGAGGATGGATATTGTTGAGTACCTGAATAGTCAGTTATGGGAACCTAAAGCAGGTGGTCATGATACTTGGAGAGCTTGGATGTCACGTTTTAGTGGGAGCTTTAGCAGTGACTGTGGATTCATCACATGGTGGTGAATGGTATTCTTTGGTGTTGCGGATGTTTCTAGGGAGAGCTTTTAGATCCTGTTGCTGCATAAGGGTTCTTTTGCATTTGCATGGACATCATTTGAAGATGTGCAACATCTTGGAACCATGGAGGATGCTTAGAGTCTTTGGTTAAGGTGTTGGTGGTGCTTGACAGGTGATATTGGTTTTGAGTCAGTTTGCTTTATGTCATGGTATACTCTTGTTTATGCACTGGAGTTTTGGCATTGTGCATTGTACTTAAGACAATGGAGAAGTCACTTGAAGCATGGTATCTCCTAAGGAGATGTGTAGATCATGGTGTCATGATAGGTTCCTAATTTAGATGATTGGACCTTTGACAGTGGTCTAAAAGCCCGAGAAGGCTACACCTTGGTTGAACATGAGTTCAACAAAGACCTATGAGGAGATTGCTCTTGGATTAGTCATGATGGCTTGTATATCTTAGAGGAGTATTCTCATTCTCACTCTTGGTATGCTTGGCAGTTTATCTGAGAGGTATTTGGCCCTTTATATCTTTCAGATGTGTTTAATGTTCACTTTCATGATATGGATCTCGAATTACTGTTTAATGATTCTGGAGGATTCATAGTGGAAGTTGTAAAGTTTCTTTTATCTCCTTGAGTTTTTGTTTATTGATGAGAATTGGTAGGAGATCATGTAAGGGCTGATTTCCTGAAATGGGAAATGAACTAGTTTGATCTTCTTTGAGAGGCTTACATCCATGTTTGTTAAAGATGGTTTGATCTTGGTGATTGAACAGATGGATGTTGTTAAGGTTTTTCTTTGGGATGTGAAGGAGATCATTCTTGACACAGTTGGCTGTTAGAAGTGTATGTAGGAGGATGTTCTACAGGAAGATGATGTGCATAGTTTCTCTCTGTGGCCATGAAGGTTTTTGGTAAGAGAAATGTTTCTTCTAACAGTTTGTTGCAGGTTGTGCATGTCATTATGGATATTTCCTTGGTACTACATGGCTACATTTTCTATGTGTTGTTATTGGTAGACTTGTGGTGGCTTTTGATCTTTCAGATATGGATTACTTAGGCAGTGGGAGTTTCTGTATGTGTCTTGTCATCTTAGACTGGTTGGCACTTGGAGCTTGTATTTGTTGTTGATGATTTGGTTCTGATTTGGCATAAGTTTACTAATGTTGATACCTGTTGAGGTATGTGAGATTAGATGGTATAGCACGAGCTGTGGGTGCTATTCCAGTCACATGGGTTTATTAGTTGGATGGAAGCAATCAGTCTAATTGTTGTTCTAACCAGTGTTGTTTATCTTCTTTCTGGAGAATGACTTCACTGTTGTGTTATGTTTGAAGCTTTGAAGTTGATATTGCTTCTGTATAGCATTTTGAGCATAGTGAAGTGGTAGCAGTATCTTGTTGATGATATCACTGGGATCTTTTGCTTGTGTTCGTTGCAATGGTGCTTATACACCTTGGCTTTGTATCCTTCTTCCACAGGTGGCATGTTGGAAGATGACAGGATTCTTGCCTGCATGGTGAACATCTTGGATGTTGGAGCATAATTCTTGATGGAGCATGAGAGCATGTTGAGATCTATGTGGTTTCCTGGAAGGCTGTGATCGGTTGCCTTGTTGAAAGTGAGTTGAAGTTGGATGCCTGGTCTTTGTTACAGATTGTTGGGTCGACTGTTATCTGTGGAATCATGTTGATTGGGTGTCTTGAGTGTTGCGAGGTCTGAACTGGTGGAGCTAGTGCGATCTTAATTTTTGGTTGCTTTGGAGGTGCCTATGTGATCTTCGTCAAGTGGGAGATTGTTGGAATTGTGTGCCTCAATCCCACAGGCTAAATATTCTTGTGAGAAATTTCGGTGAGACTGGTGAGATGTCTGGCCGATCTACTAGCTGATCCTGAATTGTCGCTATGACCTCCTGAATGTCTTGGTGATCGACATCTGAAACCTTCGGCATACCCTTGTTCAGTCAGGATGATGTCTTGGTGACGATAGGAAGTCTTGCCGATATCGGCGTGACCTTTGGTCTGTCTGGACGATGTGGAAATTAGTATGACTTGCTCCTATTGACATGAAGTCTTGGCGACTGGGAGATGTCTCGCCGATTGGAATCATCAAGGTAATGTGGAAGCCTTGGTAAGAGGTCTTGTTGAAGGTTGATTGTCTCGCCAACAGTGTTACATTTAGGATAACATAAGGGTTCGATAGGAACTCTTGGTGACTGGGCCGACAGTTTTGTTTCCTAGCAGTTGTTGAGGAGACCCTTGGCTGAAAGGCTTGCTTTGATGTGATGTCTCATTGATATCGGTAAGTCTCATCGATGGATATGCTTTTGGGGTCTTCGGTGTAACTTGAAGGCATCAATATGATGTCTTGGTGAAGATGAATGTCTTGCCGACTGTCAGATGCTTTAGTGTAACTAAGAAGTCTCGGTGTAACCTCTTGGCGAGCAGATAAGTCTTGCCAACTGAGATGCTTCATTATAACATGAGGAGCTCGGTGTGATGTCTTGGCGAAAGATGATTGTCTCACCGAATGAAGTACTCATGTTGGCATGACTTGAAGACTTCGGTATGAGGTCTTGGCGAATTGCGGTAGTCTTGTTGATGGCAAGGTAGAGGTCGTTGTGACTTGTGAAGCATCGGTATGAGTCTTTCCGATGAGGAAACTCTTGCCGATAGGAATGAAATGGATATCGGTGGTTTCGGTATGACTTGTGGCATTCACTATATTGTCTTGCCAACTATTGGAACTTATGCCGATATCGATATGAAGTCTTGTGGCATCGGGGAGACACTTCATGTGTCTCACCGACATGTGAACTCAGTTGAATTTTTCTTTGACTATTTGACTTTCCTATGTGACGTCTCATGGACCAATCAGAGGAAGTGAAATTCAAATAGTTGGCGGTTGGATTTTTTCAACAATTGCGACATTGGAGCTCAATTGTATGCAAGGAAAATTTTGCAAGGAAGTGGAAACATCTATGATGCTGAGCTGGATGATTCGATAGTTGTGATCCGACAGTTTGAAATGATCTGATTCTCAGAGCCTGTTGAGAACGAATGCATATATGTATGCATTGGGCGTTCTGTATTAAGTGCTGATAAGCCAAGGAGCTAAAGATCTGAGAGCCAGTGAGAGAGAGATAGTGAGGACTGAGTGGCTGGCCGAAAGGTCAAGGCCATGAGGTTGAAGCAGAGTTGTGCTGGAATCTCTCTTGATCATGAATGTCATGGTTGATCTCTCTGGGAGAGTTTACTACCAGTAGTATCCAGAATGAACAAGATGTAATCTTTGAAAGGCTAAGAGCCTGAAACTATATTGTAACTTTCTGTTGCTGAATAATACAATGGCTCAAACTTTGGAGAGGGGTTTTTTACCTGAAAGGGTTTTCCCCACGTAAAATATTTGTGTTCTATTTTATGTAGTATCTTTCATCTGTGTTGTTGCTTGTTGTTGAATTTACATGTGCTTCTCTCAGAAGGATCAATGTGGGAAATAAACTATGTCTGTTTCTGCTTTAGGACATGGTAGTACTTGTCTTTGAGGCAACCTAATCAGAAATAAAGTTATCGAAGGCACTACTGTTCTTGGAGGTTACTCTAATATGCCACCTACTTTTCCATTACATTTTAAACTAAGGAAGATGGATAAGGAGGAGAGGAGTAGTGTTGAGGATGAAGATTTTTTTGAGCATCTAAAGAATTTGCATGAAGAGGTGAGAAAACATATCAATAAAATGAACTCACTATATAAGGATAAGGAAGATTAGAAAAGGATGAATAAGGAGTTCCAAGTAGGAGATGAAGTCATGTTTCACTTAAAAAAGGAGAGGTTTCCACTTGGTACATACATGTTCAAGTTAAAGATGAAGAAGATTGGACCATGCAAGATCTTGAAGAAGCATGATTCAGGAAATGCATATGAGGTAAAGTTGCTTGATGGAATTCATATTTCACTTGTGTTTAACATCTCAAAATTAACAAAATATCATGAAGGAGGAATTGATGAAGAAATAATGGAAGCATAGTGGAATATTCTAGCACCTACTTTAGAAAAGGAGGAGATAGAAGAAATTCTAGATAGTCGTGTGGGTAGAAGCACAAGAAACGGGCAATATGCAGAGTACTTGGTGAAGTGGAAAGGAAGGAATGTTGAAGATTCATCATGGTTGTTTGAGGCTAAGGTTAACCATCTTGGTTTTCCTCTAACTCTTGAGAAGTGATAGGATCACTTTTCAAATTACCCTGGGTGTTTGATGCAGGAGCATCCAACATTGTAGGGAAATCTTGCATCACCTAAAAAAATTATTTTCTTTATTTTCCTTAGGTTTTTTTAGTCTCATGATGGCACTTAAGGGGTATGAGATAGTCAGGAGTCAAAAATAGTGAAAAGAATCCAATTAATATTTTTAATAAGTTGGCCTAAATGGGCTTGTATGGACCTAAAAATTTACCCTAAGGAGCAGAGCTGAAAAAATATTCCAGTCATGAAAGAATTACCTCAATACCTTGAACGAATTGGGAGAAATTAAAGTTTCCATCTTGAGAAATTTCTCCAATGTACCTTCAAATTCAAATATTAAACTTTAGAAGCCCTGAAATAACTTGAATGTCGCTTGACATTTCTTTGTCCACTCAAACTTCTTACCCTTCCTTTACAAAGATGTGATGGAAAATACTATCCTTAAAAAAATCTCTATAAACTTACGATAATACCTAGCCAAACCCATAAAACATTTGACTTCAGGTACACTCTTAGGAACCAACCATTCTAGTACCACTTTAATCTTTGTAGGATCAACTATGTTAGAACACAATGATCTATGGAGAAGGGGGTGAATCAGTAGTATAAAAACTTTTAGACTTGAACCTATTTGCAAAGTAAACCTTACAACCTAGATGTGCAGATTAAGACATAAAACAATATATCAATCGCATGCACATGAACCAATAACTCATAACATCAAATATACATGGAAAACCCAAGATGTGAAAAACCATAGTGAAAAATGTTTTTTGAGTCTACTACTCAAATCCAACGTCAAAAAAGAAATATTTGTTAGAAAGTTGAGGGCTACAACCAAAGGGAGCTTCATCTCCCTAATTTAGAAGCTATAACTTCAAGGATGCTACTACACCATATTTTAGGAGCTACAAATCCAAGGAGATTACAATCATGTAGTTTGAGCTACAACATAGTTCAATGAGGATACAACCTCAACAAAATTACAAGTTCATATATGTGCATACAATTGGATTCTACTGCACCATTACATTCAATGAATTGTTATGCACTTTGCAACTTACACTACTGCTATTGGAGTTGCACTCTCAGCAATAGTCCCTTGAATTCCAAACCTAGATGATAGTTGGTGTCATGTGTAGGTTACACACATATGAGCATTCACTGTCTACACTCATAGCTCTCTCTCCCTTCCTTACACTACTTGCAGATTACCACCCTTAGATAATTTTGTGTTTTACCTTCTTTCTCTTCTCTCAACTAATTTACAATCTCTACCTTGAGATTCACACACTCATTTAGATCTCCTCAAATTTTCTACTAGGATTTATTATGCTTGCAAACTTCACCAGCAAGCTACCATTTCATCGAGCTACACACCATCATCTAGCTCATCATTAAGAAATTTAATAGGATTTATTATATATCACCATACCTCTACATCGAGCCACACAACATTTAATTTTGATACAAAGAATTTTCCTTCATTCATTCTCTATCAAACCCCAAAATCATATTTGCATTAAATGTATTCTCCTATCCATTCAATCTATTTAGATGTCAATCACCTATTTGGGTTTCCAGAAGACTTCCTTACACAACCTCTTCATCAAGCCTCACAACATTTAATTTGGATACAAAGAAATTTCCCAATTTAGCTCCTTTTCAACCCTAGAATCTGATATGCATTAAATGTATTCTCTTGTTAGTATGATCATATTTTATCTTAATCACTTCTACAGTCTGTAAAGCCACCTTGAAGATCAAATCTTCACCGACATTGGTCACAAGTGTAGTTGGACCAATTAATTCTTTATCATGTGTTGGTTACTAGTTGAAACCCTATTCACACAAACTTAGTCATTTGAAATCTTCATCTTTGAATCTGGGTTGTCAATCTTCTCTTTCACTCCATGATCCATTATTCATCATCATATCTTTAAAAAAAATTCATCAAATCAATTACCTTTAATTATGTACTGTCAATCTCCACCGACTAATGATCATCATTGGATCAATCGCCTTATGATCTCCATTGTCAATCACCTTCATACACGGCTCACCATATGTGGGGTCCATGAAAACATGCATCCAAATTCCACTATCCCTATGAGCTATGACATCAGGCCCACACAAACCTTGTAGGGTTTACAGGTAGTTTCCATCTATCATCCACATCATTGTCATGCAACTCACAACAATGATGTGAGTTGGTATATCGAGCAATCGTTCTTTGCCACCCATCGTCCTTCATAACAATCCTGTTGGGTCTCACTAGACATCAACGGTCACCATTTTTCCATCATGGATAAATCTCCATCACTCCCCACTAACCCCATGGGACTTAGCTGGGATCCACCAAAAACTCAGTAGTGCTGAAAAAAAAATTGGTTGTGAAAGAATTGCCTCAATACCCTAAACAGTTTGGAAGAAATTAAAGTTTGCATCCCGACAAATTTCTCCAATGCAGCTTTAAATTCAAATATAAACCTTTAGAGGCCCCAAAATAGCTCGAAAAGTGGATGAACCAGCCTACAGTGAGCTCATGTGTTGTATCTCTCTTTGAGAGCTTTCCAATGATAAGCAATAATAGAAAATCATACACCCAGATCAAAAGTTATGGCCTCACGAAGTTGCCTCTCTAAAAAGTGAATTTTAGTAAAAAAATTCCCATGGCCAAAAATCAAACGATGAGACTTTTGGTGCAAAAAAAAAAGAGAAAGTTGCACTTTCTAGAACATTCTAGGGTGGTTATTGGGTAAAATAAAAAGGGATATGAGGGGGTTGTAGAAGGTGGCTCCATTAGTCCAGATTGTGGCTCTGAATAATAGTTTTTCTTTTAGAATTAATTTTGTTGTAATTATCAAGTCGATGAGGCTATACCATGTAATTTTTGAATATGTAATTTCATTTTCTAAAAATAATTGAAAGTGAGTTATTTTCCTATCTTCCATCTTCTAAGTTGGAATCTATTGTTGTGCTTTGTTAGGTTTGGGTGGTGCAGCCCTCATCAATTGTTTTTAGTCCCTTGAGTCACTTTATTAATATGGTCGCTTATTTTATGTTTTATGAAGTCCTTATGTGGTCTTAATTGTTTAAAAAAAATCTTAGGTGATAGGTTTATGGGGTAGGGGTATTTTTATTCCATTAAACCTCTTTAATAAAGTCTAGAACCCACTCTAATTACTCACTTATAAAAAGTGACCAAAAATGGAGTTGAAAGGGTGGTCAGGAAGTTGAAAAGGTGGTTGCCTTTTCCCCTTCCATTTATTCTCTCTATTGGTGTGGACGAGGGGGTTTTCTCTCTTTTTCATTTTGGTATTGTTTTTGAGTTCATGTTTGGTTTTCATTCTTCATTTTGAGTTATTTCCATGTTTGTGAAGAGGAAGGAGCAATGGAAGAGAGCGCTTGGAGTGAGTTTTCCACAAGTTGGAAGAAAATTTTCTTGGTGACGTATAACCTTTTCATTATCTATCTTGTTGATTTGTAATGAGTGTGTTGTAATATTGGTCTTAATTATAAAAAATCTATGTGGAATTTGATGTTGAATTTCTTGTTTGGCTGCAAATAGTGTGTTGGGTTTTACATTGGTTGAGTCTTCCACCGTGTTTAGTTTAATTTCATTTATACCCTTTTTGGGTGTTAAAATAAAGAAATATGAATGCAACATGTTGTGATGTGAAAAGTATATAGTGTAAACTTGTTCAAGAACCCTAGTGATTAGTGTCTTTAATGTGTCAAGTTTAGTAATGTGGATTTTATATGTTATAATTTGGTTGTGGATCCTATGTGAAAAGTATTTTGTTGAAGTGCTAAATGACCATAGCTCGAGGATGGATTGAATCTCAATCCTATGGTTGGGTGGAGAGCCCATTGGCCAATATTATTTTTTTCTTACTTGTGGATATTTGTATTTTAGGTACATGTTCTAAAAAGGAAATTTTATCTTGGGACTTTTGGCCTATGGATTTTATCTTGGGACTTTTGGCTTATGGATTTTATCTTGGGACTTTCGGCCTATGGATTTTATCTAGTTGAATATTATTCTTAAAAAATTTAATTCATGTAAGTCATTTGTTTTAATTATTATTAATCATAAGTAATACTGATACAATTTCTTGGTTGAGTAAATAGGTTGAAGAAATTTGTCAATGTTGATAAGGGGGTCACATAGCTACTTCCTTTATTATATCCTTGTGAAATATTATTCTTTACATGGGCATGTGATTTAACCTTGTTTGGTGTGGTATGGGTTATGTGTATGTGAGAGTTGTTTTTAGTCCCTTGAGTCACTTTATTAATATGGCCATTTATTTTATGTTTTATGAAGTCCTTGTGTGGTCTTAATTGTTTTAAAAAAATCCTGGGTGATAGGTTTATGCGGTAGGGGTATATTTATTCCATGAAACCTCTTTAATAAAGTATAAAACCCACTCTAATTACTCACTTATGAAAAGTAACAAAAATTAGAGTTGAAAGGGTGGTTGGGAAGTTGAAAAGGTGTTTGCCTTTTCCTCTTCCATTTATTCTTTCTATTTGTGTGGAGGAGGGGGTTTCTCTCTTTTTATTTTTGGTATTGTTCTTGAGTTAATTTTTGGTTTTCATTCTTCATTTTGAGTTCTTGTCATGTTTGTGAAGAGGAAGGAGCAATAGAAGAGAGTGCTTGAAGGGATTTTTCCACAAGTTGGATAGAAAACTTTATTGGTGAGATCTAACATTTTAGTTATCTATCTTGTTGATTTGTAATGAGTTTGTTGTCATATTGGTCTTGCTTATAAAAAATATATGTGGAATTTGATGTTGAATCTCTTGTGTGGTTGCAAGTAGTGTGTTGGGGTTTGCATTGGTTAAGTCTTCCACCTTGTTTAGTTTAATTTCATTTATACCCTTTTTGTGTGTTAAAATAAAGAAATATGAATGGAAGATGTTGTGATGTGCAAAGTATATAGTGTAAACTTGTTTAGGAACCCTTGTGATTAGTGACTTTAATGTGTCAATTTTGGTAATGTGGATGTTATATGTTACACTTTTTTTTTTGGATTCTATGTGGAAAGTATTTTGTGGAAGTGCTATGTGAACCTAGCTCGAGGGTGGATTGAATCTCAATCCTATGGTTGGGTGGAGAGCCGATTGGACAATATTATTTATTTTATTCCTTTTGGATATTTGTATTTTAGGTACATGTGCTGAAAAGAAAGATTATCTTGTAACTTTCAACTTATGAATTTCAAGAGAGAAGCATATTGGTCTTGTGAGGGTTTGCAAAGCTATTAAGAAACTATAAATATTTTGTCATTTAGATTTCAATTATGGTTGAAGGTGTTATACTCTACTTGTTAAAATGGAAAAGGGAGGATAAAGGTTAGTTGATTTTATCTTGGAGGATAATAGAATTCAAAGGATAAGATTAACTTAGAAAAAGCCAAGTTTTGATGAGATATTTTATGTATAGGAAGTTGTTATGTAAATGTTTGATACACACATTTTACAACTATGTTAAATTATATTTGAGTAAATTCTCTAATTTATATTATAGGTTATTTATTCTATATAAATAATCAATAAGAAGTTTAGAAAACAATATCAAAGACTCATCTTATCCAACTTAAGTAATCAATTGTTGAGTTTACAATATTGTTGCCCTTATGCCAAACAATAATCTGATTAAAAGTAGTTTCACATATTTAATCATAAGAACTATTAAAAAAACTATTGAAATATATAATTTAATGTATTTTTCAACCATTAATCTAAAAAAAAATCCAAAAATTGCATTAACTCAGATCACCAATTATGATTTACTAAGAAAACATTGACATTCTTATTCACAATAAAGATCTTTCATAAAATAGTCTTACAAATATGTTCACACAGAATAAAAGACAAAGAGTTAGATGATAAAATTTAAAGGGTTTTGATGCAGAGCAAGAGGGTTCATACCATCAAATTTCTATATTCTTTGCAATAATCAATTACACAACTAAAACTCTTCATTCTTGAGGAAATCTCAATCCATTAACTTTGAGCAACATGGGCTCCAACTTACACAAATGGACTTCATTCTCTATCAGACTTGGTAAATGATTTCAACATGCTTATATTCATCCAAAAAACTCATTACAACCATCCAAATATTATACGACAATGATTTAAGGCCAACCATAAACAAACTATGCATAGCTTTGTTCAAACATCAAGAAAACCATGTTTCTTTGACCACTCTCCACCAAAATGAAACACACAATCTACCATAACTCATGAAAATGAATAAATTAACCTTTTTATTTTAAAGGGTTTTTAGAGCATGTAAAAGAAAAACATTTCACCAATTTTTATCACATTTTGATGGTGGAATAAAAAGATATGATTTTTTCTTATCTACTAGAAACCCCAGTTCCTGAACTGGGTAGTCTTCACCAAAATTGTCATAAATCAATCAAAACCCAATGAAAATTGATCAAACAAATTGAAAATGAAACTAGATTCATATATCTAACATTTACAATAGTTCTAAGTTATTTATTTCATCTGTACAATTCATACCATTCTCTACAACAACCTGCAACTTCTAGAGAAAATAATCCCATAAGGCTTCCAATGGTAAAATGATCATAACTTTCTCCAAACTCAATAAAAAAACACAAAACCAATTGAAAATGAAAGCTAGTTTATTCCTCTATCAATAAAAATCAATTTCAGACCTGTACAACTTCATCCAAATCTGTACCATGTAAAAGAACATGGCAGAACATTGGAAAATTGTAGAAAAATTCATCTCTTCACTCATAAATTCTTGTTCAATCTACATTCCAACCCCCCATTCGACTTGGAGGCCCATTTTTATGCTTGTAAATAAATTTATGCTCCCAACCAACCTACAACTACCATTTAACAACTTTTAACAAACTTTTTAAAAAAAATCATTTAACAAGAAGAGCTGTTATGACAACATTTGACAACTTTTGACAATGTTTTCATTTTTCAACTAAATGACACCAAACCTTCATCAATGACTCCAAATAAATTCAAACATATATAAAATGGATCATTCAAACTTATTAAAACATTAAAAAACCTAATTTAATGAATTTATACAATATGGCCTCATGGAGGCTTGAATGCAACAAGGTGCTCTGCACTAGGTTTCTAGAAATTGAATATTTGTAGAACATATCAGAAAATCAAAGAAACCCATTAAATTTAGTAAAAATTATGATTAAAAAATTACCATCTCCTACTTTAAAACTAGAACAAAAAATTGAGTGAAACCAAGTTAGGTAGTCCTAATACTAATATGAATATTTTACCAAATATGGCACCACATTCACAAGTGTGCACTACTAGCTTATTCTTTATTTCAAACAACATTCACTTCCTTGCTTAATCGTTTAACACAGCTGAAAAATTTATACATGCTTATGCTTTAATGTTTTACATTGTCATATTTTACATTATGTGCTAGATTAATTACAACTTAAAGTTGCACTTTAAGATTCATGCACCCTATGGTATATTATATGCTTGTTGCATATTATTAACAATATGATCAAAACAAATATAAGGAATAATATTACACACACACACACACACACACATATATATATATATATATGACTATATAAATATATATATTATATTATAACATTACACACACACACACATATAATACCACATATACAAATATATGTAATTTTATTTCAATATCTGTGTAAAACACTCATACATACAATCCCATCAATTGACATACATACATGGGATGCATATATATACATTGTAGACACCGAAAAAAGTCTTGATTGATAAAATGAATCTGATTTTGATCACTTAATATCATTTCTTCCTAAATCACTTCAAAATTATCAATTAATTGAATATTCCACATTATTTAATTAAATTCAGCAAATTCAACTATTAATCAAATAATTAAATATATTGGATTAATTCTCCCTTCTTCTAACTAATTATTCATCTCATTTAATTAAATTAAATCCTCTCTTAATCCTCTCATTTGATTAAAAATCAATCAAATTAAATTTCACATCTCCTAATTCACTCCAATTAATTAACTCTGGATTAATTAATCCTAAACCATCTTTTTAATCATCATTATCAAATCCTCCAGCTTTTAACTCCTCAAGAGTTAAATCAACCATGGTCAACTAACCAAGTTGCACATAAAATCAATTTCTTCTAATTATCTAATTACCTCAATTATCCTTACAAAAGCATATTCTAAGGAATATTCCTCTCAACAACCTATCATTCAATTTCCCTCCAAAGGTTTTCAAAAACCTTTCACATTTGCAATAAATTCTCTTACAACATTTCAAATATTCTTACATCCTCTCAAATCTCATTCAATTCCTCTTACACCAATTTCAAATCCTCAACCATCAACATTTACTTCTCTTCCATCCTCCACTTAAACATTTCCCAAAATGTGCTCCAATAGAATCATGACACTTGGCACATTCTCATTGACTCTCAATTTATCCTACATTCACCAATTTCCTCCATTGTTCAACCCTTGGCTTCTATAAATAGAGGCATCATTTTCACAATATGGATTCACAACTTAGAGCATTATCATTATAGACATTTCACTCCATAGATTTCCACCATCTTCAAACAATTTAGCTAGATTATAGTTAATTTTACACTTAGATCATCTACACTTCATCAAGCTTATCAAAGGGATTGGGAAAGGGCTTCTTTCCACATCAAAGGAGCACCACTCCCCCTATGGGATGGAGGTTTAGCTGATTTTACTTAGATTACTTACTTTATTTTGTTCAATTTCTTGTTATTACATGTAAATTCTAGTGATTTTGGTTAAATAATTTCATAGGGAACATTGGATTTGTTTTCTAACATGTTTGAGATTTGATTGTTGATCTCTTGTTAGCTTGTGTAGGTTTGGTGTTCACACTTTGGCACTAGAAGGAGGGCATGATCAACTTAACATGTTAAATTTCATTTGAATTTCCCCTTTTTTGTAGGTACAGGAACACAACGTTGTCTTTCTACAAATGCGACACCGCAAAGCACCACTTTTTTTCCATAGCACCACATTCATCCCATCATGCTACATATGCATGCCTGTGTCATGCTGCTTCTTATTTATCGCTGCATTCACACTCTGTGTCTTCTATCTTAAATTCTAGCTGCAAAACGTCACCTTTGTAATGACGTCGCATTCACGCTCTCTATTTTTGTAGAGCGCCACTTTCATTTTACAACGCCGCATTTAATAGTTTTTAGAGATTTGCAGTTCAACATCGTATATGCAGGAAGCAGGGGAGGATCAAAATTTGAAAACCTAAAAACATTTTAAAATGCTCTTTGTGATAATCTTGGGCTTCAATTTTTGCATTTCATTTCCTAGGACCAACTAGATTCAATTTGGGCTTAAAATTAACCTACAACTCAAGCTTTTTCAAGTTGATTAAAATTGAACCTTAGAAACTTACTAGAATTTGGAGTTTGGATTAAAATTGACGTATAACCTTTTCATTATCTATCTTGTTGATTTGTAATGAGTGTGTTGTAATATTGGTCTTAATTATAAAAAATCTATGTGGAATTTGATGTTGAATTTCTTGTTTGGCTGCAAATAGTGTGTTGGGTTTTACATTGGTTGAGTCTTCCACCGTGTTTAGTTTAATTTCATTTATACCCTTTTTGGGTGTTAAAATAAAGAAATATGAATGCAACATGTTGTGATGTGAAAAGTATATAGTGTAAACTTGTTCAAGAACCCTAGTGATTAGTGTCTTTAATGTGTCAAGTTTAGTAATGTGGATTTTATATGTTATAATTTGGTTGTGGATCCTATGTGAAAAGTATTTTGTTGAAGTGCTAAATGACCATAGCTCGAGGATGGATTGAATCTCAATCCTATGGTTGGGTGGAGAGCCCATTGGCCAATATTATTTTTTTCTTACTTGTGGATATTTGTATTTTAGGTACATGTTCTAAAAAGGAAATTTTATCTTGGGACTTTTGGCCTATGGATTTTATCTTGGGACTTTTGGCTTATGGATTTTATCTTGGGACTTTCGGCCTATGGATTTTATCTAGTTGAATATTATTCTTAAAAAATTTAATTCATGTAAGTCATTTGTTTTAATTATTATTAATCATAAGTAATACTGATACAATTTCTTGGTTGAGTAAATAGGTTGAAGAAATTTGTCAATGTTGATAAGGGGGTCACATAGCTACTTCCTTTATTATATCCTTGTGAAATATTATTCTTTACATGGGCATGTGATTTAACCTTGTTTGGTGTGGTATGGGTTATGTGTATGTGAGAGTTGTTTTTAGTCCCTTGAGTCACTTTATTAATATGGCCATTTATTTTATGTTTTATGAAGTCCTTGTGTGGTCTTAATTGTTTTAAAAAAATCCTGGGTGATAGGTTTATGCGGTAGGGGTATATTTATTCCATGAAACCTCTTTAATAAAGTATAAAACCCACTCTAATTACTCACTTATGAAAAGTAACAAAAATTAGAGTTGAAAGGGTGGTTGGGAAGTTGAAAAGGTGTTTGCCTTTTCCTCTTCCATTTATTCTTTCTATTTGTGTGGAGGAGGGGGTTTCTCTCTTTTTATTTTTGGTATTGTTCTTGAGTTAATTTTTGGTTTTCATTCTTCATTTTGAGTTCTTGTCATGTTTGTGAAGAGGAAGGAGCAATAGAAGAGAGTGCTTGAAGGGATTTTTCCACAAGTTGGATAGAAAACTTTATTGGTGAGATCTAACATTTTAGTTATCTATCTTGTTGATTTGTAATGAGTTTGTTGTCATATTGGTCTTGCTTATAAAAAATATATGTGGAATTTGATGTTGAATCTCTTGTGTGGTTGCAAGTAGTGTGTTGGGGTTTGCATTGGTTAAGTCTTCCACCTTGTTTAGTTTAATTTCATTTATACCCTTTTTGTGTGTTAAAATAAAGAAATATGAATGGAAGATGTTGTGATGTGCAAAGTATATAGTGTAAACTTGTTTAGGAACCCTTGTGATTAGTGACTTTAATGTGTCAATTTTGGTAATGTGGATGTTATATGTTACACTTTTTTTTTTGGATTCTATGTGGAAAGTATTTTGTGGAAGTGCTATGTGAACCTAGCTCGAGGGTGGATTGAATCTCAATCCTATGGTTGGGTGGAGAGCCGATTGGACAATATTATTTATTTTATTCCTTTTGGATATTTGTATTTTAGGTACATGTGCTGAAAAGAAAGATTATCTTGTAACTTTCAACTTATGAATTTCAAGAGAGAAGCATATTGGTCTTGTGAGGGTTTGCAAAGCTATTAAGAAACTATAAATATTTTGTCATTTAGATTTCAATTATGGTTGAAGGTGTTATACTCTACTTGTTAAAATGGAAAAGGGAGGATAAAGGTTAGTTGATTTTATCTTGGAGGATAATAGAATTCAAAGGATAAGATTAACTTAGAAAAAGCCAAGTTTTGATGAGATATTTTATGTATAGGAAGTTGTTATGTAAATGTTTGATACACACATTTTACAACTATGTTAAATTATATTTGAGTAAATTCTCTAATTTATATTATAGGTTATTTATTCTATATAAATAATCAATAAGAAGTTTAGAAAACAATATCAAAGACTCATCTTATCCAACTTAAGTAATCAATTGTTGAGTTTACAATATTGTTGCCCTTATGCCAAACAATAATCTGATTAAAAGTAGTTTCACATATTTAATCATAAGAACTATTAAAAAAACTATTGAAATATATAATTTAATGTATTTTTCAACCATTAATCTAAAAAAAAATCCAAAAATTGCATTAACTCAGATCACCAATTATGATTTACTAAGAAAACATTGACATTCTTATTCACAATAAAGATCTTTCATAAAATAGTCTTACAAATATGTTCACACAGAATAAAAGACAAAGAGTTAGATGATAAAATTTAAAGGGTTTTGATGCAGAGCAAGAGGGTTCATACCATCAAATTTCTATATTCTTTGCAATAATCAATTACACAACTAAAACTCTTCATTCTTGAGGAAATCTCAATCCATTAACTTTGAGCAACATGGGCTCCAACTTACACAAATGGACTTCATTCTCTATCAGACTTGGTAAATGATTTCAACATGCTTATATTCATCCAAAAAACTCATTACAACCATCCAAATATTATACGACAATGATTTAAGGCCAACCATAAACAAACTATGCATAGCTTTGTTCAAACATCAAGAAAACCATGTTTCTTTGACCACTCTCCACCAAAATGAAACACACAATCTACCATAACTCATGAAAATGAATAAATTAACCTTTTTATTTTAAAGGGTTTTTAGAGCATGTAAAAGAAAAACATTTCACCAATTTTTATCACATTTTGATGGTGGAATAAAAAGATATGATTTTTTCTTATCTACTAGAAACCCCAGTTCCTGAACTGGGTAGTCTTCACCAAAATTGTCATAAATCAATCAAAACCCAATGAAAATTGATCAAACAAATTGAAAATGAAACTAGATTCATATATCTAACATTTACAATAGTTCTAAGTTATTTATTTCATCTGTACAATTCATACCATTCTCTACAACAACCTGCAACTTCTAGAGAAAATAATCCCATAAGGCTTCCAATGGTAAAATGATCATAACTTTCTCCAAACTCAATAAAAAAACACAAAACCAATTGAAAATGAAAGCTAGTTTATTCCTCTATCAATAAAAATCAATTTCAGACCTGTACAACTTCATCCAAATCTGTACCATGTAAAAGAACATGGCAGAACATTGGAAAATTGTAGAAAAATTCATCTCTTCACTCATAAATTCTTGTTCAATCTACATTCCAACCCCCCATTCGACTTGGAGGCCCATTTTTATGCTTGTAAATAAATTTATGCTCCCAACCAACCTACAACTACCATTTAACAACTTTTAACAAACTTTTTAAAAAAAATCATTTAACAAGAAGAGCTGTTATGACAACATTTGACAACTTTTGACAATGTTTTCATTTTTCAACTAAATGACACCAAACCTTCATCAATGACTCCAAATAAATTCAAACATATATAAAATGGATCATTCAAACTTATTAAAACATTAAAAAACCTAATTTAATGAATTTATACAATATGGCCTCATGGAGGCTTGAATGCAACAAGGTGCTCTGCACTAGGTTTCTAGAAATTGAATATTTGTAGAACATATCAGAAAATCAAAGAAACCCATTAAATTTAGTAAAAATTATGATTAAAAAATTACCATCTCCTACTTTAAAACTAGAACAAAAAATTGAGTGAAACCAAGTTAGGTAGTCCTAATACTAATATGAATATTTTACCAAATATGGCACCACATTCACAAGTGTGCACTACTAGCTTATTCTTTATTTCAAACAACATTCACTTCCTTGCTTAATCGTTTAACACAGCTGAAAAATTTATACATGCTTATGCTTTAATGTTTTACATTGTCATATTTTACATTATGTGCTAGATTAATTACAACTTAAAGTTGCACTTTAAGATTCATGCACCCTATGGTATATTATATGCTTGTTGCATATTATTAACAATATGATCAAAACAAATATAAGGAATAATATTACACACACACACACACACACACATATATATATATATATATGACTATATAAATATATATATTATATTATAACATTACACACACACACACATATAATACCACATATACAAATATATGTAATTTTATTTCAATATCTGTGTAAAACACTCATACATACAATCCCATCAATTGACATACATACATGGGATGCATATATATACATTGTAGACACCGAAAAAAGTCTTGATTGATAAAATGAATCTGATTTTGATCACTTAATATCATTTCTTCCTAAATCACTTCAAAATTATCAATTAATTGAATATTCCACATTATTTAATTAAATTCAGCAAATTCAACTATTAATCAAATAATTAAATATATTGGATTAATTCTCCCTTCTTCTAACTAATTATTCATCTCATTTAATTAAATTAAATCCTCTCTTAATCCTCTCATTTGATTAAAAATCAATCAAATTAAATTTCACATCTCCTAATTCACTCCAATTAATTAACTCTGGATTAATTAATCCTAAACCATCTTTTTAATCATCATTATCAAATCCTCCAGCTTTTAACTCCTCAAGAGTTAAATCAACCATGGTCAACTAACCAAGTTGCACATAAAATCAATTTCTTCTAATTATCTAATTACCTCAATTATCCTTACAAAAGCATATTCTAAGGAATATTCCTCTCAACAACCTATCATTCAATTTCCCTCCAAAGGTTTTCAAAAACCTTTCACATTTGCAATAAATTCTCTTACAACATTTCAAATATTCTTACATCCTCTCAAATCTCATTCAATTCCTCTTACACCAATTTCAAATCCTCAACCATCAACATTTACTTCTCTTCCATCCTCCACTTAAACATTTCCCAAAATGTGCTCCAATAGAATCATGACACTTGGCACATTCTCATTGACTCTCAATTTATCCTACATTCACCAATTTCCTCCATTGTTCAACCCTTGGCTTCTATAAATAGAGGCATCATTTTCACAATATGGATTCACAACTTAGAGCATTATCATTATAGACATTTCACTCCATAGATTTCCACCATCTTCAAACAATTTAGCTAGATTATAGTTAATTTTACACTTAGATCATCTACACTTCATCAAGCTTATCAAAGGGATTGGGAAAGGGCTTCTTTCCACATCAAAGGAGCACCACTCCCCCTATGGGATGGAGGTTTAGCTGATTTTACTTAGATTACTTACTTTATTTTGTTCAATTTCTTGTTATTACATGTAAATTCTAGTGATTTTGGTTAAATAATTTCATAGGGAACATTGGATTTGTTTTCTAACATGTTTGAGATTTGATTGTTGATCTCTTGTTAGCTTGTGTAGGTTTGGTGTTCACACTTTGGCACTAGAAGGAGGGCATGATCAACTTAACATGTTAAATTTCATTTGAATTTCCCCTTTTTTGTAGGTACAGGAACACAACGTTGTCTTTCTACAAATGCGACACCGCAAAGCACCACTTTTTTTCCATAGCACCACATTCATCCCATCATGCTACATATGCATGCCTGTGTCATGCTGCTTCTTATTTATCGCTGCATTCACACTCTGTGTCTTCTATCTTAAATTCTAGCTGCAAAACGTCACCTTTGTAATGACGTCGCATTCACGCTCTCTATTTTTGTAGAGCGCCACTTTCATTTTACAACGCCGCATTTAATAGTTTTTAGAGTGTCACATTTGCAGTTCAACATCGTATATGCAGGAAGCAGGGGAGGATCAAAATTTGAAAACCTAAAAACATTTTAAAATGCTCTTTGTGATAATCTTGGGCTTCAATTTTTGCATTTCATTTCCTAGGACCAACTAGATTCAATTTGGGCTTAAAATTAACCTACAACTCAAGCTTTTTCAAGTTGATTAAAATTGAACCTTAGAAACTTACTAGAATTTGGAGTTTGGATTAAAATTGAACAATCAACTTCAACATTTAGTTTTGGTGCTATAAAAAGAACGTATTATTGCCTTTGAGGACTAAAAAGAATTCATGTTTATTTTTTTTTGTAATATTCTTTATGAACTCATGTCATTCAAATGTGTATGCACTTCTCTCGTGCTTCATGACGATCTTGAGAATCAAAAGAATTTTAGTGACATTAGGTTGTCTAAATATTTCCTCCACATTTAAATTTTGGGTTTTTAAAATTGAACAAATCATGCTAGTGTGAGAAAAGGCATAGTGTGTGTTTTCTCTTTGTTCATGCAAACAAATACGATCGAACTACGGATGTACTTACTCATTATTGTTCACCTTTAGAGAGCCTACCTTGGTGGGAAAAATTACTCACCCCAAGGGAACAACTCAAGCGGTAATGAGCATAGGCCAAGATCTTCCAAACCACTATATAAATTTGTGGTTACAATTAAAATCATAAACAATGGGAAGTGGTACATGATAGATCTCCCCTAGTATCTTTATGATGCGTAAAGCCCTTTTTCTAAGGGTTGGGAGACCTCTCATAAGGATTTTATCATTGCACCACCTAAATTGGATGCCCTTATTATGAACCTTTGTGTAGAAGCCAAAAATCCCTAATATTTTTTGGTCTCAAGAAGTTGGACCTCTGAAGCCATCCCACATACTTTCGGTTCTTAATAGGGATGAAGATTTTTTCATGGGAGATTCATAAGAACTCAAAGCTTAGATGACCCATAGAATGTCATGGAGGGGAGCTAGTGTGGTCAAGCTTCTAATCATTTGCTCTGAATAAGCATAGCTGGAGAAATCCAAGTGGGAATTCAAAAAATATTGTCTTTTCTATCCTAGGGTTGTGTAATCTATGAGTCAGTTACATACTTTTCTTGGATCCAAAATCTTGAAAAAAAACATTCAACAAGGTCATCAAATTTCAAACCCTTTAGAAAAAGAAAATACCTTTGAAAAGTCCAAGTATTACTGTTTGTCCCTAAGGATTCTATCCTTAGAGGCTTCTAAATATTTGGGCCTATATCTCAATTTTTTCTCTCTAAAGTCAACATTAGGGAACTATTGCCTTGATTTTCTTGATTTCCACATAAATGGACCTTGTGGGACAAAAATAAATTGAGACATAGACGTTTAGTTTGAAAAGCTAAGCAAGAAAGTGTTTGTGGTAAAAAGAATCCATTAAGCAAAGATAAATGATAATTGAACCCCACACGTGTTTTTTCAAATGATTTCCCACAAGATCAAAATCCCAAAACCAAAGTCTATCAATCATCACAAGAATCTTAGTCTGAGAGACCTCAAGAAACATCAATTAGTACTTTACCAAGTTAGAGATAGATTGCTTTATAACTTTTACAAATGCGCATCAGAGAAAAACCCAAACTTATACTCATTTTATTATTGTCAAAAGCTATCTCTCTTCCAACATTTTGAGTATCTCACTTAATATGGTTAAAAGGTTCTTGGAAGTATAGCATGTTCTTCAATACCTAGGTCTTGTAAACAAAAGTCTCTCTAGGTTCACCGAAGATCAAAATTGTTGGTGTAATTAATTATTTAATTACACTTTGCATAAGTTAACTTAGGTCTTGTATTTAATTAATTAAGTCCTAGGTTGCATAATTAGATAAATCATTTAATAATGGGGTAATTCCCCCTTCCTTGTTTGTAGGAGATAAGATTCCTTCTGGAAGATGAGTTGTCCTTCTAGAACTTATCTCTATCTTTTTATCATTTCCTACATAGGGTTCACATGTTGTCACATGTAGTGTGATTTTAACACTTGGCATCATCTTATGCATTTTAGGTTTTCACTCATGCCTATATATTCAAGACATTTTATACATTTGTAATCATCTCATATTCAATTTGGCATTCTTGCATCTTAATGATAGCATGATATTTTTGCCATTTCTCCCTTGTGGAAATTATTTTGTCTTGCAGGTGATTCTGGGGTGTGTGAGGAGTTCACCTAAACTCCTACATAGTATCAGAGCTTCAGTACTGCAAACTTCTTCCCAGATATGAGGGATCAATTTTGGCATGAAATTCTTGTTGGATGCAAGCAACTTTTTTATTAAAGTCATTTTTCATTTTTACTTCAGAAATCTAGCTTCCACTCAGTTGTAGGAAAAATGATTTCTAGGTTTTGTAGCCAAGGTCGAAATATGAACTCGGTATATTTTAGATTTTTGATATCTTGCATGGATCTGGAGAAAATCATTGTACAAAAATTGGCGTGTGTCATTTTTCTCCTGGTTGAAGGTTAAAAAAATTATTTTTTCATCTTCTGCTTGCTAGATCAAAAAACGCTTTCTAGGTTTTGTTCTTAGCTTCAAAATATTTATGAGTTTATGTTTTTGTCTACTCATTGTGAATAGAATTTTCAGAAATCAAATCAGAAATAAACTTTTTTTTCTAGAAAACCCATTTCCTACAGGCTAAATTCATTTTTTTTGAAAAATTCATAACTTTTGGCCATGGTGTCGGATTTTTGCAAACAAGATATCATCGGAAAGTTGGTTCTGACCTCTACAGAGATCTAAGATTATTTTTCATCATGGAGGCAGATGTGTACCTTCCATTTTGTGCATACACTCAGTTTTTTTTTTCATGCACTAGGTTTGCATTTTCTCTATAGCTTATGCATGTTTTGCATTCTCTCCTTTTGCAATCATTGGGTATTGTAATAAATGAACTGATATAAAGTTCCATCGGGGGTTTCTTGCATCTCATCTTCATATTGGTGACAACTCGCATGAGTTTATCTAGATTCTGTTGTTGTTTCTTTTGGCCTCATCTTGCTCATAGTTGGACACATTTTAGTTTGTATCGGTTCACACTTCAGATTGAGAGCTTATGGTTATTGATTCACATTGGGTCGGATCTATCTC
Source organism: Sequoia sempervirens (assembly GCA_007258455.2). Taxonomy (NCBI): domain Eukaryota; kingdom Viridiplantae; phylum Streptophyta; class Pinopsida; order Cupressales; family Cupressaceae; genus Sequoia; species Sequoia sempervirens. The sequence goes on from VDFB02252616.1 coordinate 58,875,315, forward strand.
AGTTTGAGGGCCATTTTTTTATGGTTAATGTTCTAGAATCTTGATGGTACTCTTTCCCATGGAGCAGTTTTAGTTACAATTTGGCATCAGCATCAAGAGACACTTATCTTTCAAATCTTGTCATCATATCATTCCCTCTTATAAGGGGCATCTTTTTCATCTCCTGTTGCTTCATAGATTCCAGGGTTGATCTAGTATGTGAGTTTTCTAGTGTTCCTTGGCATCGAGTCTGCTATTGCATTTGTGATTCTGTTATGGTTTCTTGTAAAAAGAGGTATCTTTCCTTGCTTTTCAAATTAAGGATTCTAGTGTTACTTCATCAGAGTTCTTCTAGTTCTTCTTTGTAGCAGGTCATCTCATTGAGGGGGGGTTTTTTCGCTAGGTTTTCTCCTCTTTATCTTTCATTGCATTTGTAAATGAGTACCTAATCAGGCCTTGTTGTCAGGACTCATCTTTGCATAATAATTTTCTTCTCCCTAAGTTGCACTTATAGGGGGGTTTTGGTGTAATTAATTATTTAATTACACTTTGCATAAGTTAACTTAGGTCTTGTATTTAATTAATTAAGTCCTAGGTTGCATAATTACATAAATCATTTAATAATAGGGTAATTCCCCCTTCCTTTTTTGTAGGAGATAAGATTCCTTCTAGAAGATGAGTTGTCATTCTAGAACTCATCTCTATTATTTTATCATTTCCTAAATACGGTTCACATGTTGTCACATGTAGTGTGATTTTAACACTTGGCAACATTTTATGCATTTTAGGTTTTCACTCATGCCTATATATTCAAGGCATTTTGTACATTTGTAATCATCTCATATTCAATTTGGCATTCTTGCATCTTAATGATAGCATGATATTTCTGCCATTTCTCTCTTGTGGAAATTATTTTGTCTTGCAAGTGATTCTGGGGTGTTTAAGGAGTTCACCTAAACTCCTACAAAATTCAACACTTTCATCCATCCCAAAACATCAATCAAATTCCATCTCCCAAACAACTCTTAGAATCTTGGAAAAATCCTTCATGCTAGACTTTCGGTAATCCTTCAAATCAAAAATCATCTTGTTGGCTAAGTGTGTGTGGATGAATCCTTCTTCATACACTTTGTTCAATTATCATCCTTGTGGAAAAGTTTATTACAAGATAACATCCAACATCTTAGGTTTTATGAGTTCATTATCCAAAATCCAAATTAAAGTCCAAAAAAAATTCCAAATCAAATCCAAAAGTTCTAAAGTCTAGTATCCATCCAAGGTTTCCTAAGAGTTCAATCATTCACATCATCCATCTTTCATTTATCTCATCACCATTGTTTAATCTTTAACATCTTAAATTTTCTTTTTTGTACCTAAAGTTTAGACCAACCTAAGGAGTTAGAGGTTTACCTCCCATTTTCCTAAAATTTGATCCTTATTTTATGGTCCAAACTAGATATCAACACAAGAAAAACATGGAATCAAACAAAGAAACATCAACTTCAAGTGAATTGAGTCAAACTGCACCTAAAATCAACCTCATTAGATCTAACAATCCCCCACTCAACCTTCCTCAACTACCAAAATATCTTCAAGAGAGAGGTTGCCAATTGGAGGATACTACCAACAATGTCTTAGGAATGACTAAAGATGAAATCATGTAGATAGTCCAAAATCTTGATAACCATAAGATTGTCAATACAATGATGAGACTTAATCCTTCACAATATATGTTAGCATTAGAAAAGGAAGGGGCTAAACTCCCTTCTAATTATGAAACAATATCCAAGACTCATCTTGTCCCACAATATCAATAAGAAATTTATAAAACAATATGAAAGATTCATCTTATCCCACTTAAGTAATCAATTGTTGAGATTACAATATGGCTACCCTTATGACAAACAATAATATGATGAAAAATAGTTTCGCATATTTAATCATATTAAACACACTATTGAAATATATAATTTAATGAGTTTCTCAACTACTGATCTCAAAAAAAAATCCAAAAATTGCATTAACCCAGATCACCAATTATGATTTAGTAAGAAAACATTGACATCCTTATTCACAATAAAAATATTTCATAAAATAGTCTTACAAATATGTTCACATAGAATGAAAGACAAAGATTTAGATGATAAAATTTAAAGGGTTTCTAGAAATCCAATACTTGTATAACATATTAGAAAATAAGAGAAACCCAGTAAACATACTAAAACTTATAATTAAAACATTTTGGTATCCTACTTTAAAACTAGAACAATAAATTGAGTAAAACCAAGTTAGGTAGTCCTAATACTAATATGGATGTTCATGAAGATTATGTTACTATGGAGATTTAATGCTAGCCTTATCAATAATGTGTTTCATGTTTAAGTGTCATTTAGATGAGGGTATGTGCAGGATCATCATGGAAAAACTAGGCCCTTAAATGGCAAAAAAATTAGAAAAATTAGAGTTAGGCAACTTGACGTAAAAATTTGAATAAGTTATCTATATTATTTCAAAAATATGTAAGAATAAAATATGTAGAAAATTGAATGTAGTTTCTAAACTACTAGGTTTATTTAAAAAGAAAATATATATTTGGTGAAAATTTGAAATTTCAATGCAAGAGTACTTAAATTTAGGGAAAAAATAAGAAGTAGGTGTTTGTCTAACCACCCTAACCACAATAAAATGATAATATTTTTTATAAGATTTTAGATATAAGTAGAGGACTCATGTCCCAATGTGATGCATATTTTTTGTAATTTTTTCCAATTAAATAATTAATTATGATTTTTTATTTCAAATTCTAAAAAATATAAAAACTCATATGTCTAACCACCTTAACTTGGTCAAAACTTTATAAAATTCATTTTTTCTTTTTTAATCCTATAGTATGTGAAGCATAGAATGTGACACATGTTTCAGATTTAGAAAATATGATACCATTTGAAATCTATAGATGTTTTTCAATCAACCTATCAATCAAGACTTTAGTTGTAATTCAAATAGAAAATGAATAATAATTATTTATTAAATTCAAAGTAAAACATAATTTATATTGGTGGAAGCTGAGAATCTCCTTTAAAAACCTTTTTTGTTTCATCAATTTTGGGTAAAAAAAAAGTCGCCAGCTACATGGGCCATCATATCAGTTACATATTGCCACTTTTTGGCCCATCATGATCCTGCACATACCCATGAATGCAAATGATGTTGTCAATTAGTGTAAAGTTGAAACAGTAATGTTGATTTTAAAAAGGAAAAAAAAAAGTCATTTGGAGCATACAAGAATTCATCATTATTTTATTAATTCATAACATTAGACAAGAATTAAATTTATTAGTTCATCTTTAATTATTCTATTTAATTACTTACATCTTTTATTTATTTACTTTGTAGTATTTTATTAGCTTAATCTTGGGGAGGGCATCGGATAGGTATTAGAGCACCAGGTTGCGATGCTTTCAAAGCTTTGAGGAAAAAAAAAAAAAAAGGAATGAGAATGGAAATGGGAATACAACTTTCATTTTATTCCAAGCCACACAAGTTGAGTGAATCCTTAAACTAGTGAACAAAATACAAATGCATATGTAAAGCTGCTTCACAAAGTTGAATTAAAGGTATTTAACTCTAAATACCAACAAACTAATTTACATCTTATATCTGTGTATCCTTGTTGTTAATACAATTATAGTAGATAGTAATTCATAAATTGATTATTCTTCCTTTGATCACTATGAAAAAATTTCATCTTGTTCTTCCTCAACTAGTTTCTAATTTGAAATAGTATTTCATTTTTCTTAATAATTTATTTAATTATAGCTTGTTCTTAAAATAATGATGTAGACTTATTGATTAGAAATTATTCTCCATGTTTGATACTTCCCTGGCTTGATCTTTTCTATGATCGCCTCTTCTACTATAGAAATAATGTGTGTTTTGCTACTAACATATCAATAGTTTCATTTTCTTGAGGTAATTTGAAAATTGTCTCTTCAAAGGATATTGTTGACCTTTACTTCGAATGAAAAATTGTAAGGTACTATACACTTTTACTAGAGTTGAGTCCTAGTAGATCTTTAAGTTTCTAGAATAGTGCAAAATTCTTTAATTATAATTGCTTTTGTAAGAAGCTAAAGAAACTCATTCTGGATTGAAGAATGATGTAGATTCCTATTAAGGAAAAATCACAAGTTATCACAAAGTTGTTAATGTTAAGTAGGATAATAGTACATGTTGAGATATCATCAATCAAAGTATTATCAATTACTAGTTTCCAATTCAATATTGATGAGTTCCTTAATTACTTATTGATCTTATAATTCTAATTCAACCAATATTATATGAGAAAAATAGGATATAGATGTTTGGGTGCAAATTATAACTATTAAAATTGATGTAAGTGCTTATCATTCATTGGATCCTTTGAGTAATAAATTTGACCTTCAAAGATTGATTTGATAGATATTATCCTCAACTAGAGGTAGCATTTGATATAAGAGTAGAAGATGTGGAATGTTGGTATATTTCACAATTAATGACCAAAATTAGGTAAGATTTAGTATAGTTTTCTTCCAAGAACTTGTTCCTTAATTAGATAAATATGGTACTATAAAAAATTTATAATATTGATTGAAAAGTGATGATGAATAATAAAAATTTGGATTCTAGTAAGTTGTCTTCAATTGAAGGATGGTTGTATGATGTAGTCATAGATTAATAAGATTGCTTGAGTAGTTGTGAGCAATCTCATTTTAATCAGGTATGAGCATCTATTTTGGGCTTAATAGTTAGAAATTTTTGAAAAGAGCTTGGATTTTGATAAGTTAAGTAAATAATAAAATGATGTGTGATTTAATAATTCAAGAGAATTACACCTCTAAAACAAGTTTGTAATAAAGGTAAGAGTTGTATTCATCTAATTTACTTGTGATTATTAAGCTTGTTGTATTAAATGAGTATATAATGATACTTGTTATTCCACTTTAGATTGATCATGTTAATGGAACATTTTATATAATGGAAATATTTCATTGTTAAGGGAATTAGTAAATCTCTTGACTCACTTTCTTCTTTCTCTTTCACCTTTTTGTATACAACTCTTCCTTACACTTTGACAATTTGGTCTTACAAAACTCTAATATATTATAGAAGGTAATTTTGTATTATTAATGCTCACGACCAAATAGAAGGAAATGGATCTATATGAAATTGTTTTTTTGTCTTTTAAAGAATTAATAGTCTTGTTTACATGGGCGATTTCATTTTGGAGGTAGTTAATTAAAGTTACTTATGTTCACCACTTTAACTTGCTTCATAATAGAGTAGGATTCTAGCTATGTAAATTTATTTCCTTGAGCAATTATTTAATGATTTTTGTAGTAAAGTGGTCCAACATAATTGGATGCTCTCTTTGTTGTACATTAGAGATTCAATACAAACTAGTTATCTACCATAACACATGGATTGATTATTAAGAATATTGCTTACTCTATATTTTTTTATTGTTACAATTTAGTTATGAAAACTATCTAGTTGAGTTGATGATTTTAGACAAGTGTCACCTCTTGCTATGAATTTAATGCAATGTTATTCATATGTTGATGACATGCCTAAAATTTGGAAATATTAATGTTGATTTTATGAAAGTGAAAAGTTTAACTATGGACAAAACTCTTGCTTTATTTTATTGATAATAGTAATTTGAAGTTTAAAAGTTTTCCTATTCAAAAGATTTGATGTTTTAATATTCTTAAGTAATACGAAAAATATTATCTTAATTTCTCAAGTAGAAGATTGGAAATGAGATAAATTAGCCTCAATTATTAGTAGTTATCTTGTTTCTAATAATGATGCTTAAATTTAGTGCAATGGAACTATGAGTTGAAACATTTTTGTAAACAAGGAGTTTATCCTTAGTGGTACATATTATGATTTTGGTCTATGCTGAAATTCTTTACTATTCTAGTGTTTTTTTTAGAGTCATGTTGGGGATTGAGAATTATGTGGAATTCCTTCTTGAAAATCCAATGTCATAGTGATGTACTTGGGTGTTGGTAACTATTTCAAATGTAAACAATTTCATGCTTTGATAGTGTTAAGTGGTCTTTATAAAGTTCAAAGTGACTAGGTATTGTTTTTAAGAAGTGTATCTAAAGTTTTGAAAGTGCACTATAATATGTGTTGTGAGAAACCAATGAATGTTATGTTTGTGACTCAAGTTTGAGATATTGGTTATCCAACTTGGGATAAGGGTTTCTTGGACATTTGTGATGATCTACTTGCTTATAACCTCATGCTAAATTATGTGTAATAATAATGCATATTTTGGTTGTGTGTTTTGGTTCAATGTGGAGTCTTGCTTGTGTAATGATGGTTTGGGTGTGACTAAGTAACAGATCTCACTTGAGGGTTCAGATCCTCCTTTGTTGTGGTTGAGGGAGTCCTTGTTCATTGGAACATTATGATTGTTTCTTCATGTGTCCTTGTCCTAGCCAGTGGACAAGTGTCAGAAATCATGATCTCCCTTGGATTGTTGAGATGGATCTACTCCCCCTTTGAGGACCACATTTGTTGGTCCATAATGCAAAACCTTTTTCCTTGATTGTATCCCATGGGTTGAGAATAGATCTAGTGTGCCAAACTTTGTATGAGCTTCAGCTTGGGCTACAAACATTATAGAGATTGGATATTTAGAGGTGTGAGTATTAGATGTAGTGTTCTTATGGTATTAGTATTGGTCTATTCACATACATGTAATTCTTTAACTAGTCATGGTTCATAAGCAGTGTTGGAAACAGAGGGAGAAGAATGCAATTGTTTAATTCTTATTATCTAGTAATTACTGAAAGAATATAAAATGAGAAAATGTAAGATATTTGACAACAAAATATTATATCATTTCTTAGGTTATAGGATTTATAGTGATTATGATAGAACTATAGGGATGATGATAGAGATATGTGTTGGTGAATTATCTTCTCTAGGGTAAGATTCATTGTATAGATAACTTCTTTACATGCTACATTAGATATATATATATATATATATATATATATATATATATATATATATATATATATATATATATATATATATATATATATATGTATGTATGTATGTATGTATGTATGTATGTATGTATGTTTTTGGCTATTTGGTTGGCATGTCCTAGATTGTGTGGGACTATGCTTGGTTAATATATAATTATTTTTTGGTTTAAGACCACCATATTATTCTAAGTGGCATGATACCACTATGTTTTTCCAACTATATGGTTTGAGAACCACCATTCCCCTCCACCCCTAGAGTGGCTTGAAGAAGTCACATAGTGCATGTAATGTGTCATTTTTTGTGAAATGTGTATTATTTTGAAGATTTTTAAAAAAAAAATTTAAGTACTTTTTTTTTAATCAAAAGTGGTAGACCACTATAATATTATTAATATAATAATAAGATAATACAAAATCCTGGTTCAGGAGGGCATACCGGTAGGAAAGAACCAGGAAAAAATCCTCTTATTATAGCCCCAAAAAGATATAGCTTGTACAAATAATTCGAACAAAAATATAGTTTTTACAAATGATCCCAGCAATATTTCTTTCAAATCCTGACATCCCATGTCATGAGATTACAAAATTTAAATGCTAATCGTAATCTTAATAACCTAGATAAATCTATTAAGCTAAAAATCACTATTTTCATGGCTAATTATGACAATAAACCCAAATTTGTTTATCACAAGACCAATTCAACAAAAAATAGATTGAACCCTTGTATATTTTAGCAGCATCAATCTTCAAAAATAGATTCACATATACCCTAAGCATTGGTCAAAATGCCAAAAATAATGCCCTGACAGCATTGACAATCATTCTTCCATTTGGTCACCACCTTGAACAAAATTTTCATCTTGTTCCTCTGGTATACCCTACAAACCCATGTTTTTAGCAAAGAAATCATATCCCACCATCAGTTCTTTATCTTCTTTCACCTTGTGCACTAGCCGAGCCCTGGCACAATAACCTTGTTGTCCCTGAGTGGTAGAGATTGCAGCATTATGACCTTCTATTTCTTCTATTTTCCTTTCAGCTGGTGTCATCGGTGCAATTTTAGTGGGAAATTCTCTTAATGGTAGATTTCTAAGTGGGTGAGGTGCATGCTCACATAGAAATGAGAATGAGTGGTACTTCTCTTTAATGTCGAAAGCCATGGTGGCACATATCCTCTTATTTTTCTTCCTTAAGACCTTCAGAATAACACTATCATTCTTAAATTGCAAGGCTAGCCTTACTGCTTCAAAAATTTCATCATAACCCTGGTGATGTTTTATATTTTTGCTAGTATTATTATATCTTTGGATATTTAATTTGTGTGGTCTATTTTTCCTTAAGGACCTAATTTGATTTAAACAGTTTTTGTTTGATTGATATGATTCCTTTGTACTTGATTTATTTTTATTTTATTTTTCTTTACTTCTTGAGATTTTATTTTAAATTTTGAAATATTATTTTTATTTTCTTAAGTTTGAGGCTTCTTTAAGCTACTAGCATATGTGTCATGATGTGAACTCTGTAAACTGATATATCAAGGAGGGATCCTTGGCAGTTTGTATGGGAATGCAGATGCATTGGGGAATTTATCTTATGAGGATGGGAATGTAAATTGGATCGGTATGGGATGGTCATAATCCATTCTCCCCTAGTGTGATTATTTGTGTACCTTCCTTCTTAGAGGTTAACCACCTTACAAAAACAAGGGGAAGGTACTACAAAATGTATGGAGGGATCCTAGAGAGGGCCCCGAGACCATCCTTGTTAATATTATCATGATTACATAGTGATGGTAGTTGCTTTAGATTAGTGATATGAAATTTGGCACCATTCCTCCTCATAAATCCCATTCCTTGAAGCGTGTGATATGTCAGTTTTGTGTTGATGGTGTGACTATTGTAAGCCAATATATGTGATGCTTATGTATTAATTGTTGGCATTGTCATGATAAAAGGAAACAAATGATTTCTTAATATGTAAATTCATTATGTTGTGAAATGATTGACTGATTTGTCAAAGTAATGATGATTGAAGTGAACATATATATGTATAGTGTTGTTCCTAATAACCTTATAAGTGATAAATGAAGTAATGTAAAATGGATATCTATAATATTGTTGTGTATCATGGATGGATAGTCTTTTGAGTAGACAGGAAAATTATAAAGTTTCCTAATATTTTAGAATACCTTGGAAGATAAAATTTTCTATTGAAATTTTGCATAAGATATTATTCACAAATGCTTGTTACTTGTGTTTACCTTCACTTTTAGGGACTTCTAGGAGGAAGCCCAATCCTGGGGGGATGTAAGACCCCATCCCTTGTGGCCTTGTAGATCGTATTAGTTGTTGATGGTTTATATTCTATATTCTATGCTCTTTTATGTTGGATAGCAAACACGGGTGATGGTTGTTGCTACACCATGAAGATGTTCATATTTTTAATTAATCCTATTTAGTGGTTGTTGTGAATTATTGTGATAGTCATATGAGTTCCATTCATTGTCTACATAAATATGCAATGATCAATATGCTCAGTTATTAGTAATATTATTATATATATTAAGTAAATTACATTATGTTAGGTGATTACATATCATAGATGTGAGTGGGTGTAATTATGAAGATAACTATTGATATTCAATGTTACTTATCATGGTATGCACATTATAAGTTAAATATTCTACTGACATAAGTGGTGATATTTTGACAACAAATAGTATTCACTCAATTGTTCCTTGAATCTATAACAAGTATCATACGAGCAAGGAGTGTTATTGTGTAGATTAGTGGATCTAATTTTCTAGTTGATTATTATTATTAAAAAATTTAATTCATAAGTCATTTTTTTTAATTATTATTAATCATGAGTAATACTGACAAAATTTCTTGGTTGAGTAAAAAGGTTAAAAAAAATGTTCAATGTTGATAAGGGGGTCACATAGCTACTTCCTTTATTGTCTCCTAATATTATTCTTGTCATGGGTATGTGATTTAACCTTGTTTTGTGTGGTATGGGTTGTGTGTATGTGAGAGTTGTTGATGTAGGAGCATCCAGAGGTGTAGGGAAATCTTTCATCACCAAAAAAAAATGTTTTATTTATTTTCCTTAGTTATTTTGAGTCCCATGATGGCACTTAAGGGGTATAAGGCAGTCAAGAGTCAAAAATAGCAAAAAATAGTCACTTGCTATTTTTAGTAAGTCATCCTAAATTGGCTCGTATGGACTTGAAAATTTACCCAAAGGAGCAGAGCTAAAAAATGTTTCTAGTTGCAAAAGAATCACCTCAATACCCTAAAAGTTTTGGGAGAAACTAAAGTTTTTGTCTCGAGAAATTTCTCCAATGCAGTGTCAAATTCAAATATAAAACTTTAGAGGCCCCAAAATAGCTCTAAAAGTGGATGAACCGACCTATGGTCAACCGCACATTGTGGATCTCTTTGAGAGATTTCCAATGATATGCAATAATAGAAAATCAGACACCTGAATCAAAAGTTATGGCCCCGTGAAGTTGCCCCTCTAAAAATTGAATTTTAGTAAAATTTCTTCCTTAGCCAAAAATCAAATGGTGGGACCTTTGGTGCCACAAAAAAATGGAAATTTGCACTATTTAGAACATTCTAGGGAAGTTTTTGGGTAAAATAAAAAGGGATATGAGTGGGTTGTAGAAGGTGGCTCCATTAGTGCAGATTGTGGGTCTAAATAATAGTTTTTTCAAAATGGTTTTGCTATAATTATCAAGCCCATGAGGTTGTAGCATATAAGTTTTGAATCTATAATTTCATCTTCTGAAAATAATTGAAGGTGAGTTATTTTCCTGTCTTGCATCTTTTTTGTTGGAATCTATTGTTTTTTTTTGTGGGGTTTGGGTAGTGTAGCCCTTAACAAGAGGTATTAGAAAAGGTTTCCATGAGTGTGTAGATAGATCACCGAATGTGAGGTAGTTTACACTAGAACTTATGGTTATAGATCTATGAGAAAAGATGCCTCCATGAAGAAGCCATTATGGAAGAAATATTGGGGTAATAGAAGAGGATTTTAGAGCCCTCCAGAGACAAGTTCAAGTGCTACAAGAGGAGTTTCATAGAGGAGCTGATGTTAAAAGAAGAGATGAAAGTGAGGATGGGGCTGAAGATGGGGAGCCATTCAAAGAGGAAAAACATGATATAATGGATCATGGAGAAGTCAGACTGATTAGGGCCATTTCCAATATTGCAAAGAGGCTGAAGATAGAAGTTTCTAATTTTTCCAAAAACCTAAATCCAAAGGAGCTGATTGATTAGATCAATGACATTGAAGAGTATTTTGAGTATGAGGAAATAGATGACCCAGATAGGGTAAAATTTGCAAAAGCCAATTTGAAAGTCCATGCTAGCATATGGTGGAAAGAAGACCTATTGGAACAAAATAGAAGGGGAAAAGATAAAATAACAAGATGGGATTAGATGGTGGAAAAACTGAAGAGACAGTTCATTCTTGGGGACTATGAGTCAGATTTGTTGAAGAAGATGCAAGGGTTGAAACAAGTAGGAAAATTTGTTAAGGAGTATATAGAATAATTATATTGATTCCTTATCAGAATAGGTCATTCTAAGGACAACAAGGAGAAAGTTGCTCATTACTTAAATGGGTTGAAGTTGAGCATTCAAGAAGATTTAATTCTGGTAAGAATGTCTACCATTGAAGATGCATATCAGTTTGCTTTGAAGGTAGAAGAGAAGTTGAATAAAAGGTTTGAAAGCAAGAAAAGAGGTGGAGGTCATAGTGGAAGGACTAGTGGATGGTCATATGGAGGTCAAAATGAAGATCAAAAAAAGGGAAAATTAACCAATAGTAGCTAGAACCAAAAAGGAGATAGCACCTACCATCCTCATGATCAAAATAATGGAGACCAAAGAGGAAGAGGAAGATCTGGATGAGCACCAGAGAGAGGAGGCTTTTATGGAACCTGTATCTAGTGTGGAGAAGAAGGGAATAGGGCATACGAGTGTCCTCAACATCAAGGAAGGAAAAATAGAACACCTAATGGTAATACATGACTTGCACATGTAGATGAAGATGTTGGGTCATCACATTCTAAGGTTGTAGAAAGAGGAAAGGTTCTTGTTACTAGAAGAGCCTTGTTGAATGAGGAGAAAGAACCAACTCAAAGAAAGAATGTGTTTCACACTAGTTGTAAGTGTGAAGGTAAAGTTTACAATGTTATTATTGATGGAGGTAGTACCAATAACCTCATTTTAGAAGAAATGGTTAGTGAGTTGTAGTTGGAAAGAAGAAGGCATCTAAATCCATATTAGATTGCTTGGTTTGAGAAGGATCATAAAGCTTTGGTAAATGAAAAATGTCTAGTAAGTTCAAGATTGGAAATTACCATTGTGTGATATTATGCCTATGGATGTTTGTCATATGTTATTAGGCAGACTGTGGAAGTTTGATGGACAAGCAATACATGATGGACATTGCAACACCTATTATTTGACAAAGGATGGAGTTTGTCATAAGTTGAATCCCTTGAAAGAGGTAGAGGAAAAGGTATGCAGTAATGCAATAATTTATTTAATTTATTTTAAGAAAGTTCCTAAAAGGTATGAGGAATGAGCAAATGTGTTTTGCATTGATCGCTAGAGTTGATAAAAAAGATACTAATGAGGTACCTGTAGAAGTTTTAGATTTGTTAAATGAGTTTCAGGCTATTATTTATGATAACATACTCAAAGGTTTGCCTCTAGTAAGAAAGATTAGTCATCAGATGGACCTGATTCCTAGAGTCATTTTTCTGAATAAGGTAGCTCATTGTATGACTCTAGTAAAGAGTGAAGAGTTGAATAGATAAGTGCAAGAGTTGTTGCGGAAGGGGTTGATCAGAGAGAGTTTGAGTCCATGTGCAGTAATTGTAGTACTAGCACCAAATAAGGATGGGGAATGGTGGATGTGCACAAATTCTAGAGCCATCAACAAGATCACCATCAAGTATGTATTTCCCTTGTCAAGAATGGATGACATTATGGATTGTTTGAGTGGAGCTGAGTACTTCACGAAGATGGATTTGAAGAGAAGATATCACCATATCCAGATTAGAGAAGGAGATGAATGGAAGACAACCTTTAAAACCAAGGAGGGCCTATACGAGTGGTTAGTCATTCCCTTTGGGCTAAGAAATTCATCGAGCACATTTATGAAGCTTATCAATGAGGTATTGAAAGAATTTTTAGGAAAATTTGTTATTGTTTATTTGGATGATACTTTTCTTTTTAGTAAGACATTGGAGGAGCACTTGAAGCATATCCAAATAGTTTTCAAGAAGCTAAGGGAGGAGAAGTTGATTAATTTGAAGAAATGTAATTTTGTGAAGAGAGTTGGTGTATCTAGGATTTGTTATCTCAGTAGAGGGTCTTAAAATAGATCCAGAGAAGGTAAGATCTATCATTGAATGACCTACCTTACAGAGTGTTATAGAGGTACAATCATTTCATGGTATAGCAAGATTTTACAGAAAGTTTATTAAGAATTTCAGCAGTGTTTGTCCACCTCTAACTGAAGCAATGAGAGGGGATAGAAAAGAGTTTAAGTGGACTACAAGAGCATCCAAAAGTTTTTATATGTTTTAGAAGAAAGTTACATGGCAACCTATTTTGTCACTTCTAGATTTTAATAAGGTATTTCAAATAGATTGTGATGCTAGTGGCATTGTCATAAGAGTTGTTTTGAATTAACAAGGTAAGCATGTTGCCTATTTTAGTGAGAAGTTGAATGATTCTAAGAAGAAATATTATGTCTATGATCAAGATTTTTATGCTATAGTTAGGATTTGATGAAATGGAGACACTATTTGTTGCAAAAAGAATATATTTTATATACTGATCACCAGGCCTTATAGTATCTCAATAGTCAAGGAAAGTTAAATCAAAGGCACTTAAAATGGGTTGATTTTTTGTAGAGTTATACTTTTGTTTTGAATCACAGGAGTGGAAGGTCAAACAAAGTTGCAGATTCCTTAAGTAGAAGGAAAAATTTGTTGATAGAGATAAATATAAAGGTTGTTGGGTTCAATGAACTCAAAATTTTGTACCCTGAAGATCCAGACTTTGTAAAAGCTTGGAAGGCTTGTTTGGAACCTGTTGCATTGGATAGGACAAGATGGTTGGATTTCTTAATCCAAGATGGGATGTTGTTTAGAGGAAGAAAATTGTACATTCCAAGGAGTTCTATGAGAGAGAATCTAATCAACAAAAAGCATTGTGGAGGATTGGTTGGGCATTTTGGTCAAGATAAGACCATTTCTCTTGTTAGTGAGAATTATTACTGGCCATAGTTACAACAAGATGTGAAGAAGTTTGTACAAAGTTGCAAATCATGTCCAATGGAAAAAGCAACAAGTCAGAATACTAGATTGTATTAGCAATTACCTATACCTGAGAGGAAATGAGAGGATATTAGCATGGACTTTATTCCTAGTTTTCCAAGGACACAGAGAGGGCATCATTCCATATTTGTGGAGGTTGATAGATTTTCAAAGATGGCATATTTCATTCCATGCCATAAGACTAGAGATGTTGCTCATGTCACAAATTTTTTTTTTTAGAGAGGTGATGAAACTGCATGGTAAACTGAAGATTATAGTTTCAGATAGAGATACTGAATTCATTGGATATTTCTAGAGGACATTATGAAGAAGTTGAAAATAGATTTGAAGTCCAATTCTGCACACCATCCATAGACCGATGGACAAACGGAGATGGTGAATAGGATTTTGGGTAACCTAATAAGATGCTTAGTAGGAGATAATCCCAAGGGATGGGATTTGATCATATCATAGGTAGAATTTTCTTACAAGAATTTGGTCAACAAAAGCACAAGTAAAAACCATTCTAGATTGTGTATGGGAGTAGTCCAAGAACAAAAGAATATCCTCTAGTGAACCCTTGATGCCATTAGGATCCTCATCACCATTTGCACTCCCTTTTCCCTCAGACACTTCCCCTCCAGAATTCAAATTCGTACTCCCGCCCATCCCACTCTGCTTACTTTATTTATTATGTTAGAAAAATAGTTCTTTTGAATATCTTATGATGTTTTTTGAGATTTCTTGTTTTGTGGTTATGCTATAAGTTGTAGAACCTATCTTATTAGTTATATTTTTATGTACCCTATATATGGGATTTTATTTGAGTACAATGTATTTATACTATGTAGTTATCATCGATATATGTAGCATTGTATAAGAAGTTTCTATAATCACTTTGGTAGTATAGCTATTTTGTTCTGTGAAGTTATGTAGGTTATTCATAGGATTTTTTTGATCCATGGGAAAGGGGGTAACCTAGATATAGAGTATAATGGTAATTTTAAACCAAATCGAGCTAGGAAGGTGAGTGAATATGTGACATCCACACTAAGTTTAGGGAGATGGAAAATTTGGCCAAAGTAGTGTAAGTAGCCACTATTTACACTGTTGGTTTTACTGTGATTCAGGATTACACACTAGGCATGGGATGTTCATACATGTAAGTGGTAACCACTATATGCTAGTCTAGAAATGTATAGGACACAACACCAAGCTCAGAATAGGCTATTGTTATGAGGTTACCAAAACAATCTCTTTGTCAAAGCGTAGGGCCATCTTACTAGTTAGGTAGATGTGCGGGGGACCATAGTAAGTCTATGGTTGGAAAAAAGTGCTTGAGTGATGCTTCTCCTCATCATTGGGAGGCCAATATTTGAGGGTGATTTCTTGGACCATTGTACTTTATATATTATTTGAGCTTGTTTAAGCAATTTATGTAATTTGTATGCATATCTATTGAAATTATAAATATGAAATGTCATATGGAAAATTATGTATCATCATTATTTAAATCAATGAAAGGAATTCTTTTGTATGCAATGGGTAAGATTGAAATATGTTTCAAACGTGCATTTATTATTCAAAGAAAAATAAAAAATTTATTGCTCTTAAAGGTTAGATACATTAACTATTCACTTGTGGGTAAAACAAAGGAAAAATTACTGTGTAGAACAATGGCATGTTACATATTTAATTAGGTGGGTTTGAAGAAAAATAGTATTTAATTGAATTATCAAAAAAAATTGAATAAAGTGAAAAGGGAGAAATTCAAAATTAATTAAATAATTTAAAACTATTCAATTAAGGTGAAATAGAGGAAAAATAATGAAAAATGATGAATTAATCAAACAATATTAATTACTTAATTAATAGAGGACAGTTATTAATTTAATCAAATAAATGAAAATTATTTAACTAAATTTGATAGATTAGAAGATAATGATGAAAATGATGAAAATCGTTGAACTATGAATGTGATGCATTTGAATAATTTTAAGTGTCTACACCAAATTTGCAGAAGTTTTTGACAAAATTAAAACCCATTATAGATGAGATTGTGTAGGTTCCAAACATGTAATTCTTTTAAAATTGGATTTTTTCTATTTTTCAAATATTTTTTTATGAAATTGATCCATAAACTTGAAATATTAGGATTTTTTAGTATTTTAATTACTTTTTCTTAAAATAATTTTAAATAATTTTTTTAAAAATAAATTATACGTGCACATTCTTTAGAAAATTCTTTTTAATTTGAAAAACATAAAAAAATGATAAGTTTAGGTCATCTTATGCATGACGTACATGACGAATTTTCAAAACAAATATGCCCAATACAAAATTAACAAAAAACATATCATTCACATTCTTCAATGTCTTATAGATCTTTTCCCAAAAGGATTCATAAAAATACAATTATTTAGGTCAAAATGTGGATGATGTACACATGCATGGTATGGTAAAAAAAAGGTGACTTTTAAACAGTGGCTTTTAGACATGCCTATTGAAAATCAATTTGTATCTTCTGGGTATTAAAATAAATTACATATTTGGAAACTAGACTAAGAGTACTATGTTCCATATTACTAAGTTTTTAAAGATTTAATCTTTAAGTGCTTCAAAATTTTAGGTCAAACAAGACAAATTCTTAAAATCAAGGAAAATAGTTCCACATTTTGGCCATCAAGTGGACTCAACTTTTTGCACACACCCAAAGGGGAGGGAGAAGATAAAGAGAGGGAGGGAGAGAAAGTGAGATATAGTAGAGGAGAGAGAGAGAGAGAGAGGGGAGAGAGAGAGAAAGAGGTAGGTAGAGATGGAGAGAGAGAAGAAGAGGTTGAGAGAGAGAGAGGGAAACAAAGAGGAAGAGATATAGATAGAGGGTGATATAGAGAGATAGACAGTGATAAACAAATAGATAGAGAGATGGGGGAGAGAGATAGAGAGATAAAGAGATAGAGGTTGAGAAAGATATGGATAGAAAGAGATAGAGATCAAGAGAGATGGAGTGGATAAGAAAGAGGTAGAGGGGGAAGGTATAGATAGGGAGATAGAGATAGAGGGTCAAGAGAGAGAGAAGTTGATAGAGGAAAGTAATAGAGAGAGTGATATACAAAGAGAGGGGATAAATATAAAGAGATACATAAATAGGGGATGTGTGTGTATATATGAGAGAGAGATATTGAGAGAAAAAGAGGGAGGTAGAGGGAAGGATAGAGATAGAGAGGGAGGGAGATTAATGGAGAGATATAGAGAGGGAGGGAGAGAAGTAGAGAGATAGAAAGAGGTATTGATAGGAAGAGAGTAAGAGAGAGGGAGATAGGGATAGAAAGGAGAGACAAATGTTGCATGGATGGTTGTCGTTGCACCAAAAGATTGACCTATTAATGCCCAATACAATTGTTAGAGTTAATGAATCCATGGGAGGTGGTTAAGCCATTTCACAAACCCAAGCCTTATGTTGCACAACATAAGGAGACCAAGGGCACACACCTTGAAATAATCCCCCTAGTGAAAGTGAGGAGTTTGAACCTATGACCTAGGATTTGATACCAATTGTTGCACAAATGGTTATCATTACACCAAAAAGGTGACTTGTTAATGCTCGATACAACTGCCAAAGTTAATGAATCCACATAAGGAAATTAAGCCATGTCACAAACCTGAGCACTTTTTTCAACAACAAAAGAAGACCAAGGGAACACACCTTACAACAACAAAGAGATAGATATAACTTGGGAAAGATAGAGGGGTGAGAGAGGGGGCGATAGAGAGATATAATGATAAAGATATAAGTAGTTATATATAGAGGTAGAGATGGATATATAGAGGTGGTAATAGTGAGAGATAAAGGAGGTGATAGATACAAGCGATAGAGAGAGGGAGAGAGAGAAGAGAGAGGGGAGAGATAGAGAGATAGAGATAGAGATAGGGAGGGAGAAACAGGGAATATGTGTGTGTGAGAGAGAGGGAGATATAGAGATAATGGAGAGAGATAGAGAGGAAGATGGAGATACAAATTGAGATGGAAATGGACATGGACATGTGAAACAACATAGTTTTCAATAAATGGCATAACAATTGACGTCATGTACTACATAAATGTATGCAAAAAATAGACCAAAATTTTCTCTAATTGATATGTATAATAAACTAATTATAATTACTATATATGTGTTATTTTATAATATAATGATATTAATATTATATAGTATATAGTTATTAATATGTATTATATGTATATAAGATATAAATAATATAATATAATATATCATATTATGGTATTTGATAATAAATAATATTATATAATATATTGTATAAGCATATATAATAAATAACTATAATATATAATATAATTATTAATAAAAAAAAAATTATGAATAGGCATAATATCTATATTAATATAAAACATAGAAATAGATATTCACAAAAAAAATATGGGTGGTAAGAAGGCACACCCCAAGAGTCACATGGGCTAAGCTCAGAAGTCCAAAGTCACATGGGTCGAGCCCAAAAAGTGAGAAATATTACAAACACAAGAAAATAAAAGGCCGATGGAGGTTTATTGCAGAGTGTTCAATCATATGATCTCATACATGGCGAAGAGTTTGTAGGCAGTTTATTTCCTAGGCATTACTTGCATCACAAGTAGAGATATGTTGATACATATGAAGCTTTCAAGCTCTCCCTACTTAAAGGTTTGTCGAGCTATTTGTATGTAGCTCTAGGTAGGTTTCATTTTAATTTTGATAGGGAGGAAATTGATAACTTAAAAAGAAAGTATCATGCTCTTTTGTTTATTTTATCTCATGAATGTGTTTACGGCATGCAATAGATTGTTCCTTTTCCAAATTGTCAGCTCAATAGGGTTAACATACAAGTTCCAAACATAAACATCACAGTCCACTCTCAAGTTCAAGCTACAAACCATGTTCATATGACAGTTGTTGAAGGCCAGGGAGAGAATTAAGTCAACTTGGGAAATAGAGGTGTCTAGCTTGTTTTTTTGAAATTTTTTTTGATGGTGTGTGTAGGTGAAATCTCCTAGTCTAAATGCAAAACAAAACGAATGCAAACAAAGAAAATACACTAACAACACCTCAAAGATTAGACTAGTTGAACTTGAACAAAATAAAATACAAAATGAAGTATGTTACCTTTCCCAAGTTGATGAGTTGGTTGGCCCTATTGATTCATTTGATTGTGTGATCCTTCTGATGGAAAATAGCATGCAACCTAGCTCTAAATGATCATCAGTGGATGAAGAATGCAATGATGCAAATAGGTATTTGGATAGTTGCAAGATATGAGCTCAAAGATGCAACAATGGTGGATGCTTGTTGGAGTGCTTGAAGGCTTGAATGCTAGAAAGTTGAATGAATTCAAATGATGGAAAAATTCTCTAATCTTAGGGGAAATGCCTCTAAGAAATGGAGGGTTGAGATGATCCCAACATGGACAAGATCAAGGGCTAGGGTGAGTTGAGAACTCACAAGCCATCAAATCTTGTTATGTGTCCAATGAGGTGTCAATGGGAAGGTGAGGTGGAGGTACTTTAAGGTACCTTGGGATTGGGACAAGATATCCTCATAAAGGAGGTCCTTCTCCCCGTGTGGGAGATGTGACACATGAGGAATTTAAAATTACTCAAATATCCTCATGAGGAAGAGGAGAGGAATTGAAAAATCCTAAAAGACCTTAGAAGAATAAATGTGAATTTTAAATTCACATGGGGGAATGAGTTGCCTTCTCCAAAAGGAGAAAGAAATTAATGAAGGTTGACTTGGGGGTGTGTCATAAATGGAATAAGGATTATGTTGACCTAATCAAGAAATTAAAGTTGTGCAAACAGGGGATTGAGCTGATTAGTGAAGTATTAAGGCAAGTGGAGAGTTATGGAGGATGTGACACTAATCCTGATTAGGGGTGTGCACATCTTAATCATGGATTGATTAAATTAATCCAGATTAAAGGGGGACTATGAAGGATGGGACAAGGAGAGAGAAAAAGGTGAATTTAAAAATTAATTTAAATTCATAAAGCCAAGTGACTAAATTAAATAAATTAAAGTATTTATTTAATTTAGAGAAGAAAGGGGATAAAAGATAAAGTATTTAATTATTTAATTAAATACATTAGGAACATTAGAAAAAAAAGGAAATATTAATTAAATGAATTATTTAATTAACATCGATGAAAGGGTGTGGGATAGAAGAATAAAGGGATGAATTTGACCATATGGGGGTGGTCAAATTCAGATGTCTACATTTTTCCCCTCTTCGAAATACTATTAGAATAATAACTGTGTTTCAACAAAAAATAAAATGCAGATGACTTGATAGAGGAAATGACTAGAAAATGATGCGCTGACGTGGGAAAAAACTATGTAGGTTTTCCAATCATGGAAAATGAAAGGAGATGCCCCGGTCTCACAAGGAAGTGGCTAGGATGGAAGAACAAAGGAAAATGACAAGTGTATTCCCCCTCGAGAGGGTGGATGGGGAAGGAAAAGGGGCCCCAAGTGACTTCTTGATATGAAGAAATGGAGAGAACCACGTGATAGAGCACAAAAAACCATGAAGAATGGATTTTGAATGGAGGAAAATAGACAAACAGGGTGCAAATGGTAGCCTACAGAAGAAAGGGGATTAAATGAATTAAAAAGAGATTAAATAAAGGGTAAAAATACCCAAAAATTAAAAAGTTAAAAAGAGAGGGAAAACTTATATATAGTAATTTTAGAAATTACTATTCACCATTTGCACATTTGGCAGTTGACTTAGCAATAGAGAGAGAGAGGAAGAGTGATGAGGATGGCCAACGGGAGCAATGCCGAGGGATTTGTAGATGACGAGATCATCCACTGGGGTGATGAGGTGCACTAGTTATACTACGAGCACATGGTACCCCACTAGGTTAGCTTCAAAACCCTTCTCTATGATTTTTGTTTAAGATTTTAAATGTTTCATGCATTTTAGATTTTGGGAGTTTTGGGTAGACAGGAAAATGGGTCGGCAATAGATGGGAAAAGTTTCCTATCCGTACAGTTGGTTTTCCCATCAAAGGGCGTGACCTGGTGGATGACAAAGAGGTGAATTCACCTCTTTTAGGGGTGCATTAACTGTTGAATCTCAATTGTGTTTACAGTTTGTCCTTGATGACAAAATCTCTTTTAGTTTGTTCTCATTGATAATTTGTCTCAGGATGGTTCTCCTTGCACATCACAGTTTTTGGATGTTTCTCTTTCGGGCTTATTCATATCAGAGTGAGAATGGCAGGGTCTCCCCAATCCAATTTGAAATGTCTAAGTTGCCTATCGGCAAGACATTTCAGATGTCATGGCGATTGAATTTATCATACAGGCTATTTTCGGCGTGACATTCCCATTGTATTGGTGACCGGCACAAGAAAGGTTATTTCGGCAAGACGTGTCTTTGGTTTCGGCGACAGAAAAGTGTTCTCTATCGGCATATGTAATACCATCACGATAAGGTCTTATCTATTTCATTATGTCTCCCCGACCCACTTCAGAATGAGCATATCAACAAAGGAAATCGACTTCAGTGTAATGTTTCATCAAACATGCAATGTCACACCGACCCGCTTCAGAACAAGCATATTGGCATGTGTTTGGCTGTCGAGCTGAGGTCTTAGCGAAGACATATTGTCTCCCCAACTAGTGCATGTTGAAGTCTATCGACGAGAGTTGTGGCGTCATCATATGGTCTTAGCGATCTCTTCTGGTCTCACCGACGGGCGCATTAAAAGATTCACTTCGGTCAAACTTGGAGTATTCGGTTTACTATCTCAACGAATTCATATTGTCTCACTGACCGTATGCATATGGAGGCTTATCAGTGAGAGTTATAGCTTCGATGAAAATTCATGGTGATCTCATGGTGTCTTACCGACTTGGCACAAAAGGCTTATCGATAAGAGTTAGGGATATCGGTATGAGGTCTCGGCGAGTGACCTTGGTCTCGCCGATGAAAATCAAAAGGCTCCTTGTTGGCATAAAGAATGATTTGTCTCAGTGACTCAGAGTGGATGAGGTTTTTGGTTTGACATAAAGCTTTCTACGAGAGGTCTCCCGATATTGGTATGTTATAGCAACTCTCATAAGACAGAAGGGTGCATCAGAGAGAGAACCATTATGTTACAGTGACATCACACAAGGTGTTTCTATCAAAGGCTCATCGGTGTGAGATTGATACTGTCTTGGAAATCTAGGGTGAACTCGGGATGTTTCGGCAAAACAAAGGGCAGTCTATATAGCATCTCCCCGACTTCATATTGTCTCAGCGACACGAGGTGAAAAGTGACTCTCGGAAAAACATTATGAAGTCTACAAGAGGTCTCACCGATATCGTTTGGTCACAGTGATAGTGAGTGAAACTAAAGGATATCTCGGTGAAAGACTTGCTGATGTCTCAACGAATGAATAATACTCTAAGGAAGCCTATCTATGAGACATGATGTTTTTGTTATGTGTTCTTCCTGACTCTGATGGCTCATAGTGAAAGAAAATAAATAAATGGCTACAGTGACAGTGAATGAAACAGAAGGGCATCTTGGTGAGAAAGACTCTTGTGTCTCAACGAGTGGTTAATGAAATCTCAAACTCTGAGGCCGTTTATGGAAACTTCAAAATATAGTTGCAAGCTGACATCATTGATTGAATCGAATCTCAGAACCGTTACATGGCAGCATATGTATTCATTTTTATTTTATTTTCTCTTTGAGCAGTTGAGTTTTTGAAATTATGGATGATTTGTAGCTCTCTGGATAAGCATAACTCTTGATTTTTTCCATCATCGACAGACTGTCAGTATTCAGCTTAATATTCAAAAATCAGTAAGAGAATCTGAGAATCTTGTGAAAAACATTTTGAAGATTTCTTCACAACTGACATACTTGAAATGTATATAATTACCAGTGTTGAAAACTGTAAGGGTTGTTGATTGTAATTCTGAGAGTATCATTCCTTGTCTGTATGGAAATGTATGAATGAACTCTGCAGAAAGATATGTGCTTAACTGAAAACAGAGAAATCCTCTGAGTCACTATTATTGTTCAAACATAATTTGATGGGTTGGTACTCCTTGAGATGGGTGTCTCAAAATGAGGGGCTAGTGCTCCTTGAGTGGGTGCTCAAAAATCAGCCTATAAGGCATTGTGAACTTTTGTTTAAAAGATTAGGCCTGGAAGGCATTTAGGGAGTGGTTTTTATACCCCAGGAGGGTTTTCCACTTGGTAAAATATTAAGTCTTCTTGTTCTTCTAATTTCCCTTTGCTTTACTGTGTTGTTGATTATTTTAGTTCACTGTTTGGTTATTACTTTTCTCAATTATGTTTTTGAATGATTACATTCAACTCATGAATGCATTAATCACAGTATATTGAGATAATATCTGAGCTATGGTTTTTGAATTTGTGAAAATTGGTCAAAACTGTTAAGACACTGATTCACCCCCCCTCTCAGTGTCATTTTAACTCCAACATTAACCCAGTAGGGGACGAGAGAAAATCAAAAGAGGCAAACTTTCCTCAGAAAAACTCAAATTTGTCATACAAAAAATTCGCCCATACAAGGGCGTAGTTGGAAAATAGGAAAACTAGCCTCTTAGAGAGGCGATTTCACCAAAAAGGAGGGAAGTTCATGAAAAAGGAAAACTTGTCATTAAGAGGGGTGAATTCATCGTATGGCGAATTCGCTCCTCTACGAGCACTATTGTGAAAGAGGAAAATTCACCTCTTGAAGGGGTGATTTCACGAGATGACCAAAAAAGCGGATTGACCGAAAGGAAAATTTGCTAACGTGAAGGGGAAAGGAGAATTTTCCTAAGGAAAGGGAAAATTTTCCTATAGGAAAAGGAAAGGAAAATTTTCCCAAGGAAAGGGAGAATTTTCCAACAGGTAGGGGAAAGGAGAATTTGCCTAAGGGTGAATTTTCCCACATGTAGGGGAAAGGCGAGTTTTCTCGAGGAAAGGGTGAATTTTCCAAAGTATGAAAAAGGGGAAAATTTGACCAGAACTATGGTGAATTCACCAAAATCCTAGGGTGGGGGAAGAATGAAGGAAAAGGAGAATGAAAGTGATGAAAGAATAATATATTGATCGGTGTGGATGTAGAGCTTTGAGATGTTACAGATGAGAGAGAGACACTCGATACTCTTAGAGGTGACCATTGGAGCGATGAATTCCCACGACCATGTAGCACTGGCACAAGTGGGGTTGCTTCACATGGTGGGATATCCCAACATCAGAGCACATCGAGAACTATTGATAGTGTTGATGGAGCGACGGAGCTTGAATACTTCGACATTCCATCTCCCAATAGGGGAGATGATCATTACCCTCGAGGACGTATAGAGAATATTGCGACTATCGATCAGAGGATGCTTGGTGAGCTGGACACAGAGCTAGGGGTGAGAGCGAGATAGGAGCCTACAAGTGATCTTTGGATGAGCAGATCTCTTTATCTAGGGGGCAGAGTTATATTTGGATGGATGCTTGGGATTGGGGGTGCTGGTGCTACCACTATACCTCTATAGACTAATCAGTGGGATCTTACTACCAGAAAAGAGTGGGCAGTTTTGTAGCCTCAAGGTCATTAAGGTTATGTGAAACATTATGGAGAGGAGGGAGGCAGAATTTGCATGGGGTGCATGTGTACTAGCTCAGCTATATCAGGATCTGCATGTGGTCTACCATAAGAGGGCCCTTAGCATTACATATGTGATGCTACTCCAGGTATGGGCCTAGGAGCACATTAGTGTGTTGAGGCCAGGGATCTTGATAGTAGGTATGTAGGATGAGACACTACTAGTACCATACTATTACAGGATAGAGTATGGCTAGTGGTTGCATTACCAAGATTTCAGTGACTTGGAGGGATGGAGGAGGAGGTTAGAAAATCTACAGGGAGATTAGATTGTATGGATGCCATAGCAGCATCGATAGTTTTCAAGTTGGAGATAGGATGAGAGGAGGCATAGCGGATACTTCTTCATAGCATGCTACCTAATTGGCTAGGACCCACACATCATTGAGCTTCACAGGGTAGACAAAGTGATGAGGTAGTTTGGGTTACAACAGGATATCCCTTCTGGACCGTAGAGGTTTTGGTAAATTACTCAAGAGTGGTTGTGGGGTGATAAAATTATGGGTGATTTTGCATGACATATGTGGGAGGAATTATAGCTAGTGCCATATCCAGGGGGAGGATGGATAGTAGATGTAGGGACTACAATGTGGTACTCCACATGGTGGGCATGACATAGGCTAGGGAAGATGACGAAAATGCACTCGATTGTAGGGGCACTAGGCTACAACTCAGAGGATGAAGTGAGGTTAGCCTGAAAAAGGAGAGTCAGGAGGAGAGGGGGTCGAAAGAGGAGGTGTGAAGATAGAGAGGTTGAGGTAGAGGAGGAGAGAGGTCATCAGGTGAGAGGATAGGGGGAGGCAATGGAGGAGGATGCCCTAGAGATACATCCACTAGCTATAATACCATATGTACCTCCACCACTAGAGGATCCAACTGTACTACTGATAGGAGCCCTAGCAAGATTGTGGATCGTAGAGCAGAGACTTAGGGAGTTAGAGGTAGATAGGGATAGGTTGCAAGTTGAGGTGGACAAGCTGTAGAAAAATGGGGAGAGAGACTATATGGCCCTAGCAGATGATGCATGAAAATAGTTACTGGAGGCACTGGCAAAGAGGGATGAGGTCTGGAGAGAACTAGTAGAGTTGCAGAGGGAGATGATCGAGTTAAGGAGGGAGTGAGATGAGCTCTGAGATAGAGCAGGGTTTACAAAGCAGATAGTCGAGGATGTAGGGTCAGTACTAGAAAGAACAGAGATAGTGATGCCATAGATGTAGACCTTGTAGAATGAGAAGAATGTAGTAGAGGCAAAGGTACATGCCTTGTAGGATGAGAGGGATGTGATAGAGGCACATGTACATGCCTTGTAGGGTGAGATGGATGTAGTGGTGGATCAAATGTCATAGATGTAAGCACAGGTAGACCAGTTGAGGATGGCATAGGATGCATGGGAATAGGAGAGGAGATACCTGATTGGATTATGGGACAAGTATAGGGTGGAGTGAGATGCGGCCAAGATACAAGTAGTAGAGATGGATGAGTATATGAGAGATTCAAGCTATTTTATGGGGGCTTATTTCAGAGAGGTTCTAGATCCCACATGTCGTGTATCACCCTATGTTCGAGCAGTACCATAGAGGCTAGCACCATCACGCTCATTAGGAACACATACACAAGGGTATAGCAGCTATTGAGAGACTCCCCCGCATAGAGGTCCAATGCTAGATTCCCTACAGAGTTCAGATGAGGGTAGCTTAGGGTAGAGAGGAGAGAGGAGAGAGGATATGATACAGGTTTTTGATAAGTGCAGGGTAGATGGGTAGTATACAAGGGAAGAGACCACAAATCCCACATCGCAGATCAGATATAGATCATTTTGATCATTGATGCAATCTACATTTGATTCAGAGCCATGTACTTGTATTTTATTTGATGATTACCAATGTACATGATGGGCTTTATTTTGATTGTACTATGGAATTTATTATGGACTTTGTGTTAGACATGATATTTTGATATTTATATGATTTGTCATAGCCCTTATCAACACTATGTTGTGCTTATGTGATGGATGTTTTATTTATGCACATGTGTATGGATATGTTTTATTATGGATTATGATGATCATGATAATGATGGTGTATTTTTTTATGATGATCTATATTTATACTCATTTGGATGACATGCATGAAATACATGATGCCTAATGCTTATGATGTAGGATGTGATGAATGATTTATGATGTTATATGCTATGGACCTGAGCCTAATGATTTGTGCAAGTGGCGATGCATGCATGAAATAATTAGAAAATGTGATCTAGAAATGCCAATCAACACATAGCAAATTGACATCTGTGTTGTACACTATACAATCAATTTTCTTTTATTATGGCTTGATGTATGTTATGAGAATGCATTGTAATAGACTAATATGAAAAATATTTAATGCAATAAATTGATAATGAAATGAACATAAGATGATTAGAATAACCAATTAAGATTAATCTAAACAACTTAAAATGAATATGATATGATAAATGCACATGGGATGAAATGCAATGGAATGAACCTACCATGCTAGATGAGATGACATTTGCGCCATTTGAGATCAAATTGTACTTAAATGAAGGATTGGATTCACCTGTCTTTGTGATGGAAATGCATTTCCTTATAGTTATGTATCAATTTCATTTGTTTTTCTCATTTTGCATGTCATAGACTAGGGATTTGACACCGGAGATGACCTTGGTATTGTCAGCATTATAAAATGAATGCAACCTACATGAGTGATGGGTGCAATTAAATTCCCTACAAACATTAATATCTAAATTGAATTAGAATGGACATGAGTGTAAATAAGGGATTGCATAATTATGGAAGTTGGTGGTAGGCCTACTTTAGTTGTATATCAGACTTTTTTTTGCTTGTGGAAAGTACTTTCCCTATAATCATTATAAAAATAATGAATGATAGGTGTGAAATTGCACTTGTCAAAACCATAGGCATCCTGAGAAGAAAAGAAGATGGAAGATGAATGTTTGCACAACCAAAATCACTAGTCATAGGTTAGGAAAAAGATGGATGGAGGATAAATGCAATGCAATGGGAGGATGAATGAAATGCAATCCTAATGCTATTTTCCATTTTTGGAGCACTAATTTTTGCTATAGCACAAGACACGACATGACAAGGTATGAGGAACCAAGGAAGATTAGTGTCTAATGCATGAAACAAACACAATAGACAAGGAGGCTATCCCAATACCCCAAAGTCGCAATGACTTGGGTCAGGCTAGGCATTGGGATAACCACAAGCATAGAGGATTCCCCAATGTAACACAAGACCATAGGGATCTTGATGGGTACTACGCAAGACAACCTAGCAAACAAAAACAAGCAAAATATCAAGATATGCCCCTACGTTTACTAGTCAAAGTGCGCCATAATATGATGGATCATGGTGACCCTGACAAGATATAATAGGAAGCTCAAATGATAAAAAAATGCCAAAAGTATCACAAAAAAAAATCAATGTCAAACATCCTTTGCCATAGGATCAAAAGGTTGATAGGATTGATGTGGTTTGATGTAGGAAGGATGCATCCTGTTAGGACCAAAGATGGAGACTGAACTAAATGATCGACATGACTTAGGACAGCCAAGACTAGTCAAACCTCATGACACTAGTGGATCTTGTTTGTTAAGAATCAGCTAGATAGGGACATACTTGATTACACAACACAAGGCATGAGACCGACACACCCTAAAGACCTAGGGGCTCAAAGGCTAATCAAGATTAGCCTTGCCTACATGAAAGCAAAAAGCCCTTGTAGTTAGATAAAAGACCATGGATAAAAGAAAAAAGAGGAAGATGGAGACAATGATGGATTCCAAAGATTGGATGGAAAAAATCCCCCAGGGTAGATCAAATGATCGACCTTTCCTACGTGAAATTGCAAGGAAAGGTAGTTCAAAAAAACCAATGACAAAAGATGAAACTAGATAGATGAAGAATAGATGATGCTTGACACGAGAGGATGGAAAAAGGTCCAAGGGGAAAATCCAAGTCAGTTTGTAGACCATACTATTCTGGATACTAAAAACTGGTGAGGATACCCATTGAGGGAAGACTACAACCAAATGAAGGAATATGCAGTCACATTCACTATTAATGACATGACAAGATGAGACCTAATGAGGATTGACATGATGAAGGACCCTAGATGAATGCGAGAGACTGATTGACAATATAGACAGATGACACAAGCTTAGATTGGGAAAAAAGCTTAGGATTACGGATAGCAGATGAGGATCATCCAATGCTCAACCAAAATATACCAAGCAATAGATAAGGGGATGTAGATTGAAAGAATGGATCGATAGGATGATAGGATTGGATGTGAGGATAGGATGGATGGAAGCATAAAGCAACTAGGATGCAAGGTAGATAATGATTAATCCCTCTACGATTGGTGCCTGTTACTAGGTTTTCACTAAACGTACTTCTCCAAGGTGCCACCAAAGGTGGTTTTCACCATAATATGGATTATTTCTCTTTACTTTTTTGGATTTTTGACTTTTGTTATTTTTTTGGTATTTTTGACAATTTTTTACTTTTTTTGGTATTTTTGAGGATAAGATAACCAACTAACTTAGGTGTAGAACCTTTTTAGGTGCATAATGTTGATAGGATCCTCTAGGGGATCCCCTTCAAGTGTACCAAGCCTATATGCCCCAGGTCCATATCTAGCTATGACCACATAAGGACCTAGCCAATTTTCCTCAAAATTTCCTTTGTCTCGATCTTGTTGGGTATGCTAATTCTCCTTGAGGACTATATCACCATCATTGAACTGGCAAGGATGATATTCCTTGTTGTAGCTTCTCCTAAGATGATGTTGATATGCTCGAAGATGATTGTATGATTTGATCCATTATTTTTCTAGGAGTTCCAACTAACTGAGTCGTGCAGCTCGAGGATCTTCATCACTTATGAGATTCTTCAAGGATATTCTAAGTGATGGGATCTTGACTTCGATCGGCAAGATGGCATCGACACCATAGATGATTGAATATGGAGTGGTTCCAGTGGGAGTGTGGATGGAAGTGCGATATTCCCAAAGGGTGGGATGGAGATGGAGGTTCCAGTCTCAACCAATGTTATTGACCATATTTTTAAGGATCTTGATTAAAGTTTTGTCGGTTACCATCGCTTGACCATTACCTTGGGGGTAATAGGGCATAGACTAATTATGTTGGATGTGGAAGGTTTCACATAGGTGTTTCATAGCTTGGTTTTTAAATGGCTTTCCACTGTTGGTGATGATTGAGGAAGGGATTCCATATCTGCAGAGAATATGGAAGAGGATGAATTTGGATATTTGAATACCTGTAACTTGGGAGAGTGGCATGGCTTCCACCCACTTGGTGAAGTATTTAGTGGCAGTGATGATGAAAGTGTGGCTATCAAAATATGGAGGGTAGATTGTCGATCAAGTCAAAAACCCATTGAGAAAATGGCTATGGTGCTATGAGAGGTTGCAAATCTTATGTTGGAGCATGTATCAAATCTACATGTTGCTGATAGGGTAGGCATTTCTTCATGAACTTGCAAGTCATGCTCCAATGTAGGCTAGTAATATGCAGCTTTGAGAATCATTTTAGCTAAGGCCATGCCATTAGAATGGGCCCCACCAACACCACTATATACCTTGGTTAACACAGTGTGAGCTTTTGGTTTGTTCAAACATCTAAGAAGAGTTCCATCATACCCACGATGATAAAGTGTATCTCCCACGATGGTGTAGCAAGAGGTACATTGGATGAAGGATTTACATTGATTGCGTGTAATTTTATGGGGTAGGATGTTATCATGTAGATAAGTGTAAATGTCATGATACCAAGGTGACTCAAGACCTACGATGTCACACACCATCTTACTCTCTAGGATATCATATGCCGGGATTAAGATTTGTTTGACGAGGAGCTCACAGTTTGTTCAATTCTTAGGCATATCAATTATGGAACCAATTGTATCCATTGCATCAACTACCTTATTCTAAATTCTGGGGATCTATTTTATTAGAATTGAGATATAGCTTTGATAACATGTTAGAATTGGCTATGGCTAACAAGATCTTGAGACCAAATGGAAAGCACAAGAAGAGAGAAAAGAATGTGACAAGAATAAACTGTATTCTTATTAGTATGATTCAATGATATGATTGTATGTGATGTACAATGAGAGAGACCCCTCTGTTATATACCCAAGGTGAGATGCAAGATGTCATAGGATTATGACAAGTGTCTTAATCATATGACATGAGACAACTAATCACACTTACCTAGGTTCACATGTAGTAGTTGTCAAAAGATAAGATAACAACTAGTGACAACTAACACCTTCTAGAAAGATTACTTCCTATGACTTAAGTAAACTTAACATGTGTAAATAAGTCCCCTAGTAATAAATTAACTAGGTACAAGACTCTATTTACACCAACACCCCCCTTAAATTAAACTTAGGGAGTAGCAGATTACTATGCAAAAGACACACAGATGGGTCCCAACTACTAGGCCATGTTAGGTACCTATGTACATATGAAAATAAATTAATGAAATGACTCACAAATGGAGAAAAGGAGAAAAATCAGTGAGACAAAACTCCTCCCCAAAAGAGAGATGAAATACAAAAATAGAAATTCTCTCAATGAAGCATGAGAAGGAAAAAAACCCATGTGAGGAAAAAGACCCCCCCATAAGAGAGAAGTAGAAGAGAGACAAGGTAGCCTCCCCTCAATGTTGAGTCTACTGCAATGATGGTAGAAGCTCAACATTGAATGTTGAAGATGATCCAATCTCATCAAACAACTTTCCTCCCCTTAGGAAGAAACAAAACCATGGATGGATGTAGGATATTAGGAATATGGATGATGGATGATGTCTCTGAGACATGGTTAGGTGTCTCCATGTCAATGTCAAAAGTTGGCAAACTCCAAACAAGTGTTCTAGGCCACACTGCTGAAAAGGACAATCCAACATCCAATAGAGATGAATGTAGAACATGATCCAAATATAGTGATATCCGCTCTGAAGATAAAGAAGCCTCCTCCAAATGTCATCCAAAAGTATCCATAGTAACTTCAAACTACAAAGAATGATCATGTAGAGAATGAACAAGAGGGTCAAAGTGTTCCCTCACAACAACTGAAGAAGGATCTTCTCCATCAAAGAGAAGATGAATGCTATCAATGATGTCCTCCAAATATACAAGATGAGACTCCACAAACAAGTCTAAAATACCTATCAGGAAGTATCCAAAGTAGGAAAATATGAAAGGCAATGTAGATCCTACTGCATTAAATCACTAGGAGCCAAAATTGTAGCAACACAAGCATCATCAACTGCAACAGTAGATGAAGGAGATGAAATGCATGAATCAAGAATTGGATCTGATGTGATGACTCCCAAGTTCAAGAATCCAAATGTCTCCTCTGAATTATGGTTCATATCAACAGTCGAAGGAACAATGTCATCATCAGAAGCAAAATATACAAAGGTATAAAACTAAGATGAATGATCAACCACCCCAATAGCAATGATCTCTCTACTCTCCAAGTCTCCAATGATGACTGAATCAGGTGTGAACTCCATAGTTCTCCCATCTCCACCATGTGTAATCTGATATATGGAAAGAATATTGTTCACCAAATGAGGAACACACAAGACATCCTAGAAAGTGTTGTTCCCAAAACTAATAGATCCCTTCCCAATTACACTCATGTATGTACTATTTCCCACCAAGATAGGAGACTAGTACAAGGCTGAAATGAAGAGAATATTGACTGTGATGATTCCATATGATGTGATTCTCTTGAATCTAGAAGCCATCTCCCTAATCTTGGACATGAAAGAGAACAAAGAGCTTCTCCTTCATATCCTGATGTAGATGCTTGGCCTTTGTCCTTTTTAGACTGTTTTAAAGAAGGAGGAGGTGATTCAAACATTCTAGAAGGAAAACTAATGTGATTCTTTTTAGAATATTTTTCAACTCATCAATATCCTTCTTATAACAATAATGTTCTTCATGTCTTTCCTTCTTGAAATATGCACAAAAATTCCTCTCCTTCTTAGATGTTTTCTCTTTTGAAGATGAATCTTTATGTTCTTTTGTGGAATTTGATGTGGATTGTGTGTTCTTCTTAGGCTTGTTCTTTTTATTTTCTATGCCACTTGAAGACTTCTCATCCTTTGCAACCAAGGCATATGATTTTGAAGAATTCCAAGTACCCATTTGAATAAGCTTATCTTACTCCCTAGTGAGTTGCATAGAAAATTTTTCAAAGGCATCTTAAACTCACTCCCAAGGGCATTCTTTGTAGCATAGAAAGTAGATACAAACACTAAATATTCAGGTCCTAGCTTTGAAAAAACACTTAAGATCAACTATATATCTAATTTCTCAATTTTACAATCCTTCAATTGTGTTCTTAGTGACTTGAATTTGGTGATGAAGTCTTGTATTCTTTTTAAAGCCGACATGGTTCTTCATTACAAGTCTTTAAGATATAAAACCTTGTTTTAAAATCCTCATATTCAAGTCTAAAAAGGTTGACCATTTATGTGGGTCATTTTCTTTTGTAGT
The DNA here is from genome assembly GCA_007258455.2 of Sequoia sempervirens. Lineage (NCBI taxonomy): Eukaryota > Viridiplantae > Streptophyta > Pinopsida > Cupressales > Cupressaceae > Sequoia > Sequoia sempervirens. Next base: position 58,908,932 of record VDFB02252616.1, read on the forward strand.
AAGACTTTATAAATTTTAAAAGTCGACCATATCATATTGAGCCCATTTTTTGCACCTACTTAGTCTCTAAGTTTCCTTGATTTTGCCCCCAAGTGCCTTTTTATAGGCCTTTTTTTCATTTTTTCATAACTTTTGCAAATGGAGGCAAAAATTTTGAAACGAAATATCATCAGAAAGATGGAAGTCTCAATTTTTCAGTGGTGCAAGTATTTTGTAGAAATTTTTCAATTGTGTGCCATTTTTTCTAGGTTGAAGAAAAATATTATTTTTTCACCTCCGAGCTCATATCTTTTTGCTCCAATTTCCAATTTTCCCCAAATTTTCAACATTGGGAGTGTATTCAAGAGCACTTCAGATCTACTAATGCACTTTTTACAGATTTGTTTCCATATTTTCATATTTTGAGTTTGTAGCTGATTTGGTAGTTTGGGATACATTGTTGTAAATTTGCAAAAAAGTGTAAATTTTTTTGCGACAAAGGGGTTAATTTCTTGTATTGTGAAGGGAATTTGATGTTCCTCTCTTGTAACATCTAATTGCATCATGGATTTTCCAAAAAATTTATCTCTAACTCCATATAACTATCATGAGTGGAGAACTCAAATGGAGTTATTATTGTTAAAAATAAAGTTGCAAAGGATCACATTTGGTCAAGATCCAAAACCCACAGGTGCTAAAGAGAGAAGGAAATGGCTTGATAGAAGGGATGAAGCTCTTGGTACTCTTATTTTGTCCATTTCTACAGATCTTACATATCATGTTGCATCTTGCACACATCCTAATCAAGTTTGGACTACTTTAGAGAGTCTCTTTGGTAAGCTAGATAAGATGAGGAAATTTTAGTTGGAGAATGAACTAATGGGTCTTAATCCATTAGATTTTAACAATATCCAAGACTTCTTCTCTAAGCTCAATTCTCTAATATTGCAATTATGTAATTGTGGGGTCACTAAAGAGGATGAACAATTGATTCTTTCTATTCTTGCTAAGCTTGGTCCTAATTATTCATTGTTTGTTTCTACATTTTATGCTATAATGGATGCCCTTGGAAATGGATACAAAATGCCTTCTCTTGATGAATTTTCAACTCAACTCACAAGGGAACAAGCAAAGTTGGAAACATGGGCACATTGAATTCTTTTACATCCCATTCTCTTTTTGCAAAGGATACAAAGGCTTCAAGTGGCAAAGGTAAGAATCAGAACAAGGCTCCCAAGTCTAGTGAGCAAGGTAAAGATACTCCTTCACATAGAACTCCTAAGTCTACACCCTCTTCAAAAGAGGAATCATCTAAAAAGAAGAAGTTCAAATGTGCATATTGCAAAAGATTAGGAGATGATGAGCATAGATGTTATAATAATAAGATTTATGAATTCACACACCTTCTTCAAAAGAATAACATTCAACTTCCCTCAATAGTGTCTTCTACTTCTTCAACATCTTAATTGGTAGCCCCCTCATCATCATCTCAGCCAGAGAATACAACATCTACTTTTGGACTACACAAAATGAAAGGAAAAGTACTCTTGGCCTCTACAAGTCTTGAATCTCATAGATGGCTTCTTGATTCAGGGGAATCTCATCATATGGAATCTTCTATGGACATTTTCTCTTCTTTTGAGCCTTGTAATTCTCCTCATATATTGATGGGTAATAATATATATATGAAGGTAAGTGGAAAGGGTTCTATTGACATGGGAGAAGGAATTTTCAATGATGTACTTTTTGTTCCTTTCTTGTCCACTAATCTCCTTTCTATTTATCAAATTACTCATGGGGGTCAAGGTAAAATAGTTGAGTTCACTCCTGATAGCGTGTACATAAGGGACTTGGAGACTAGGGATATTGTTGCTATCAGGATGGTTGATCATTCATCTCGTGTGTATTCATTTTCACATTTTGCGTCAAAAGATGATAATGTTCCTTTCACTACATCACACACTCCATCAAGTGTGAACCATGTTTGTGAGGAGAAGTTTGGTCATCTACACCTTGGTATTCTAGAAACTAGTGCTGAGCTTCCTCCTTCTCTACCCCATACTTCTTTAGCCATTGATGCTTCTATTCAATAAGATGATCATAGTTTTTTAGATCTTGCTTTGTGGGATGAGTATTTGACAGGTATCTCTAACTTGTTCATGGAGTCTCATACTGTAGATTTGGAGGACACACTTGAGGGGATTTCTCTCCTATTTGATGACAGTTTTAGCACGATTGTTATACCATCTACTTTGTCTTTGGATAATGACATTCATGAGTCTCCTTATTCACTTTATTTTTCATGCTTCTTGGTTGATTTTGAACATGATTAAGTTGTGACTCATTCAAGCTTGGAGACTCCTCATATGTTTTCAAAGGCATACATGTTGAGTGTTCATTCTTCCTCCTTTCAGTTGGACATGGAGTGGCTTCATCATCAACTTATGGATTTGTTTCTTCCTAAGGGAAGATGTGTTTCTTGCAAACACTGGATCATCTTTTGTTTTCAGGCATTCTTCATTAGCATTGGAGCTTCTTCATCATGGGGAGGATATCTTATCTCTCTATTACCCTCTTATGGGGGGGTAATTGATTGTATATACATGATGGATGTAGCCCTTGGGGGGTATCATTGAGCCCTCCATACATCATGTTTGTTTTTCTTTGTTTTGTTTTCTCTCTTTTGGAGAGGATTTTTGTCTCATTGGGTTTTCTCCTTTTCTCTACTTGTGAGAGATTTCATTTTCATTTTCATTTGTAAATGGGTACCTAACATGTCCTAGTAGTTGGGACCCATAGTCATAGTCATCTTTGCATAGTGTGCATAATAATCTTCTCCCTAAGTTGCACTTAAGGGGGGTTGTTGGTGTGAATAAATGTCTTGTACCTAGCTAATTCACTCACTAGGTAATTAGGGGACATATTCACATGTTAAGTTTACTTAGGATATAAGATTCTTTCTAGAAGTCTTAGTTGGCTTTTCTAGAACTTATCTTATCTAGTTAGTATTGCTTGATTCCTAGGTGATTAAATTGTTAGTTGTCTAATGTAATAGGATTAAGACACTTGCCATGATCTTGTCTAATCCTACATCTCTACCTTGCCTTTATAATCAAGTTATCTCATGTACAATTTGATCAATTCAAGCTTATTGAATCATATTCAACCATTAATCAATCTTGCATTATGAAGAAAGATTTATTTCCATTCTCTCTCTTGTAACATCTGATTGTATCATGGATTTTCCAAAAGTTGTATCTCTAACTCTGTATAACTATCATGAGTGAAAGTATGATATCTCTGAAGCATGCTCAAGTGTCTCCATGTGAATGTCGAAAGATGACACACTCCAAATAGGAATTCTAGGCCACACTACTGAAGATAAAAATCCAACATCTAGTAGAGATTAATGTAGAACATGATCCAAAGATAGGGATAGCCCCTCTGAAGATAAATAAGCCTCCTCCAAATGTTGTCAAAAAGTATCCACACTCATGCCAAATTGAAAAGAATGATCATGTAGAGAATGAAAAAGAGGGTCAAGGTGTTCCCTCACACAAATTGAAGAAGGTTATTCTCCATCAAAGAGAAGATGAATTTCATCAATGATGTCTCCCAAATATGAAAGATGAGACTCCATAAACAAGTTTGAAATACCTGTCAAGAAGCCATCCAAAGTAGCCATATCTGGAAGACTATGTATGTCCTGCTACACTGAATCACAAGGAACCAAAACTGTGGCTTCACAAGCATCATCAACTACAACAGTAGGTGGAGGAGATATAATGCATGGCTCAAGTATTGGATCTAATGTGAGAACTCCCAAGTTCAAGTAGCCAAATGTATCCTCAAAACCATGGTTTATGTGATCAACAGTTGAAGGAACAAGGTCATCATCAGAAGAAAAATCTACAAAGGTATACAACTGAGATGAATGATCAACCACCCCAGTAGCAATGATCTCTCTAGTCTCCAAGTCTCGAATGATGACTGAATCAGGAGTGAACTCCACAGTCCTCCCATCTCCACCTTGTGTAATCTAATATATGGAAAGAAGATTTTTCATCAAATGAAGAACACCTAAAACATCCTAGAAACTATTGTCCCCAAAACTAATGGATCCCTTCCCAATTACACTCATGTATGTATTATTTCCCGTCAAGATAGGAGACATAGTACAATGCTGAAATGAAGATATGATGGACTGCAAAGATGCCATATGATGAGATTCTCTTGAATCTACAAGCCATCTCCCTAATCCTAAACCTAAAAAGGCACAAAGAGCTTGTCCTTTATATCCTGATGTAGATGCTTGACCCTTGTCCTATTTAGACTGTTTTGAAGTAGGAGAAGAAGTTTCAGACATTCTAGAAGGATAATCAATGTGATTCTTTTTGGGAATATTTTTCAACTCATCAATATCCTTATAATAATAATGTTCTTCATGTCCATCCTTCTTGCAATATGCACAAAAAGGCCTCTCCTTCTTAGATGATTCTCTTTTTGAGGATGAGGATTCTGATTGTCTTGTTATTTTTCTTCTTTTGCTTCTTATCAAGATTCCTTGATTCTTTTTGTCCCTTAGACTCACTAGCCACCAATGCTTGTGACTTGGAAGGCTTGATTAGACCCATGTTCATTAACTTATCTTCCTCTTGGATTAGGAGATTTAATATTCATCAAACTTAGGATCAACATATGATGCTCCCATAGAAAGTCGATGGGTATGAAAGCTAGAAAAAAACACTGAATACTCAGGACCAAGCTTGGATAACACATTTAGAATCAACTATAAATCCTCTTTTTTAATATTGCATTCTTTGAACTATATTTTTAGTTGCTTTAATTTGGAGATGTAGTTTTCAATGTGGTAAAAAAATTTAGGATCAAGTTTCATCAAATCATTATCAATTTAATATCCCCTAATCTTATTTGTTTTACTATACAATTTTTCAAAAGTCTCTCAAGCATCTTTAGGTCTTTTGCATGATTCAATATGAAATTGTAAATCAAATGAGACTAATGAACATATGTATCCAAGTGTTTTCTCATGATCAATCTCCCACCTTGCCAATTCTTTAGCATTAGTAGGTTTTTCAGTGGTTTCCTATAGATGACCTATTAGACCTTTCATCATGAGATAGCGCCAAACTAATTAAATTTTCATGTAGCATAGTTATGTGGATTTAGGATTTCAATTTGAGATTTCCCCATTGCAAGAACACAAACCAAGCAAAAGAATGCAAGCAACCACTGTAATATTACCCCCCCAAATTACTCAATCAAGAAACCCCCCAATGATATATGAGCTTGTAACTTTATGAGTAGTGCGTTTACAGTTGCTACTGCCAAAAATAGTAATGTGGACTTGATCTTAGTGCTTATAGATGCCAAAATAGGACATAGAATCAAGTACAATTTTTTGGTACAAAATGAGATCAATCTAATCATACCACTAAAAATTACATGAAAAATCATGCACTTTCAAAAAAATTGCACCAAAAAATGTTACCATAGGAGCAAGATATGGCCTCCCGAAGTTCCCAAAATAAGAAAAAAGAAGAAACACATGTGAGAATCTACAAATTATAGAAAAATTAGGCACCAAAATGAGAGACTGATTGCACTACCATGAAGAGCATGCAAAATTAGCCCAAATGAAAAAAAAATCTCAAAAAAAGGAGTCAAAATGAGCAAGATATGAGCCTTCAAAGTTCACCTATGAAAACCAAAATGCAAATAGTGAGGGGGGAAAAAAACTTAGCACGTTGATGTCATCATTGAAATGGTGATGACATTATTAGAACAAGCGATTAAATTTAACAGTCTTCTAAGCATCCCACAAAATATTCCTCCTACTCAGAAAATGCTTATGGTATATTCTCGTCGATGGAATCTGTGGGATGCTCTAAAATATTCCTTTCAGATGCTCGAAATCTGGAACAAAATATTTGACCACCAAATATATGTCAGATTTCTGTAAAAATACCATTGTCGGTTGATTTAATTCGTTGATTTAAAAACAACCCACTAGAGTTTCTATTGACAGCTGACTACTTTGGAGGTGGGGGTCGCAATGTCTGTGTGGCTTCCTATTAGCTTGCCATGTGGCGGCTTCATGGAGAAGCGGTGGGGCCGCTCGTACCCACCTCTGCATGGAGGTATGCAATACCCTATACAACTGTTAAATAATCCGTAGAAAAGAAAACTTTTTCTTTAATTTTTTTGCAATGATTTTTAAAATAAAAATTCCTAAATTTTTTTTAATAGTTTTTGAAAAAAAATTCAATTTTTTTTACCGAAATAAAATATTTATTTTTCAAGAATTGTGCCACTGATGCATTAATGGCATGACCTAGGGGGTCGTACAACTCCCTGGGAATTTTTTTTTACCTCACTGGATAACTACTCTTATTTGGATGATTTGGTAGTTGATCTTAGGGTTTTTGGCCCTTCTAGACACGATGGTAGGGTCGTATTTGACCCAAAATGCTCCAAAAATGTAGCTACCTTCTCGATTTGGCAACCACACTTCAACTTCAAACACTCATAGATTTTTCCTCGTATGTCCAATTTAGATGAAACAAAATAAAAAATCAACTTTCTCGAACCTTTCAGATGCAATGGTGAGCTTAGATTTGCACCAACAAGCTTCGATATGAACCTACAATAAAGAGCCAAAAAATGGAACTCCCCCAAATCTGGTATCTCTCTTCATAAAAGACTCTCCAATGGCACCCAACCCACTCTAATACCATGTTAGAACTGAGATATAGCTCTGATACCATGTTACAATTGGCTATGGCTGCCAAAATCTTGAGACCAAATGGAAAGCACAAGAAGAGAGAAAAAATATGACAAGAATAAACTGTATTCTTATCAATATGATTCAATGATATGATGTGTTGTTTTCAATGAGAGAGACCCCTTGGTTATATAACCAAGGTGAGATGCAATATTTCATAGGATTATGAAAAGTGTCTTAATCATATGACATGAGACAACTTATCACACTTACCTAGGTTCACACGTAGTAGATTTCAAAAGATAAGATAACAACTAATGACAACTAACACCTTCTAGAAAGATTCCTTCCTCGGACCTAAGTAAACTTAAAATGTGTAAATAAGTCCCCTAGTAATGAATGAACTAGGTAGAGACTTTATTTACACCAACATGTTCAAATTGGATGTAGGTGAAGTATTTATTGAAGTCATCCACCATGCACTTGTAAGCTAACAACTTATCATCTTTTGTCTAAAACTCATCATTGACCTATTTGATGATCAACCGAGAATCACAAAAGACTCACAAATGAGTGATATTCCATTGAATGGAAATCCTGAGACCAGTGATAAAAGCTTCATACTCTGCTATATTGTTTGTGCATGGGAAGGCTAACCTGAATGACTTTAGAATGTAATCACCTTGTGGGGTGATTAACAAGATACCTACACTAGCTCCATTATGTGTGTATGACCCATCAAAATAGAGCATCCATGTAGCTACTTCTATGACTATGAGGACTTCTTCATCAAGAAATTATATGACCAAGGGATAGTCATCTACCAAAGGAGCATCTGCAAAGTGATATGCTATTACTTTCCCTTTAATTGCCTTACAGTTCACATACTCTATATCGAATTTGCTCAGTAACATGACCCACTTAACCATGCATCTATTTAAAGGTGTTTTGGGTAACAGATACTTGAGTGTATCAACCTTTGATATTAGCTTCACAGGATGATTGGGCATGTAATGGCGAAGCTTTTATGAACTAAATCCTATAGTTAGACAAGCTTTTTCCATTGGAGAATAATTGAGCTCATAGCCCACTAATGTTCGACTAATGTAATAGATTTCACATTCCTTAAAGGACTCATCATGTTGGGCTAATAATGCCCCCAATGCAATTGAAGTGGCTGAGATATACAGCATAAGTGGTTTACCTAGAATAGGAGGCTTGAGGATTGGTGGATGAGCCAAGTACTCCTTGATTTTTTCAAAGCCTAGCTAACACTGTGGATCCCACATGAAGGTGGTATCTTTACACAAAAGATGGGTGAACAATTGGCACTTGCCGGCTATTGAGCTATGAACCATTAGATAGACTATAACTTCCCTTGAAGGCTTCTTAGTTGCTTAAGATTACACGGCAAGGGAATTTCCATGATTGCTTTGACTTTAGCTAGATCTACCTCTATACCCCTTCTAGAGATGATGAAGCCCAATAGCTTTCCTGATGTAACTCTGAATACACATTTCTTCAGATTCAAAAGTAGCTTGTAGTGCTCTAGCTACTCAAATATTTTCTTGAGGATCATAGGGTGCTCTTCCCTAGTCTTGGATTTCCTCAACAGATCATCAACATAATCCTCCATTATGATGTGAATAAGGTCATGGAAGATGACGGTCATGGCACGTTGATAAGTTTCCCCCATATTCTTGAGTCCAAAGGGCATGACATTGTAGCAAAAGGTGCCCCAAGTTGTAGAGAAGGTAGTTTTATGCTAGTCTTTGGGTGCAATCCTAATCTGGTTATAGCTAAAGAAACCATCCATGAGGGATAGCATCTCATGTCCCATTGTTAAGTCAACCAACATATCAATGTTTGGCAAGGGGAAGTCATCTTTAGGACAAGCTTTATTTAGATCCTAGAAATCTGTACAAATCCTGATGTTTCCATTTGGCTTGGCTACGAGGACTATGTTGGATATCTAGTATGAATAGTCGATAGGTCTTATGAGCCCTACTTCCAATAGTTTTTCCAACTCTTTCTTGACAAGTAAAGCCACTTGAGGATGCATCTTTCTGATTTTTTGTTTGACAGGTTTAGCATATGGATGGATGTCCAAATGGTGTACTACTAAAGCTAGATCTAGACCTAGCATATTTGAATAAGTCCACACAAAATTGATGATTCCTTCTTTAAGCAGACAGACTATGGTAGAGTGATCTTTTTATAAGGACTTGGCTACATACATGATCTTTGGATCTTCTTTGGTTCCCAAGTTTACTTCATGTATTTCTTCAATTAGAATAGATCATTTAGAAAATTGAGCTCCCATAAGGGGAACATGAACGTCCCCATCTTGCAGTGCCTCGTCAAGGTTTTCACTGTTAGATACACCCTTTATTTTTACTTTTTCTAAGTCGGGAAGTGCCTCAGGGAGGTTTTCAGTAAATGACCCTTTTTTTTTTTCTTATTTTTGCGGTTAGGGTGTTTGTTGTGCAATTTTCACACACATGTCCCACTGGAGGCGGGGACCCTCTTCTTTCTTTTGCATCACTGCATCTTGGCTTGGTCAAATTTTCAGTTTTGCTCTTCTTGGGAGGTTATTTTGGATTAAGTCTAGACTTGATTCGATGAGGACAATATTTTGAGGCTCTAGGGGAAATTCACCTGTCTTGGAATTTGAAAATGGGGATTTTGAAGTGAATTTTTAATGTTATATGTAAATATTTTTTGCACTCATGGATAGAGGACAACAAATTAGGTTGGGTTGCTTTTTGAACTTTTTGAAAATTCCTTCTCAAAAAAAAGTTATGGAGTTTAGGGGATTTCCGTCCCTGATGGAAATCCTCAAAATTTTTATTTTTGGAAATTTCCAAGACCCCTCAAAATCCCAAAATTTTCAAAAATGGAAATTTTCTTTTTTGCACCCATGGATAGAGGACGGAAAAATTAGGCAGGGTTCCTTTTTGAACTTTTTGAAAATTCCTTCTAAAAAAAAAAATTATGAGGTTTAGAGGATTTTGACCTTCCATGGAATTCAGGTATTTCCTCCTATGCGGAAATCTTGATTTCTGTCAACCTCTTGGATTTCCATAATTGTTGCACTTTTAGGGATTTCATGCATCCCACATAATTCCCTCGCCCTAGGAAATCCCCGAATTTCCTCCATGGCATGATTTCCGCGAAGGGCTCAAATTCCCAAAAATTTCCATTTTTGGAAATTTCTGAGACCCTCTCAAAATCCCGAAATTTTCCAAAACTCAATTTTTTTCCCAAAATGGAATTTTTTCCGAAATGCAATTTTTTCCAAAATGGAATTTTTTTGAAATTTTAAAATGTATTGAAAATGAAATTCTTGAGATGGAGAAAAAAATTTGAAAATAAAATTTTCCAAAAATGGAAAGTTTTCTAAAAAGGCCAAAATTTTATTTGAGTTTAATTTGGATATTTTATGGATTGGATTTTTAACATGTGAACTACTAATGATTGTATTTATTTTTCAGGATTAAATAAATTAAGAGGGGACTTGCATATGGATTTGTGCCAAGAGGGAAATCTTGAAGAGTTCAACTCAAATATTAAATGTGGGGCCTGCATAAAAATCTGTGCCACCAGCTGTATATCAATTAGAGAGGTGCCTTTAACAAGGAGACATGTGAAGCTGTATTTATTCTCCAATGAGGATTTTCTCAAAATTGATGTCATTGGGCCATAATGTAACTAAATGCAATTGATTGGATGATGATGTACCATGAGCTCCCAAATTAAATGTAATAGCTTGATGCTTCTAGATGTGAAATTGCAGCCATTGGATGAATTAAATCCTGACCATTGGTTCAAAATGTAATTTTCTATATAAGGCTAGTGCCTTCTCATTTGTAAGGGTTAGACTAGGTTAGAATAGCTTATTAGAGGCTGTAAGATGCCAGAATTGGCTAAGTTAGGAGTTAGATTCTGCAAGTCAGTAGTTGTAGGAGAGGAGAGAGACTAGAAATTGTTATGTAATGTTGGAGAAGTTAATGCAAATTGGGTTGTTGATTTGGCAGACATTGTGTTATGCATGTAGACACCTAAAAATGACCTAGGCCTGCAAGCTTCATATTTACCACTTTCGTCCTAGCATAATTATGATATTTAATTATGTCTTTGGTCCACATTCGACTATTGATTAAACAATTCATAATTAATTAATTAATTCATGTCCCTTTATTCTTCATGATTATTAAATAAATAAATTTTATCTATTTATTAAATACATCATTAATTCTCTAGGTCTTCCCTTAATTAAATAAATTTCTTAATTTATTTAATTACCTTTCTATACACTTTATTCTTTCTAATTATTAAATAAATAAGTTTTTATTTATTTAATATGTCACTGATTGTCATAATTAAATAAATTGATTAATTTATTTAATTAATCCTATCTCCTAAATTAAATAATTAAATTTAATTATTTAATTTCCAAATTTGATATTTTTCTCATTTTAAATAAATTAAATTATTTAAAATGTCATCTCATTCTTAACTATCAGCTCATTATGGCAAATAATCCAAAAAATTGATTATTTATTATTTCATGAAGTTCACATTTGGAATTAATTTAATTCCAATTTGGTAACTTTCCTCTGGAAGTCAGGTGATCTGGCAGGTTTTTGGTCCTTCCAAAACTGATCTTCAGTCCACTCTTTATCTTCTTCATCTTCGAAAATCTTTATTTTTGAATTAATTTCCTCATTTATTCTCCACCGTCGATTCAATATTCTTGGATGAAATCTCGACCGCTCGATTAATGATTTTTCCCTAACCCTAATTAGGGATTATCAGATTTAATCTGGGCCTCTCATTTTAGGTCTTGAGTAGAAGTTGATCTCATCCGTCCATTCGAAATGGCATTTTCTATAAAATGCCATTTTCCTCTCATTTCTCGATTACATCCTTACGCTTTGCATACTTACGCACTTGCACACTTAGATTATTCATAGCAATTGCAGCAATTGTTAGCATATTTCATTAGGATTTTGCATTTTTAGGCATGGACATTCTTAGTCATTTAGGCATAGTCATAGGATTTAGACTTTGATCAAATCCTTCAAGCTTGGTGTAGGACTTCGTCAAAGATTGCTCGCGCAACAAATCTGAGGGCAACATGTCAACTAGCAAGTAAGAAGGTACTATCAAGGTGAATCATGGAAACTCCTACGAATCAAAGGTATAATTGTTCTTGTTTTCATTGTTCTTGATAGGATCTTTGGGTTATATGCTTTATATGTTAGTTTATCTCACAATCTAACCTTAAGAAATTAATTCATTGATACATTTGGTGAACTCGACTCTGTTTTTCTTGTTATTTCCATACGGTTTTCGTGTGTTTTCTATTTTTTTTGCAAGTACAGGTATGAAGCGACGCAACTGTTTTTTTTAAATCGTGACACATCTTATGCGTCGCGACGCATTCGCAAACCCCAATGCCACAATCACTCTGTTAGGATGCAATCATGCTCGGGAAAGCCGCAGTTGGATTATTGAGCCGCATTTGATACACCGAGCGATGCAATCGCTCTGTCGTGATGCATTCGACTGGTAAGGTTTTCTGTTAATTTGCTTTCAGCTTTTTGCTATTATCTGTGTTCCTTTTATAGTGGTTATTTCCTGCATTTTTCCTAGCATAGGTTTTCTGTTACTAATCAGGATTTGCAGCTTTTGGCGGTTACTATTCGAGGGCCGAAGGAAAACATTAAAACTACTAATGTGTGGTCTTGCAAGTTCGATTGTCAAAGACTGAACATCAAAACAATGTGCCTGTATTTCTTAGTATAAAACACATTTTCTTTTGGTGCAATAAAATGAACCTACGTGTTTACTATGTCTGAATGTGTTTGCAAAACGGTAGGTGAGTATGCACTCACCTTGTGAAAACTTGGTGATCAAAAAACCAGACCTATTTTTATTTGTTTCTTCCCTCACGACTTGGTATATCAAAGTATCCTCTTCCCTTGCACTCTCGAGTGATCTTGGGTGTAAGAGAAACAATTACTAACTCTAGAAATTGGGCCCGCCTAGGGATTTCATCACCCCAATGCAACTCAAACTAGCAATGGAGCTAAAGCTAAGCTACCCCCGACCGGTATATAAATGTGAATCTTAAGGGAAAACCTAAGATTACGAGTGCGGATGTGTCATACGGACAGAGTAGTACTCCCTTAAACCCTGTTGAGCTAACCTCTTCAAGCTAGAGTACCACCTAATCGGTGATTAATCTCATGCCCCATGTATGGCCACTCGAATGGGGGTCCCGAATTAAACACCTTTGTGTAGTAAGCCAAAAACCTTCTATTTTCTAGTGCAACACTGGTCGGTGTGAAGGCATCCACACTTTCACAATTTGTAGTAGAGGTGATCAACCTGCCATGGGAGTTTCATGGGGGTTGGAAGCTTGGTTGGCCTAAGAAGAGAGTGCACTGTAAGGGGGAGCCCATGCAGCCAAGCTTCTGAATTCACATGCTATAGATATGCGGTTGGGGAAACCCTTGTGGAATCTAGTGAATACTGTCATGGTCTAACCTAGGATTGTACTTATCTCATGTGTGTTTGATTACATTGAAAACATTGTGCTTGTCAAGTGCTTTATGGATTCATCACATTTATAGTTTTGAGCATAACATTCAACATCAGACAGATCAAATTTGCAGTCAAAATGACAAGAAACTCAATTTTTACAAACTGTGTCACATATGTTGAACCGCATTCAATCTTCTAAGATGCAATCGCTTTGCTAAAACGCATTTGAAATTTTAAAACCTGCATTTGTATGCGTCATGTCACAACTGAACATTACAAAGTCGCATTTGCTAAAACGAGTCACATTTGTCAGTCCCTTAGCCGCATTCGCAAAAAATGTGATGCATTCGCACAACTGTGATGCATTCAAAACCTCAAACGACGCATTCACCTGTCACAATTAAAAACTTCATACAAATTCAAATCTGAAGCCTTCACCTTCTCAATCATTTGTCAAACACTGTTTCCAAAAGGATTCTGTTAGAAACCAATTTTGAAATTGCTCAAATTTTTGACTTTTAGTTTGCATTCTTAACCATAGGTTTCATCCTTCATTCTTGTTAGTTGCATACATTAGGCATTGGGTTCTCCCTAGGTTTACATCTTGCATACTTTGGATTAGGCAAATCTTAGCACAATTTACAATGTCATTGCTTTCGAAACTAGGCTCTCTAGGACTAAGTTATCAACCCCTTTTTCAGTCATTGTCCTTTATGTGAGATTTTCCAACTCAAAAGTCTAGTTAGGAAAACTCACTAAGTCATTTAGACCTTGTCATCTTGTCATTTTCAACAAAGTCCTCTAGTAACCGAAATCAAAAACAAAGATTGAGCTTAGAAGTGCTTAGGTACCTTTGTCTTAAATTGCATTATAAACCAGTAGCATCCACTACATACTGATAATCATAGAGCTCGCAGGCTCAATAATATATACATAGTGTGTTGTAATAACAAAAATGCCCTAGGGTAGAATCTCATCATCCCCTCGTGGTGAAGAATGTGGCGGCTGCAACTCTGAGGCTGGCACTGAACTGATAGGCGGACCCATGGCAACCTATGCCTGTGCAATCACTGGAACTGACAATGACAGCATCATCGCCATGGTAATAGACACCGGTGACATCACTACAGCCTGACTCTGAGAAGCTGAAGGATCTACCATGTTGGCTGCCTCTGTATGGACCTCTGCACTGAACCAGTCGACCCATGAATAGGACTCGAATGGTGACTTGGGGTGTGTCGGCATGAGTGATGTGACCTGTGCCCTGATGTATGCCCTATCGAGGTAGACCCTCTAACACTCATGTGACTCTTGTTGCCACTGGCACTACCTGATCTATGGCCACTGCCTGTCCTCATCTGTGACCATGACAAGGTAGGATCCCATCACTCAAGTAGCACTACCTGCTCATATAATGTCGTGTACTGTCCCAATCTGGTGCTCACCCTGGCTAGCTCTCGAGCCATGTCCCCTGTAGGCCCTGTACATAATGCTGCAAACTCTGTACACCACTGAGCCAAGTCTTGTTGGCAGATCACTGCATGATCCCACTCTACCCGAGCCACCTCTAACTTGGATTGCAATGATCTGACCTGGGCCATGCTCTCATCCAAAAATAGAGCTCGCAGGCTCAATAATATATACATAGTGTGTCATAATAACAAAAATGCCCCTAAGGTAGACTCTCATCATCCCCTCATGGCAAAGAATGTGGTAGCTACAACTCTGAGGCTAGCACTAGAACTGACAATGATGGCATCATCGCCACGGTAATAGACACTGGTGACGTCACTGTGGCCTGACTCTGAGAAGCTGAAGGATCTACCACTGGAGGCTGCCTTTGTATGGACCTCTGCACTGAACCAGTCGACCCATGACTAGGAATCAAATGGTGACTCGAGGTGTGCCGGCGTGAGTGATCTAATTTATGCCTTGATGTATGCCTTATCGAGGTAGACCCTCCAGTACTCGTATGACTCCTACTGCCACTGGCACTGCCTAATCTCTGGCCACTGCATGTCCTCATCTGTGACCTTGACAAGGTAGGATTTCATCGCTTAGGTGTCACTACCTGCTCATATAATGTTTGATACTGTCCCAATCTGGTGCTCACTCTGGCTAGCTCGCAAGCCATGTCCCCTGCAGTTCCTGTACATAATGTTGCAAACTCTATACACCACTGAGTCGAGTCCTGCTGGCAGATCATTGCCTAATCCCGCTCTACCCAAGCCACCTCTAACTTTGACTGCAATGATCCGACCTGGACCATGCTCTCATCCAGTCTCCGCTGTAAATCAGTCACCCTTTGATCTATCGTGGCATCCTGAGGCAATCCCGAGGAGGAAGGTATCTCCTCCTCTCCCTCCACCATCCTGAATCTGAGTAGTCTCTCTGCCTCATCCATGGCATCATCCTCATCATCGTCCTCCTCCTCCTGCCTGACCTCCTCCTCCACCACATCCTCCTGCCTGACCTCCTCCTCCGCCACATCCTCCTGCCTCGGCTTATCCTCCTCTGCCACATCCTCCTACCTCGGCTTATCCTCCTCCACCACGTCCTCCTCCTGTCTCTCCAAATCCACCTCATCCTCCTATCTCCCCACCTCCACCTCCTCCTCCCACCTCTCCTCACCCTCTCCCTCCTGTTAGGGCTGCTCCTCTCTCTCCCCCTCCTCACCAACCTCAGGAATAACATCTAATGCTACCCTCGCCACATGTGGGCACACCCTCTAGGCCTGTCTCTGACCATCTCGTCGTCGCCTCCGGCCGTCTCCGCCATCATCTCCACCCCTGCCTCTGTCTCTACCTCCATCTCCACCCCAGCCTCTATCTCCATCCCTCCCTCTGACCCTGCCCCCATCCCTACCTCCATCTCTCCCTCGGCCTCTGCCCCTATCACCGCCTCTACCTCCCCGTCTGGCCCTCGGCACACGACGTATCACTGACCATCTGTCCACAGGCACGAGCCCATCGAGATCGGTCAATGGCACTGGCTTGTGTGCATCCCACCATAAGTCATAGTCTGCTGTGGTCTCAGGATCGGCTATCCCACCTCTCCATCCCCAGGGCTGGACTCCTAGCCCATCGATCTACTGCTCCGTGAAAGCTACTAGAATGGCTGGCCCCCAGGCATACTCTCTGGATGACTAGGCATACTCTGCTATCCCTATAGGTACACCCTGCTGCTCTCCAAACTGCCTCAGGACACGCTACATCAAATACATCTCGATAATCAGTGATGTCTACATGGTCCTCCCAATCAAATATTTGTACTATCTGCAAAGGCTTAGGTGGTCATCCTCATCATCCCACTGCTCACAGTCTCTGTACAGCCTCCAGATAAAAGACACCATCGTGTCAATCATGTGCCACCACCAATCTGTCTCGCCTATCTAGGTCTTCTATAAAGAACCTGCGTAATAATAGGCATAGGGCATCCTCTTAGCCAACTGTGGTCTCTGAATGGGAGGATGAAATATAGTAATGTGCTCCCAAGCCCAAATCATCATCAGGGTGGTCTCGCATGAGATACTCTCTGCCCTCCTATAGGCAACATCGTGCAACTGATGGTAGAGTGTCCCTAGTAAATAGGGACCCCAAGCATAATCTATACTGTCGCGTCTCATACCAACTAAGACGTCTCCCCAGCCAATAGGGAATTTGTGTCCCCGACGGTCAGGAATCAGAATACCTCCAATAAAAGTCACAAGGAACGTTTCAAAATGACCATAGTGCTCCGCCATGAACTCCCATCTGATCTCATATCCCTAGATGCCTAGTCCTGCACCCTAATCTCAGTAGTACTCTCGGAAAGTCTGCTCGCCATGGCGAGGGTCGTAGATGATCCACTCCCCTTGGATCAACACTCACAAAATCCGGTAGACATCCTCCAAAGTAATAGTGGCCTCACCTGTCGGTAGGTGGAAGGAGCAGGTTTCTAAATGCCAATGCTCACATAGCGCAATCAGTAATCCCCTATTCGCCTGAATGTTGGGCATATAAGCAACATAGAACAATCCCAGTCGCATCAACCAGTGCTGCTCTTGCGGGCTCAACTGGTCAGCAAACTGAAATGTCATCGGTCTACTCTCTCATGTGTAAATCAGAGCAAGCTGCCTCTACAAAAGCCAAACAAGTCATCAGTACCTTTTGGACAAACTGTCAGTATTAAAAAAAGCATTTAAAGTTACACAAACATCAAAATCAGCCCTGGTCAAAGAAAAAATCAAATGCGTCGCAAAAGATCAATTGCGTCGTTCTGTACTTCAAATGCGTTGTACAATGGCAATTGCATCATTTTGACTTACAAATGTGTCTCATAATCACACTTGCATCACGAAATTTGGCACTTGCGTCACATAATGGCAGATGCATCACATTTTCGCGAATGCGGGGCGAAAAAATGACAAATGCATCACAAATTCATGATTGCAGCTTTCTAATTGGCATTTGCGACTCAGAAAGGAATTTGCATCGTGATTTTTGGCAATTGCGGTCTAAAAACCTGGTCTCTTTTAATTGGTTTCACACTTGTGTTGTGATTCCTCAAATGCGTCGAACGTGAAGGCATATGCGTCGAACGCGAACGCATATGCGTCACAGCGCATTTGTTACTCGCCCTAGAAACCTAATTATTACATACAAAAAGAAAAAATTATAAAGCAGGATAGGGGTACTACATACCGCTGGCTCCGAGCCCTCTGGCCTCCTGAATGTCCGCACGATCTCACTGCGATGCTCTGTCACTAGAATCACCATCGTCGCTGCTATCCTTTTCGCTCTGAGCTCTCGAAAGTCGCAAGGTGAATAGTAAGAGTGAATTGACTTTTACCCCTTTGTCAACCTATTTATAAAGTCAATGACATTTGTCAACTGGGTTATAGCTGGAAGCTCATTTGACCAACTTTGACCACCCCGTGGGCTGTCTTAAACATGTCAAAATTGAAAATCGTCTGCGCCATTGTTTTTCTGGTCACCGAATTGACTTATCGAGACCCTTTCCAAATTTTTCTGCCACCGAACTAAAATTTGAAAGAAATTCCTGAGGGGGCATCGATACTCCATACCTTCACTGGGGCATGACTTTGACTTATTTTCTTTTTCACAATGCGACATGCGACATTATGATAAAGAGGGGCAAAATGTAGACACCTAAAAATGACCTAGGCCTGCAAGCTTCATTTTTACCACTTTCGTCCTAGCATAATTATGACATTTAATTATGTCTTTGGTCCACATTCGACTATTAATTAAATAATTCATAATTATTTAATTAATTCATGTCCTTTTATTCTTCAAGATTATTAAATAAATAAATTTTATTTCTTTATTAAATACATCATTAATTCTCTAGGTCTTCCCTTAATTAAATAAATTTCTTAATTTATTTAATTACCTTTCTATACACTTTATTCTTTCTGATTATTAAATAAATAAGTTTTTATTTATTTAATATGTCACTGATTGTCATAATTAAATAAATTGATTAATTTATTTAATTAATCCTATCTCCTAAATTAAAAAATTTAATTTAATTATTTAATTGTCAAATTTGATATTCTTCTCATTTTAAACAAATTAAATTATTTAAAATGTCATCTCATTCTTAACTATCAGCTCATTATGGCAAATAATCCGAAAAATTGATTATTTATCATTTCACGAAGTTCACATTTGGAATTAATTTAATTCCAATTTGGTAACTTTCCTCCGGAAGTCAAGTGATCGAGCAGATTTTTGGTCCTTCCAAAACTAATCTTCAGTCCACTCTTTATCTTTTTCATCTTCGAAAATATTTATTTTCGAATTAATTTCCTCATTTATTCTCCACTGTCGATTCAATCTTTTTGGATGAAATCTCGACCACTCGATTAATAATTTTTCCCTAACCCTAATTAGGGATTATTAGATTTAATCTGGGCCTCTCATTATAGGTCTTGAGCAGAAGTTGATCTCATTCGTCCATTCGAAATGGCATTTTCTATAAAATGCCATTTTCCTCTCATTTCTCGATTACATCTAGACGCTTTGCATACTTATGCACTTGCACACTTAGATTATTCATAGCAATTACAGCAATTGTTAGCATATTTCATTAGGATTTTGCATTTTTAGGCATGGACATTCTTAGTCATTTAGGCATAGTCATAGGCTTTAGACTTTGATCAAATCCTTCAAGCTTGGTGTAGGAGTTCGTCAAAGATTGCTCGTGCAACAAATCTGAGGGCAACATGTCAACCAGCAAGTAAGAAGGTACTATCAAGGTGAATCATGGAAACTCCTACGAATCAAAGGTATAATTGTTCTTTTTTTCATTGTTCTTGATAGGATCTTTGGGTTATATGCTTTATATGTTAGTTTATCTCACAATCTAACCTTAAGAAATTAATTCATTGATACAATGCATTTATAGTTTATATGGTTTCTTGTTCTCAATTCCCAATGTTAGATAGTAGACTTTAATTCTTTCATGTCAATGTTGAAATGTGAATGATGTTGATCGATCTCTGGTCCATACTGTTAGCAATTTGTTGATTGTAGATTATTGTGTAAAGTTAGTCTAGGCCTCATTTTTGTGCTTAGTTCAACTGTAAATGTTTGTTCATATTTTGCTAGTAATTGGGTATGTGGATGAATATTTATGGTTTGAAAATATTCAATTTCCTTAGAAGATTGCACCATTTATGTGGAGTTGTGGGTCTATCCCTAATCAAGTAGATATTGGTTTTATTGGGGATATGTCCATTTGTAGCATTCATCATTGTTGTGATTGATCTTAGGTTTTAGCCTTAGAAATCTCTCTAAACCCTTATCTCTTTTGCTGTTTATTTTGAATCTGGGTTAGATTTAGGAATTTAAGTATCAATACATTGCAAAATCTGATAATTTTGAAGATCCAGTATTTGTTTGTAAGGTACCTTTGTGATTACCGACATTTTCACATTATCTCTGAGTTGTCTCACTGCATTTGTCAAGACCTGACATTAGAGACCTTGGGGTTATCTCTTGAGGCTTGGTGATAGAGATTTACCTTTCAAGAGAGATAGGATATTATATTATGTTTGAGTTGTTGTTGTGCAGAAAACACCATCAACAGATTTGTGCTAGAAGGATGGCCTGAATAAGCAAGTTGGATCATTTTTTGTCTGTCATTTCTCCTGAGAAATTTAGAAAAAGAACTAGATGTACACCAAGAGAAGAGGAGTTCCAAGAACTACAACCCCCAACTAGGTTAAGAAGGACCAAAAGAGGGGAAGAGTTATTATTAGCCTCACCATTTCCATCATCCTCACCCTCATCAAGCTCATCATCATCTGATTATGAGGCCATTCCCATCCAACAATCCTAACCAGTCATCAATCAGCCTTTACCACCTCCACCTCCACCAATGGGTTTCTTGGAAAAAAACCCATCACCCTTATCTTTCAACAACTACAATGTTATGCCAAATAATCTTGAACATTTCTACTCCAAATTTCACATTAATGATCCCAAAAGGACTGTAGAGGAGCATATTAGGATTTTTCAAACTAGCCTTAAGGATAGGGGAATTAATCATGAGGATGTTGCATGCAGGATTTTTCCATATTCCCTTGGGGATGAGGCATTTTATTGGTATAACCTCTTCTTGCTGGATCTATCACTACTTGGCTTCAGTTGGAAACTACATTTTTATAGAACTTTAAGATCCCAATCAGTGCCAATGAGTTACTTCTACAGTTTACTAGAGTCAAGAGGGAGGTGAATGAACCCATAGGGGATTTCAATAATAGATTTCATAGGGCTTACACTAGGATACAACTCCCTTATGTCGTAGATGATGCCATTTCCAGGGAGGTTTATTATGAGGCTTTGGATAGTTTAACATCTACCTTTGTGAAATAGAGAGAAAACCCTCCTGCTAGCCTACTTGAAGCTTATGATGTGGCTATTAAAGTGAGTAAAGACTTGAGACAACACTTGTCTAGACCGTTGCCATTGGCTAACCAAACACCCATGTTGAGTTGGGTCCCTTAATTACCCTTGGTTCCTCATCCAGGTCAGCCCTTGAATCAAGCTCCACCCATGTCAAATTACCATCCAAATATGAACCAACCTGCATTCTTTCATCAACAAGCTAATATACCTAGTTACTTGCAGAGCTCTGAGATATTTAATCAATCCTTGAACCATGGGTTCCATTTTGTTTATATGTAGAATTCAGCTGGTATTGTTCCTCCATCAAATAGTGCAGACAAGGAGAGGTTGGATGAACTCACAGAGCTAGTAAAGATGTTGAACACTGAAGTTACCTGCCTAAGGAACTAAAATAGTCAATCCCAGGTAGCCCAAAGGGGAATTCAATCCAACTATAGTTTAGACAACAGGGATATGATGAAAGGTTAGGGGCATAATTTCTATAGAGGACAACATCTTGATAAAGATCATTGAAGGAAGCCACCACGTTAGAATAGGACTTGGGATACAATGCTCAACAATGGAGGAGTCCTAACATCTTTGGATTGGCCAAATAATCAAGATAAATCTAGTGGAGTTTACCTAACTAAGGTAGCTCTTTCAGGATGGTGTAGGCTTCATAACACTAATCAACACTCTGAGTTGGACTATCAAGAATTCCAGGCTGTTGCATCTATTTTCTAGTAGGAAGTCCAACATGCCAGTAGCAATTTGAGTGGAAAAGAGATAGTGACATCTAATCCTTATGACATATCAATCATGGTGGTGAATCATGTCTCATTTCCAAGAAGTGAAGAGAATGGACCAGAAGAAGAACAAGATAAAGGTGTTGAAACAAAACATGTGTATAGTCGAGAATCTATAGCTCAACCTTTTGGAGGTAATGAGGAGAATGATAATGGTCCACTAGATGAAGAAGAGTCTACAATTGAAGAGGTTCAAACATTTTGTCACATGCCTACTCAGTACTTCATGAAGGGAGGACAATCTGATGTTGATAAAGGAAAAAGCGTTGAAAATAGCAAGGATGAGTTTGTGGATGGTTCTAAGGATGATTGCTTTGCCATGAGTACAGAGAAAATAGGAGAGTATGTGGTGGAAGAATACAAGAAAGTCAAAGTAAGTCTCTCTGCTTATGAATTGTTAAGAGTTCCTACAGTCATGAATGTTGTACTAGGGTCCCTTAAAAGAAGTATGCTTTTTGGACAAAAGGGTGCTTCAAGCTAGGCTAATACAAATACTTTAAAGGAGGTACTTCTATCTGAAACAAGCTTGGGAAATTATGTACTGACAGCTGACCCTCAGGGATTAGATGTTGATGAAATCCTTATGTTACATGATATGCCTAAGGAACCTACTCATAAATCTGACAGTACTGGAGCATCAGTTGAATTAGCAGAAGAGGTGGAGGAACAAGTGCAGTTGCCACAACACATGAGGGATACACAAAAAGATATGCTAAGCAAGTCTCCAATAGAGGAGCTTCAACAAGTGATAGATGCATATCCTAAGGGATATGATGAAGAACCTAAAGAAGGAGTCAACATTTTAGATGGCCATAATCAAGAATCTGAACTAGTGCCAACAAAAGAAGAATCTGAGGAGTTTTCCCATTATTTTTTCTCTCTATCTATTGATGAATTGTATAATGAAAATTCACTTTTTTTAAATATTAAGGGTGAGGTAGCTAATCTGGTTCATGCTGATGTGCAGGAAAATCTGAATGATGTTGAAAACAAAAATGTTGCAGTCAATATTGGTGAGCTTGATCACACTATTGTAGGCAAAGGCATGCTTGAAGATCAGTTTGTGATACCTCCAAGTGAACGCCCTGTTGAGGGGGTTGTTGTATATGACAATGCTTCTACAATTTCTTCACTTATTCCTCATGAAGATACTCTAATAGGTGAAAAGTTCCATGTTGATAATTCTGAATTTTCTCAATCTACATTTCACCTTGGACTGCTTACTAATGATTTTGACCCTCTTTTGCATGTTTCAAGTGTGAGAAGGATACTACACCATCAGTGGAGACCTCCTGATGACATGGATATCACAACATTCAGT
Source organism: Sequoia sempervirens (assembly GCA_007258455.2). Taxonomy (NCBI): domain Eukaryota; kingdom Viridiplantae; phylum Streptophyta; class Pinopsida; order Cupressales; family Cupressaceae; genus Sequoia; species Sequoia sempervirens. Next base: position 58,932,230 of record VDFB02252616.1, read on the forward strand.
CTACAAAAGTACAAAATAGGTTGTTCCTTTCCTTACTGTGAATTCTGAAGCTTATCAATTTGATTATGGAAGTTTAGGAAAGACAACTTGCATATGGATTGATCATGGTTTCAATGAGTTCCCTCAATTGCTGATTATTCCTGATTATGAGGTTGAGTTTGAATGTTGCATTATTGAGCCTTATTTTACTGAACATAAAGAAAAAATTGCATTCTTGAGGACTATTACCATCACCTTGTTGCTTGTCAATGCATTGATTAACCATATGGGGGTGGGACTCAATTTTCCTTGTTTGATCATGAACCACTTTGGGTCTCCTTGTACATAATTTTGATTTGAATAAATGCAGCCTGCTCTACTTTTCTTTTGCTTTAGTCTATTTTTGTTTTCTTTAGGATAGATGGCTTTATTTTAGATTGCTTTTCCTTACTTTTGGGTTTGCTTTGGGTTTCGGTTTGGTTGTTGCTTTGCTTCTTTGGCTTGGGTTTCTCTGTTTTGTGGTTGGAGAAGTGTATTTCCTACACAATAATTCTTCACTATTTGGGACGGTTCTAAGTATTTCATTGATGGACTTTAATCATGTGTCTTGAATGGATGGTCGAGATCTTTTGTTATTGTCAAGCGTTCTGAATTTTTGATTTAAAAAGGATGGGTCATTGGTTTGATTTGAACCTAAAGTATTCTAAAATCTTATATCTTTCATACATCTTAAGAATCCTAAGGTTGCTCTTAGGCTCCTTGTAAGGTCATGTTAGGTAAAAAATCCTATTTCTGCTTCAGTGCCACTGTGGTTCTCAGCTCTAAGTGTGAACTTCATTGTTCATAGGTTGAAATGAGGAATGAATGAAAATAAAAGAATATCTAAAAAGAAAGAAAATGAAAATATTGAAAATCAAAAGAAAGAATTCAACTTATCAGGAGTATTCGAATATCTCTACTAGGGCTATGGACGTCTAGCTGATAGTAGAGCTATGTTTGAGATAATCACAACAATAACCTCATCGGGGCTATGGACTCCTGACTGGTAGTGAGGCTTTATCCAAGTTGATTTTGGAGCAAGAATCTTTACGTAGCCTAACTTGACTGAGCTTGGTTTCTGCAGTAGCTCAAGAAGGGAAATGAACTCACTTGCACACACTTAGATTTTCAGTTTATGGAAGGTTTAGTCTACCTTTGGTCTTGATTCTTTAATCTTGCATTTTGATTTCTTTGCCTAGTAGGGAGATTAAAACTAGAGATTTTGGGTTCTTGATTCTAGTTTGTCATCAAAATGCTTTGGAGCATCTTCCCAACAGGAGTCACCATTTGTTGTGCAATTTTTGCACACACGTCCCATCGAAGGTGGGGACCCTCTTCTTTATTTTGCATCTCTGCATCTTGACTTGTTCAAATTTTTGGTTTTGCTCTTCTTGGGAGGTTATTTTGGGATTAAGTCTAGACTTGGTTCGATGAGGACAATATTTTGAGGCTTTAGGGGAAATTCGCTTGTCTTGTAATTTGAAAATGGGGATTTTGAAGTGAATTTTCAATGTTATATGTAAATCTTTTTTACACCCATGGATAGAGGACGAAAAATTAGGCCAGGTTGCTTTTTGAACTTTTTGAAAATTCCTTCTAGAAAAAAGTTATGGAGTTTAGGGGATTTTGACCTTGCCTAGAAATGGGGGATTTTCGTCACTGATGGAAATCCCCGAAATTTCCAAGACCCCCTCAAAATCCCAAATTTTTCCAAAAATGGAAATTTTCTTTTTTGCACCATGGATAGAGGATGAAAAATTAGGCAAGGTTTGCTTTTTGAACTTTCCTTCTAAAAAAAAAGTTATGAGCTTTAGGGGATTTTGACCTTGCATGGAATTCAGGTATTTCCTCCCTATGCGGAAATCTTGATTTCTGTCAACCTCTTGGATTTCCATAATTGTTACACTTTCGGGGACTTCATGCATCCCGCGCAATTCCCTCACCCTAGGAAATCCCTGAATTTCCTCCATGCCCTGATTTCCGTGAAGGGGCTCAAATTCCCAAAATTTCCATTTTTGGAAATTTCCAAGACCCCCTCAAAATCCTGAAATTTTCCAAAAATATAATTTTTTTTCCAAAATGAATTTTTTTCCCAAAATGGAAATTTTTTCCAAAATCTTGAAATTTTAAAATGTTCCAAAATGAAATTCTTGAGATGGAGAAAAAATTTAAAATAAAAATTTCCAAAAACATGGAAAAGTTTCCAAAAATGGAAAGTTTTCTTAAAAGGCCAAAATTTTATTCAAGTTTAATTTGGATATTTTATGGATTGGATTTTTAACATGTGAACTACTAATGATTGTATTTATTTTTTAGGATTAAATAAATTAAGAGGGGAATTTCATATGGATTCGTGCCAAGAGGGAAATGTAGAAGAGTTCAACTCAAATATTAAATGTGGGGCCTGCATAAAAATCTGTGCCACCAACTGTATATCAATTGGAGAGGTGCCTTTAACAAGGAGACATGTGAAGCTGTATTTATTCTCCAATGAGGATTTTCTCAAAATTGATGTCATTGGGCCATAATGTAACTAAATGCAATTGATTGGATGATGATGTACCAAGAGCTCCCAAATTAAATGTAATAGCTTGATGCTTTTAGAAGTGCAATTGCAACCATTGGATGAATTAAATCCTGGCCATTAGTTCAAAATGTAATTTTCTATATAAGGCTAGTGCCTTCTCATTTGTAAGGGTTAGACTAGGTTAGAATAGTTGATTAGAGGCTGTAAGAAGCCAGAATTGGCTAAGTTAGGAGCTAGATTCTACAAGTCAGTAGTTGTAGGAGAGGAGAGAGACTAGAAATTGTTATGTAATGTTGGAGAAGTTAATGCAAATTAGGTTGTTGATTTGGCAGACATTGTGTTATGCTTTTACAGTTTATATGGTTTCTTGTTCTCAATTCCCAATGTTAGATAGTAGACTTTAATTCTTTCATGTCAATGTTGAAATGTGAATGATGTTGATTGATCTTCAGTTCATACTTTTAGCAATTTCTTGATTGTAGATTATTGTGTAAAGTTAGTCTGGGCCTCTTTTTTGTGCTTAGTTCAACTATAAATGTTTGTTCATATTGTGCTAGTAATTGGGTATGTGGATGAATATTTATGGTTTGAAAATATTCAGTTTCCTTAGAAGATTGCACCATTTCTATGGAGTTGTGGGTCTGTCCCTGATCAAGTAGAGATTGGTTTTATTAGGGATCTATCCATTTGCAACATTCATCATTGTTGTGATTGATCTTAGGTTTTAGTCTTAGAAATCTCTCTAAACCCTTATCTCTTCTGCTATTTATTTTGAATTTGGGTTAGATTTAGGAATTTAAGTATTAATACATTGCAAAATCTGATATGTTTGAAGATCCAGTATTTGTTTGTAAGGTCCCTTTGTGATTACCAGCATTTTCACATTATCTCTAAGTTGTTTCACTACATTTGTCAAGACCTGACATTAGAAACCTTGGGGTTATCTCTTGAGGCTTGTTGATAGAGATTCACCTTTCAAGAGAGATAGGATATCATATTCTATCTGAGTTGTTGTGCAGAAAACACCATCAACAGCGTCCGTCCTCCCCCAATCCCATAAGATGCACATAAGTATCCATTGAGGGAAAGGTGTCAACAGGTGCGCTACTGTGTAGGTACCAATCAATGAGCTAAGGATGGTGAATGGAAATGTTGATGGAGAAAATAGATAGGCAATCAAACATGGAGGAGAGATCCACATTATCATATGCAATTATGATGGATTCTTCTTTAGGTATTTCTTCAAGGAGACCATTTTTTGCACTAACGTTGTTAGAAGCACTAGTTGATGCAATAGGACCCTTTTATTTTGTGTCATGGGCTAAGCCAAAGTATTTTGGTCACACTAGGGTATCAACAGGCTATCACCTTCCTTCTTCTTCTATGTCAAGGCCTCCCCCTTGATAATTATATCATTCAACTAACTTTGAGGCATAAGGGTACATCTCTTGGAAATACTCTTTAAGAGGGGGAGAAGTTCAGGCTCCTCGCGATATATCCATTGACTGATATCATCTTCTAGTGTATCTTGTCTTGTCCTAGGGGAGTGGAAAGTGTTGGATCCCACATTCTTGGAACTCAGAGTGATTGTCTTCTCTTCTTGCTTCGGTGTGGACTAAGAAGGTTGGCCATACGTATGAGGTGAGGGTGGCATGGTTGCCACATTTACAGTTGTGTGTATTTCATACTCACCACACCCTTTATTGATGATCTGGTCCTTGGTAATTGTGGAGTCAGATGTGGAAGATGTAGTGGATGACGTGGTGGATAGTGTTTTGGAAGATGGATGGGATGATGATGCCTGAGGTTCCCCCATTTCCACTCCTGGATAGTAGTGAGAATGGGGGAAGGAAGCTTCTAGTGCATGACAATACTCAAATGGTCATGGATCCGCATGTATTATCACTTCCATCCCATTAAATGGGAACTTTAGACACTAATGGTAAGTGGATGGGATCACTTGCAGGGCATGGATCCATGGGCGGCCAAGAAGAAGGTTATATGGGAGGTCCAAATCAAGGACATGGTAGGTAGTATACTATATAATAGGACCGACCTGAATTGGAAGACAAATGGTCCCCTCAGGGTCACGCTCTGCATTGTTATATGCCTCGATAGTGACAACCTGATTATTTAAGTCAGTGTGGGTGTAGCCTACCTATTTTATGAACTTTAATGTACAAAGTTTTAGGGTAGAACCATTATCTACCATGACCCTTTTCACTTTATTTCAGGCTATGAGGACTTTGATATGGAGAGGATGGTTATTGTTCGAATCAATACAAGGCATGTCATTTTGACTAAAGCCTAGCTAATATGTGGCTAATGGGTGTCCTACCAATCCTTGAAATTGGGTAGGATCTATATCATTGGGAACATGGGTGTCCTGCAAATCTTTGGTTAGAATTTTTTGGTGGATAGGAGAAGACCTTTAAGAAAATCTAGGATAGATATTTGGGCTAGAGTCTTTCCTAGGTGATCAAGAATATTATACTAGGATCTTACAGGCAGTGGTTGGGTTGACGTAGAGACTCCAAGGATGGTGATGCGAGTGCGGTGGGTCATGACAACACACTAGGGGTCTTTTCCTTACACTAGGGGTCTTTTCCTTTTACATGTATCATAGACACACTAGGCTCTACCTAACTAATGCACATGACTATGCCATCTTAGTTATATGGCACATTCTTATAGCTGATGTTTGTGTTGTTACATTGATTATTGTTGCTACTTGACCCAGGATTTGTGTTAGACGTACTAGCACCTTGATTATGTTTTGGGAAGTCATTTTGATATCTCTGAAGCTGAGCATTGGACGATGGGGCCTGGTTTTCATCCACGTGTATATCACCCTGATCTATAAGATCTTGGATGTAGGTTTTTAAGCCTTGACATTTGTTTGTGGAATGCCCTTTGATCTTGTGAAAGTCGCAATACTCATTTTCCTTATACTAGGAAGGCTTTGACTTAGACTCATCAAAAGGCTTGGTCACAGGATACATGATTGGGTAACTAGCCTAAAGAATCCTATTAAAAATGGCACTTAGGGATTCTCCTAATTGAGTGAATTGGTGTTGATTGTTTCCCTGATTATTATGGTTGGACTGTTGAGGAGGACAAGGTGCCCCTTGTGGAACTGATATGACATTGGAAATAGATGGTTGATTAGAGACATGTTGTTGTGGCCTCTGAGAGGTGTTAGCTACTTGAACATGTTTGGTGTTAGTGACACATCATTGACATTGTTCTTATTCTTGTTCCAGTAGCGGGATTTATCCTTGGATGAATTTTCTTTATCAAGATTATAAATTTTGATCACTCCCTTATCAATAAGTTCCCTCTCAATGATAGGATCCATCTCTACTATCTTTACAAAGGTTGTGACATAGTGGAGATTGAGATTATGTGCCATTTCTGCGTGAGAGTTTTCTACGAAAAGGGTGACCATGTCCTTCTCACTAAGTGGGGACTTCATCCGATTGACCAAAGCATGCCACCTTTGAAGGTAGCTTACAAGAAAAGGTCTCTCCCTCACGTTGTTTCTCTTTCAGAAGATCTAAAGTGTCAATAGCCTTCTCCAGATTAAAGGAGAAGTGTGTAACAAATTTTTCTAAAAGATCCGCAAAAGACTTGATGGATCCCTTTGGGAGAGCCATAAACCAATCAAGAGCTATCCCTATTAGACTCCTTGGAAATAATCATAGGAGATAATTGTCATTGTGGAGGACTTCTTGACAATGGGAATATAACTCTTGAAGATTATTATTTGGGTCCTTAGTTCCTTTGTACTTGTCAAATTTTGGAATTTCAAAATGCTTTGGAAAAGGAACCAGAGAGATTGAGGGATCAAAAGGATAGGGACAAATGTCTTCAAACTTAAAAGACTTTTTGTTGGTCCCTGCTTGCAAGTCTTTTACTGTGGCTTTGAATTCTTCTGACTCCTTGTTAGTAGGTACCGAGGGAGGCAGATTGGATGGATTGGATTGATTATAGGGAGCATATTGTTGGTAGGATGAAGATGTGGCTGAAGTGGTTTGATCGTATGCTGGTGGAGGTGTATATGGAGGTGTTTTCTGATATTGATTGGTGTAAGTGGGTTGTGGTTGTGGATTGATGTAAGATTGATGGTAGGATGATGGATTTTGGTAATATGAAAAGGAGGCCCCTTGTTGATATGGTGGTTTTTTCTGGTAATACGAGGTGGAAGCACCCTGTTGGTATGGTAGAGGGGCTTGGTAATATGATGAGGTGGAAGCACCCTATTGATAGGGTGGTTGTTGTTGGTAATAGGAGGTAGTGGAAGCACCCTGTTGGTATGGAAGTTGCTATTGGGTGCAATAGGGATTGGATTGGTAATTATACACAGCATTTGGCTATTGGATAGTATATGGAGGTGGCTATGGATTTGACATTTGGTAATAAGGATTCAAATGTGATTGTTGAGGGTTGGTGTAAGATGGCAGCTGGGATTGCTGAGGATTTTGATGAATGAGATTGGGGTTAGGATTTGATGTGGTAGCAAAGATGGCATATGTACTTGATGGATGATAAAGGTATTGAGTAAGGGGATTATGTTGCATTTGTGTGGGAATTTGGGTGTGTTGGGGTGGTTGTTGGTAGAGAGGGCGAGATGGGATATGTTGCTGTTGAGGGATCAATATTGAAGCACCTTGTGATGGTTATTAAGGTTGTGATGTAGCTTGTGTTGCCTGATGAGGGGGTTGTGTGGGAACAGCAGTATGTCATGCTCCTTATGATGGGATAACGGTATGCTATGGTGTTTGAGAAGGGATGGTGGTATGTTGTAGTATTTGAGATGGAATGGAAATGTGTTTTCATGTTTGAGATGGGATGGCAGTTTGTTGTGTCACATGTTGGTGAGGTGGTTGCGATGAGGTGGATTGATGTGGGTTAACTAGAGGCTATTGGAATGTGGGGATGTTTCCTTGGGGTGGTTGCTGAGATGTGAAAGGTGGCGGTGGTAGGTTGGATCTGGGTGTAGATCTAGGAGGTGGTGGCAGTGCAAGAAAAGGATTGTCCCCAGTGTTTACCAGTGGTTGACCTAGTTGATTAAGTGGAAGAAGTGGTGTGGATAGTATGGGGGTTGGACCTTGTGGGACATGCATGGCTAGCGGAGGTGGAAGATTCTATGGAATACCATAAGCAAGGGGATCATTAGGATCTGGTGATTCTCCCACAACTGAAATTAGAATCTGAGGGTAGTTTGCAACTTGATACATCACAGTATTCCCAAACTCAGGTTGATGCCAATTTTCTACAAGTGGACCCTTGGGGACATACAAATTCCCTAGAACATTTTGTGAATTTTGGGGGTCTTGAGACACTAGAGGGGGTGTGATGTTGATGTATTGGGATATGTCAATGTCAGATGTGCTTTGTCTCCCTTCAAGAGTAAGGCAACAAGGATTTTATCCCCACGCTCATTAAGGAGACGATCTATCATTTGAACATAAGTAGGATTATTGAGGTACTCATCAATTTTGACTCCGGGTTTATTAACCATGTTCTCATCACCAGGTGGCAAAGTATTTTGGACATCGGTATTGGATTGCGATGAGCCACCATTATTGGGATCGTGAGGGATGTTAGGATGGGTACCTTGACCTTGTTGTTCTGCCATGAGTTTCTTTACTTGCAATCAAGTAAGGGGCATGAAAATGCAAGACTACCAGGAGAACTAAGATTATGCTACACACTAAGATGCACTTGAATGATGGATCTAAATGAAGACTAGAGGATTGATTGGATTGGATGATGGATTGATTGATTAGATGATTGGATAGGTGATGTAATTGGATTCAATTGGGTTGACCAATGAGATGAGATGATCGATAGGATTGGATGATTGACTAAATAGGATGATTAAATGGATTTTAGACCAAGTTCAAAAGTTTGACTAGATGACTTAAGGTGCTGATTGATTGGATTGAACTGCAAAAGGGGTGATCACGACACTGAATCTACCTCAAGATGGAAGTATATTGATTGATTTGTGGATGATGGCTGACTTAGGATGGATGGAAATCCTAAGCATATGTGGATGATGATGATTGTGATCAAGCACCTAACCCAACTTGGATAAAATACCTCTAAAATGAAGTCTAGGGTATTGTGGTTGATGAACTGATGATGGATATGCGATCTAAAGATGTTCTTAGATGTGCCTATATGATTTGACTGATGAACATATGAATTTTGTAAAATTCAAACGGACTAAACTGACAATTATAGGAGAATGGAGGATGATAAAAAAAAATTCAATCACGACAAAGGACTCAAGAAATGACAAGCTTTTGGTAGCCCAAATGATTCACTCTCTTCAGTTTGTATGGGAAATGGATACACCTCTGTGTTAAATAAATTCACCTCTCCAAGTCACAAATTTGCTTGTCTAAAGGGAGAAAAATTGCCTCTATTTTAAGGAAATTCGCCCATCGGGGAATTCAAATTCGTATATGTCTTAAAGGCACATAAGAAACGGGTGAATTTGATGAGAAAATTCACCTATCTAGAGAGATCAAATTCACCTATGTCTGGGATGACACAAGAAATAGGTGAATCTCCTAAGAAAATTTTCCTATTTGACAACAGGTTCACCCATACTTTGACAAAATCGCCTATAACCAAGGTAGGGTCGCCTAAAACAACGAGAACAAGAAAACTTGATTTGCAAAACTTCCCAAGGGACTAACAAACTTGCCTATTTCTTGAATAGTATGAACGAGGGAATGGACTCACCTAAAAATAGGATCGCCTATTTGACAAATGGAATTGCCTAAATCTTGACTCAGATGGATGGAAAGACTTGGACGAGAAGCGGGATCACCCTTGTTGAGAGAAAATTCACCCAAAGAGGTGGAAAATTTTCCTGTTCTGAAGTAAACGGGCTATTGGTGTAAATAGAGTCTTGTACCTAGTTAATTCATTACTAGGGGACTTATTTACACATGTTAAGTTTGCTTAGGTCATAGGAAGGAATCTTTCTAGAAGGTGTTAGTTGTCATTAGTTGTTATCTTATCTTTTGAAAGCTACTTCATGTGAACCTAGGTAAGTGTGATTAGTTGTTTCATGTCTTATGATTAAGACATTTGTCATAATATTATGACATCTTGCTTCTCACCTTGGCTATATAACCAAGGGGTCTCTCATTGTACACAATCAACAATCATATCATTGAATCACATTGATAAGAATATAATTTATTCTTGTCATATTCATTCTCTCTTTTTGTGCTTTTCATTTGGTCTCAAGATCTTGGAAACCATAGCCAATTCTAACATGGTATCAGAGCAATTTGGGTGCCATTGGATAGTCTTTTTTCTGAAGAGAGATACTAGATTTGGGGGGGTTCCATTTTGTGGCTCTTTATTGCAGATTCATATTGGAGCTTGTTGGTGCAAATCTAAGCTCACCATTGTGTCTGGAAGGTTCAAGAAAGTTGAATTTTCCTTTTGTTTCATCCAAATCGGACATATGAGGCCAAATCTATGAGGGTTTGAAGCTAAAGAGTGGTTGCTAGATCCAAAAGGTAGCTACAATTTTGGAGCATTTTGGGTCAAATTCGACCCTTCCATCATGTCCAGAAGGGCCAAAACTCCTAAGATTGACTGCCAAATCATCTAAATTAGAGCAGTTGTTTGGTGAGGCAAAAAAAAAATTCCCAAGAAGCCATATGGCCCCCCAAGTCATCATTAATGTCGACGATACAATTTTTTTTAAAAAAAAAAAAATCGTCGAATTTTTTAAAAAATTTTGTTTAGAAAAATAAATATCGATTCAATATTCATGTTGTCAAAGTTTTTTATTAAATAAATTTCAATAAAAAGGAAGGAAAAGCTCTATTTTACTACAGATCGCAGTACGTAGACCTACCAGGTACAGGTACCATGAAGTACCTGTGAGGCACCCTCCAGCTGCCATGCGGTAGTCCTTCAATAGCCATAAGTGGCCCCACCCCCATACTAGTGGACCCCACAAACCTCCACCGACGGTTAAATATAAGCCACCGGTTAATAAAAACCAACCCCATAATCATAATTTTGACAACCTTAATTTTCAACAGCGACCACATGAATAAAAGTGATGGGACTTTAAAAATCTAGCAGTAAGAAAAGAATTTTAGCAACCTCAAAATAAATATTCTTCACAGATTCTAAGCATATTCTAGGTGACATCAGGGATAACAAATTCTTAGAGAATATTCTGACAGTTCGAAGAATATTCCATCTTAAGACTGCATGTGTCATGTGACGGCCTCGTGGACATCAAATTTAACCTGGTGCATAGTGTGATGGCCAGTTGGACGTCAATCTTAAGCTAGTGTTCTAATGACATCAGTGCAATGTCATCAATTTCTAAAAAAAATTGCTCCCCTTTCCAATGAATTTTTTGATTTTGCAGTTCAACTTTGGAGGCTCATAACTTGCTCATTTTGACTCCTTTTTTCGAGCAATTTTTTTTTTATTTGGGATATTTTTTTATGCTCTACATGGCGGTGCAATTAGGTTTTGTTTTTGGTTTTTTTTTTTCCAGAAATTTCAGATTATCACAGGTGTTACTAGTTCGTAATCATTTTGGGAACTTCGGGGGCTGATATCTTGCTCCTACAGTAGCATTTTTGGGTGAAGTTTTTTTTCAAAGTGTATAATTTTTTGTGTAATTTTTAGTGGTATGATCAGATTGATCTCATTTTGTACCAAAAATTGCACTTGATTTTGTGGCCAAATTCAGCATTTTCATGTACCAAGATCAAAGACCACTTTGTTGTTTTTGGCAAGTGGCAATTGTAATCACACTACACATAAAGTGCCAAGATCATATATTGCTAGGGGGATCCTTTGATTGAGTGAATTTAGGGGGGATTCTTCTTGTGGTTTTGGTTGCATTCCTCTTTATTTGTGTTATTTCCTTATTGTTTCATCATGGAGCCATCTACAATTCCACTTCTAACACCTTACAACTATCCTAAATGGAAATCTGAAATGACCAAATTGCTAAGAGTAAAAATATTGTATAGGATAGTTCATGGGATTGATGGTGAACTAAAAGATGATGAAGCTAAAAAGAATAAGTGGTTGAATAGTTGTGAAGAATCCATTGGCTATTTATGCTTGTATGTCTCCCCTAATTTTTTGTTTCACATTGAGCACTTGGATACACCTGTGGCTATGTGGACTGCATTGTCAAACTTATTTGGGAAAACAGATGAGATTCAAGGACATTTGTTGGAGGATGAACTAATTAGTCTCAATCCATGTAATTTTGACAACATATAGGACTTCATCACCAAATTCAAGTCACTAAGAACACAATTGAAGGATTATAAAATTGAGAAATCTGATACACAATTGAAGGATTGTAAAATTGAGAAATCTAATACACAATTGATCTTAAGTGTTCTTTCAAGCTAGAACCTGAATATTCAATGTTTGTGTCTACTTTCTATGCTACCAAGAATTCCCTTGGGAGTGAGTTTAAGATGCCTTCCTTTGAATATTTTGCTATGCAACTCACTAGGGAGCAAGATAAGCTTATTCAAATGGGTACTTTGAAGTCTTCAAAATCACATGCCTTGGTTGCAAAAGATGAGAAGTCTTCAAGTGGAAAAGAAAAGAAAAAGAACAAGACTAAGAAGAACACACAATCTACATTAAATTTCATAGAAGAACATAAAGATTCATCTTCAAAAGAGAGAACATATAATAAGGAGAGGTCCTTTTGTGCATATTGCAAGAAGGAAGGACATGAAGAATATTATTGTTATAAGAAGTATATTGATGAGTTGAAAAGTCTTCTCAAAAAGAATCACATTGATTTTCCTTCTAGAATGTTTAAATCTCCTCCTCCTTCTTCAAAAGAGTCTAAAAAGGACAAAGGTCAAGCATCTACATCAGGAAATAAAGGACAAGCTCCCTGTGCTTTTCCAGGTCTAGGATCAAGGAGATGGCTTCTAAATTCATGAGCATCTCATCATATGACATCTTCATAGTCTATATTCTCTTCTTTTCAGCCTTGTAATCGTTAGGACACCAAATTTGCACCCTGTTTGCTAAGCTTTTCCAATTGCACTTACATATTTCGACCAACATTGGAATGCTTTTAGGTTGTGCGTAACCTGTTTGAAAGCAGACCTCTGAATTGTGGGTCGGCTTCCCCATTTGATGTCACCTAACTATTGAATTTCTAAGATAAGGGTAAGAGTTACATAAAATAAACCTAATGCTAGAAAGAAACTAAAGTGATACACCAAAACAATTTAGACCTGCTAATAGCCTTGCACACTCAAATTAATATTTCAAAGCTAGCTCACACAAATCCCTATCCAATGCAGTTCACATCAATAATTTATAAAGAGGCCTATAACAGTGTTCTTAAAAGGAAAAGACATATTTCACAATCAATAGAATTACTGAAGAACATAGTTTATAACCTATAAACATACATTTTTTGTCAAATGAATGCATGAATCATGGGACAAGTTGTAAGGAAAATGACTTTTCACAAAATAGACTAATCAACCATTAATGACACACCACAAAACATGAAAAGAAAAGGTAACAATGCTCCAATATATTAAATCAAAGTGCTTACTGTATATTAGGTCTATCTGAGTCACAATGCAACTTCATGAAAAATAACTCCAAGAGAGTAGCTATCCTCCTACTGAAAAAGAAAGAACTCCCAAAATGTTCAAAAATGAACATACTTAACCAACACCCACCAAAACCTCCAACACATGTGCTTCTAGAAGATTCTCCTCGGATAAAACATAAATGGCCCCAAAAGAATCTTCTAGAAGTCTCTAAAATTCCCTCTACATGGAGAAAAAACAAGCTAAGCCAATAGCCATCCCAAAAGTGTGACAAAAATATCTCCAGCTGGCCTCATTCCCACTAAAAATAGTCCAAACAGCATCACACACTTCCCACACCTTTGCAAATCATCATTGGTCCTATTTCAACATTTGACCACATTCCCCATCATGCAATATGTGTGTTTCTGAAAACACATGGCTTTTCAAGCATTAAATATAGTGATTTTGTTAAGTGATTTATAAAACATCAATTAACAAATCACTTTAAAATTAGACTCAAATCAAAAGGGGCCCACCATTTTTTTGTGTTACATTAGCATTAAAAGGCACAATAAAAGTGATTTTAAAATCACTTACATGATATTTTCAGATATGGAATAAAATGTAACATCAAATGCTATGGAAAAAGCTTTCAAAAGCTTCAAAGGCACTTTGACTATCAACTTACCACCCATATTCTACATTCTTCCCACACATGGCATAATCACATGGTTCGCAAATGCACATAGTATCAATATTACTTGGCTAATAAGGCCGACCTCCAAGACTCTTGGAAAGAATATTCCAAGTCACATGATGTTGGCAAGACAAGGCATCACTTAAGGGTCTCATGGCAATACATTGTCAATACACACTTCAACATAAGTTAAATAAGGGAAGAAATTCCTAAGGCATAAAATGCCTAAGTGATAACACATGACATAGTGAAGACTTAGCAAAGATTTTTAAGTGGGAAAGTTTATAAGGCATGAAATGCCTAAGGGGAAATACAAGTTTTGGCCCCATCACATTTCATGTGTTGATTTTAAAACAAAGGATAAAATATCCTATCGAAATGCAAAGAAGAGGGTCAAACCCTAACATAATACCCAAAATGATGAAAAAACATCATCATTTGGGCTTTGAAGAATCTGGAGGATGTCGCTCTACCGCCATGAGGGTTTGGAGAACATGGGAAAAATGATGTATTCTCATAGGTTCTCAGTCATTTTTTGACATTTATCTTCATGAAAACATCACGGGATCTCAGGTAAATGTTTTTTCTTGACATAAGCTCGCATCTTTTGACTTAGAGGCCACTTCTTGACTTACAGGTCGCGGCCATGAACATACTTTGATCAAATTTCTTCATGAACTTTTTTTTCTGTTGTTGCTTTCCTCTTTTGGTAGCCGCCATGAAAGCTGAAAAGCTTGTATGAAGCTCACTGTGCGACAAAAATCTTGCCAAAATGCGGAGATTGTGTGAGCAAGCTTCAGGTAAACATTCAATAGGCTCCATTTTTTAAAATTTGAGCAATAAAGACCTCGTTCTTTGTTTCCTCCTTGAGAATAAAGGGTGGAAGCTTGTTTCCTTTTTATTGTTTAAAAAAGACACTCCATTTTATTTACCAGTTGTTTCATGAAAAAATACACCCTTTGGCTGTGACCATGGAAAGAATAAATGGTTTTTTCCTTCAAAACTTCAACTTTTTGCAATGTGTAAAAATAACCCAACTAGGTTCCTTGTTCTATAGACAAAAGGCCATTTCTCAGCCACGACCTGTAACATAGTGAGATTTGGCACCATGCTTCTAATTTTCTCTTAACAAGTTTTCAAATTCCTTTGAAAGATTTTGTGTTTGATTTTTCTTGAACCCCAAGTGGGTTATTGACTTGGTGCAGAGAAGCATGCCTTTGGTCGTGCCCAGTAAGGAAAAAAAAAGGGATTTATCACATTGTTGTATTTATATTTCAACCCATAAGATTTCCTTTCCATTTTTCATTGTATTTGCAGATTTTGATAGAGCCTAGCTGGGTTATTCTGATTTCATGAAAAAACTCAAAAATTTCTAGTATAAATTGCAAATGGTTTTGTAAGTGCACTTTATATTTTGAACTCTGTAACAATGTTGTTTTAGACCTGAACCCCCAGGTGGGTTTTCCAGATTTTGCAAAACAAAGGTCATTTTGACCATAGCCTATCAAACACACCTAAATATCTTTCCATTATTTAGCTCTTGTAGCATTTTATCATACTATCATTTTCCTTCACAGATTTGCAGCAAACCTAGGTGGGTTTTCCATGTTTTCTTTAACAGGTTCAGACTTGTTACAAAATGCAGATGATTTAGTAAATTCCTTCACCTTTCTGTTGTCTAGACATCTGGGTACATGGTATCCTCATTTGCTTGGCCTCAGTAATGGAGTATGGAATAAGGTCTTTTTGAGCTTAGGAAGTGGAACATTGTGAAACTTGCATCAAATTTTTTAATAGTGCCTTGAAATTGCTACATGTTGGACCATATTTCATACAAGTTCCTTGGCTTTACTCGAAACTGTATCCAATGATTTCAAAAACTTTGCATAACCTCTTCTAAAAAAGCTATTTTTTGATTCTTGAACATGAATTAGGAGGGCTTCAGAAAATTTAATGAGCAACTAGAGTCTTCATTACTGTAGAATGTTCTCCTTTATAATCTTTGCATTTGCCTTTTCAGTTTGTTGATATTCATTTAGCTGGCTCTCAAGTTCAAAAATTATGCTGAAAAGTTGTTCATTTTGCTTATGTAGATGAAGTAATGCATTACCAATGCTTCCATGTTCTTACTCCACCTCAGATACTTACATGTCTCACCATCTTCCTGTGTAGTTTAAAGCTTTTGAAAGGGCTTCAAAATTCTATTGAATTGATCCTCCGATAAACTCCAAGGTTATTGTTCTTAGGCTTACACATTTCATGTCACTGTCTCAGATACAATGCTGATTATAAACTGCCTTATTTCCTTCATTCATTGCTGTAAGTTATTGCCCAACATTGATCCTGCCAATGTATATGATTGTCCAATTGGAAATGATCACATCATATGAGGGTTTCATTCCTGTCATAAACTTCTACAATGGCATATTCATAGTATGAACATATTTGTGTCAACTAGAGTTGATGTTTCTTGAATGTCTTTGCCTTTTTGTGCTTTTCCTTCAAACATCATGGATAGAATGTGACATGGCCACTTGTTTGCCTCATTCATTATTGTTGTCCCTACCTTCATGGTTGTCTTGTAGCATCCCCTTATGAACACTGCTGTTTATGATTCACTTGTACCATGACATTGATTCAACCATTGTTCTTTTCTCTATTATGTATAACAAATTCACAGTCTCCTCATTCTAACCTTATTTGACAGCCACCTATCACATATGTGGGCTACCTAACAGCTCACTTTCCTATGTGATGAGTGACTACCCAATAGGGTTGTGGTGAGAGGGGCTTGACGACAACCTGAAATTCTTCCTCATTGTTTAAAAGATGCATAATTGAACTTGATGCATCCATGAAGACACTTGATGCATAATTGAACTTGATGCATCTTCAAAATAACTTCCTTTTATAAAATGGATCAAGGGTCCACTTAAGAAGATTGAAAGACATATCAGCACAGTATGTTGCATCTTTTGAATCTGATAATGAAAGTTGATCAACTGGTATGATTCCTTATTGATTTAATGCATTGATAAGAGATAAATCTTTGATCAAGTTGCTCAATTTCCTTTTCTTTCAAAGCACGCTAATCTCTACCCTTGTGGGAGCCACATTTACCCCACATGTTGCATTTGATCTGATAATGAAACAATAATCAGACTTGTCCTAAATCTACACATGAAGCAAACAGTTAGAAAATAAATGTATTCATTGGATGCTCTTTTGTTTAATGCATTTATGGATCAGTTTATACATGCATAGCTAGGTGTGTATGCAATGATTGAATCATTCATTTCTTAGAGCCTTGCTCTAACACCATGTTTTCTTTAGATGCAGGGTGAGGAGTGCTACGGAGCTGGGGGGACACAAGTGGTTCAGGGTAGCAGCAACATGACAACGGGCGACTTGTAACCAGTCATTCAGAGGAAATGACTAGTTCCATTCTTATATGCACACTTATTTTGTTTCATTCTAATTATTTATGTATAAGTTGTTTCATATTTTCATTTGAATAAGAGAGCTATTCCCTTGGCTTGTGAGGGACATATACCTTAATGATTATCAATAAAAGAAATTACATTTGAATACATGATTCTCTTTCTCATTTGTTGTAATACAACATCGAAATGAAAAAATGTAATCTACTTCATTTGACGATCACTCTTTCATGCATATTGAAACTAGCAGTTTAACAGTTTGTCTTTTAAATGTTTAAACAACTTGAAAAGAGCAAACACTAAGTTACCTAATTTCAGCTAAAAGCTGAAAATCAGGTAACAGTAATATGTTTCCTATCTTGATGGGAAACAATACATACATGAGTGTAATTGGGAAGGGATCTATTAGTTTTGGGGACAAAATTTTTCAAGATGTCTTGTGCGTTCCTCATTTGATGAACAATCTTCTTTCCATATATCAAATTATACATGGTGGAGATGGAAGGAATATGGAGTTCACACCTGATTCAATCATCATTTAAGACTTGGAGACTAGAGATATCATTGCTACTAGGGTGGTTGATCATTCATCTTGGTTGTATACCTTTGCATATTTTTCTTCTAATGGTGACATTTTTCCTTCGATTGTTGATCTTATGAACCATGATCCAGAGGAGACCTCTGGCTTCTTGAACTTGGGATTTCTCACATCAAATCCAGTTCTTGATCCATGCATTCTATCTCCTCCACCTAATGTTGTAGTTGATGATGCTTGTGATACCACAGTTTGGGTTCCTTGTGATTCAGTGCAACAAGACATATATAGTCTTTTCAATTTGGCTACTTTGGATGACTTCCTAACAGGTATTTCAGAATTGTTTGTGGAGTCTCATCTTGCAGATTTGGAGGACACCATTGATAACATTCATCTTCTCTTTGATGAAGATGCTCCTTCTTTAGTTGTTGTGAGGGAACACCTTGACCCTCTTGTTCATTCTCTACATGATCATTCTTTATAGTTTGGTATGAGTGTGGATAATTTTGGACAACATTTGGAGGAGGCTTCTTTGTCTTTAGAGGGGATATCTTTGTCTTTGGATCATGTTCTACATTCATCTCTACTAGATGTTGAATTTTCCTCTTCAGCACTATGGCCTAGAATGCTTATTTGGAGTGTGTCATATTTTGGCATCAACATGGAGACACTTGAGCATGCCTCAGAGACATTATCATACATCATTCATATTCTTGACATCCTTCATACATCCATGGTTTTGTTTCTTCCTAAGGGGAGGAATTTTTTTCAGTAATATTGGATCATCTTTAGCATTCAATGTCGAGCTTCTACGATTCTTGTAGGAGACACAACATTAAGGGGGGGAGCTTCATTGTTTCTCTTCTACTTCTCTCTTATGGGGGGGTCTTTTCCTCACATGTGGTTTTCGCCTTCTCATTCATCATTGAGAGAATTTATATTTTTGTATCTTTCATCTCTCTTTTGGGGAGGAGTTCTATCCCACTGGGTTTTCTCCTTTTCTCCATTTGTGAGAGATTTCATTTGCATATGTACATGGGTACCTAACATGGCCTAGTAGTTGGGACTCATCTTTGCATATTTGTGTCATTTGTATAATAATCTAATACTCCCTAATTTGCACTTAAGGGGGGGTGTTGGTGTAAATAAAGTCTTGTACCAAGTTAATTCATTACTAGGGGACTTATTTACACATGTTAAGTTTACTTAGGTCATAGGAAGGAATATTTCTAGGTGTTAGTTGTCATTAGTTGTTATCTTATCTTTTGAAAACTACTTCATGTGAACCTAGGTAGTGTGATTAGTTGTCTCATGTCATATGATTAAGACACTTTCATAATCTTATGACATTTTGCATCTCACCTTGGCTATATAACCAAGGGGTCTCTCATTATACACAATCAACAATCATATTGTGATCCCATAATAGTGGTTTCAATTTTTGGCCATTTGGACAGAATTATTTTTAACTAAATCTTCACATTCGGGCACCTACTTGGCTAAACCGTGAGGAATTTGAAGATGGTGCAAACTAGAGTCTCATCAAATTTTTTGTAGATTCTAAAAATATTTTTTTAAAATTTTGGGAATAAAATTGCACTTCTTTTCCATCTCCACGAAAATTATTTTTTGAGAAAACATCATTTTTAAAAAGTAGCCTACCGTATAATGCATAACTTTTTTCCATGAAGGATAAAATTCTAATTCTTTCAAATTTAGATTTGTAACTCTGATATCTAGTGCTTCCACTTGGTTAGACAGTTTTTTGAATATTTTTCCTTAATGCGTTTTAAAGTCAAACAAATTACAATTGAGACCGTAGTGGCCGTATAAGCGTAACTTTTTTATATGTCCAAAAAAAAAAATTGTTGGATCAAGGACTTCAATATCTGGTGCACTAATATTTTTGATTTTTTTTTTGATAATCTTCTATTTTTCCACATGTGAAGAACAAAGAAATTCATTTTCGATGAGAAACCTATGTTTAATAAAACTTAAAAAACAAATACATAACAAAACCAAAACATATTAAAATTATATTCATTGGATAGCTTGTTCTGAGGAATACCATAATCATTTGAAATAAATTTTAAATGAATTCATTTGATCCCCCAAAAGCTAAATCAAAAGTGATTTTTTATCAGCATTTTGATAGGTGTAAAGGAGACGCATTTATAGGTATGGTTTAAAACTAGCGAGGTTCTATCCAAGGGGTTTGATCTAAGGTGATTTGATCAAACCCTCTTCAATTGGAATTCTTAAAATGGAACTTTTTAAGGCTTAAATCATTATATTTTCTAAAAATATGTGATTTAACTAAAATTGTTCCTCTCGGATTTGTAAACCACTATTGTGAAGACCTATCATTGAATCATATTGATAAGAATATAGTTTATTATTGTCATATTCATTATCTTTTTGTGCTTTCAATTTGGTCTCAAGATCTTAGTAGCCATAGCAAATTCTAACATGGGAAAATTCAATGGACAAGAGGAAAGACAGGAAGACTTAGATTGACAGCACGTTCACCCCAAAATAGGGAAAATTTTCCTAATATGTGAAAACGGGAAAAATTAACAGATGATAACTGACAGGATAACTCGAACTAAAAACAGGATCACCCCAGTGGATAGCAAGTTTTCCCAAAGAGATGGAAAATTCACCTGTTCTTGAGAAAATGAGTGAATTTGATGGATGACGACTGACAAACTTTCCTAAAGGCTGGACATACTCACTTATTCCAGAGAACGGGTGAAAATGGGGTTGCCTAAAAAGTGACCCATAGGAAAATTCACCTCTGACAAAGATGAATTCACCCAAACGAATGACCTAGGCTAGACTCATACACAGAAACACCCTTTTGCAAAGAAAAATCGTCTGTCTATAGTACAAATTCACCTCTATAAGGGGGAAATTTTCCTCTGTAGGCAAGGGCTAACTGTGGAAAAGGACAAAAAGCATAGAAAACAACAAACAAAAGGTTGGACTGACTTAATTGAAAATAAAAGCACTAGTATCGTACAATGACGACACACTAGGTAGCACAATCCTAAAATTAGTGATAAGGGTTTACAAACTTGATGTAGGCCCACCACCTTCAATGGAAAACCCAAGGTTAATACTCCATGATACCGTAGTGGTTCTTTGGATCACCTTTTCTCACGAAGGTGGATAGTTAGTGTTCCAGTGGAACAGGGTCATCAACAAATGCCACGGGCTCACCTTCACACTCTCTCTTGAGGACTATCATAATCCACCATGAGGATTTCTATCTCAACCTAATAGAGTACGTGGTGAGTAACTTCAGGGTATGGTGTGCATCCCCTGCATTACACCAAGTCACATATAAAACATGGGTCTCTATCTAGGCTGAACAAGGCTATCTCATGAGTCCTTGATATACGCATGGTACGTGGGGAACAACCATGAACACCAGCCTATCAAAAGTATGAGTCAAGAGCCCCAACAAGGTATTGGAAACTTGGACCAACTCTACACGTCTTATCTAGGTATCACCCTAGCTTTGATACTTCGTAAACATGACGTGACTAGATTAAGGTACAACTTTAGCTTTCCCCCTTTATATACCCTGTTGATAACATGTGGTTGGTATCATCCCTCAGGTGATGAAATCCTAGGTAGGTCCCACTAAGGGAAGAAGATACTATCTATGTTTTCGGTTGGTCCCTAGGCTCGCACGTAGTGCAAGGGGAGAGCTTAGATGCATTAACACCTCCTAGGTAGACTAGACTAGACTAGAGTAAACTAAAATTTCTCATCACCCAAGATCACCGAAAGGTGCAAGGGGATTAGATACATCAACAGTTCACTCGCAAGCACAACAACCAAGCTAATTGACCCTTTAATTAAAGCTATGCATGCCTAGCTAGTATGAAAAACAACAAACTAACTAACTAAAAGGTCTTCAACCAATCATCCTACAAAAAATGTGTCAGTAATTTAACACCATCAGTCTTGGATGAATGAAGACAAGATGCACAAATCATTAGTAAAAAACTAGACACACTCACAAATAGATGAGTTAGCAAATCAGTATGTAAAACCGAAATGAAACTGGTGAATTTTCCTCACATAGAGGCAAATTCACTTTTGCCTCACATAGACGGTGAATTCAATTTTTCCTTTGTGACTTAAGCACCCTCACCTATTTTCTAGAGACCCTTGCAAATTCACCCTTGATGTGAGAAAATTTTCCCCTGATGTCAAATTCGCCCCTTTTCAACAAAAGGGAAAATTTGCTAGATGCAAATTAGCCTCTATGACTAGGAAATTCACCCCTAACTTCAATTTCACCTATTTTTGACTACAAATTCACCTCTATAAGGTGCAAATTAGCCCATCAGGGTAGATTCACCTTTGTAAGGCACAAATTCGCTTATCAAGGCGGATTCGTCCTTGTGTGTAAACCTGAACCTACAAAACTCAAACAATAGCAAACATAAAATGATAGACCCGTGATGTGGGTCCCACCGGGCATGCCAAAAAAGTGTGTAGGTGAAATCTCCTAGTCTAAATGTAAAAAAAAATGAATACAAACAAAGAAAATACACAAACAACACCTCAACAATTAGTCTAGTTGTACTTGAACAAAATGAAATATAAAATGAAGTATGTTACCTTGCCCAAGTTGATGAGTTGGTTGGCCCTATTGATTGGTTCAATTGTGTGCTCCTTTGGATGGAAAATAGCATGCAACTTAGCTCTAAATGATTGTGAGTGGATGAGGAATGCAACAATGCAAATGGGTATTTGGATAGATACAAGATATGAGCTCAAAGATGTAGCAATGGTGGATGCTTGTTGGAGTGCTTGAAGGCTTGGATGCTAGAAAGTTGAATGAATCCAAATGACGTCAGAATCCTCTAATCTTAGGGGAAATGACTCTAAGAAATGGAGGGCTGAGATGATGCCAGCATGAACAAGATTAAGGGCTAGGGTGAGTTGAAAACTCACAAGCCCTCACATCTTGCCATGTATCCAATGAGGTGTCAAGGGGAAGGTAAGATGGAGGTACTTTAAGATACCTTGGGATTGGGACAAGATCTCCTCACAAAGAAGGTCTTTGTCCCCATGTGGGAGATGTGACACATGAGGAATTAAAAATTCCTCAAATATCCTCATGGGGAAGAGGAGAGGAATTAAAAATTCTTAAAAGACCTTGGAAGAATAAATGTGAATTTTAAATTCATGTGGGGGAATGGGTTGCCTTCTCCAAAAGGAGAAAGAAATTAATGAAGGTTGACTTGGGGGTATGCCATAAATGGCATAAGGATTGGGTTGACCTAATCAAGCAATTAAAGTTGTGCAAACAAGGGATTAAGCTAATAAATGAAGGATTAAGGCAAGTGGAGAGTTATGGAGGATGTGACACTAATCCTGATTAGGGGTGTACACATCTTAATCATGGATTGATTAAATTAAATCCATATTAAAGGGGTATTATGGAGGATGGGACAAGGAGAAAGAAAAAGGTGAATTTAAAAATTAATTTAAATTCATAAAGCCAAGTGACTAAATTAAATAAATTAAGGTATTTATTTAATTTAGAGAAGAAAGGGAATACAAGATAAAGTATTTAATTATTTAATTAAATAACTTAGGAACATTAGAAAAAGAGGAAATATTAATTAAATGAATTATTTAATTAACGTTGATGAAGGGATGCAGGATAGATGAATAAAGGGGGTGAATTTTGACCATATGGGGGTAGCCAAATTCGGATGTCTATAGATGGAAATATAATTACTAGTATATATGAAAATAATTAGTCAAGTAAAGTGATAGGGTTTAGTATGTATAGATCTGGTTATATCAATTTTGCACAAGGTTTATAGCACTCATCTAGGAGGTAGGGTTTGATATGTAATACTCTAAGTTACAAAATTCTGTAAAGGGGATGCAGATATAATGTGAATTCTCATGATAGCTGGTTATTTCTCACTTTTTGTAAGCCCTTAATTCAGTCTAGTCAACATATGTAATTACCTATATTATATTAATATAATTACAGGCTTATCACCTTTTGCTCAAAGATAAAAGAAAATAAAAGGCCATCAGGTGGCCATTGCAGTGCCAGCAAAGGGCGGATGGTCCTTTTCATTTGATTTTCTCCCCCATACATCAATGGGGTCTAGAGTGATTTCAAATGGAGCCCGACTGTTGTCTTCTTTTTCTTTATCTTTATCTTCACAGTGAGGTGAAATTGCCAAATCCAACCATGGGACCCATCTAGAAGTATCAAGCCAAATAGAACTACCACTAGGAGCATCACTAGTATGCCACCTAGAAGCACCACCGCCACCCCTACCACCCCTCTAAAAGGCCACCCCAGGCCAGCACGTGAAGGAGAAGAAGGCGATTGTCAATGAGGGCAAGCATCATGATGAGGAGGAGCATAAGAGCGAGGGGGAGAATCCCTGGTAGATCCACTTCATTGCTAGCCTCATGAAGGCGACCAACCTCAAGAAGAAGTGGGGGAGGGAGGTATATGTGCAACAGTACAAGGGGAATTAATTTAGTGGTCCAGGAGCTCCTAAAGGTGAGAAAATTCAAGTGCAACTTTGCTAGCTTGCACTTGAATTTACAAAATAATATTAGAGAAAATAATCACTTTAGAATATAGAGAAACTAATTTATCAATTTCTAGTTGTGAGAAAATATGCAGAAATTTCATCTTTCCAAATACTAAAAAGGATTTCCACCCTAAAAGTGTGCCAAATCTAGGTATACTTAGTGGGGAGCTTGAGAGAGTCGCCTAGTAAAACCATATGCTAGGAGAAGGGCTCTAACCTGAATGGCCAAAAGTAGTTATGAATCCAATTCCACAACTACTGAGGCCTTGTACAAAACAAGAAAATGTAATAAAATGACTCAACTTGCCCACAAAAAGAGCAATGAGTGTCCTGGGCTCCCAAGTGAGCAAGATAAGACCCCAATGGTAAGCCTTGGAAAAGACTACACCAAGAAAAGTGGGTGATTTTTGGCTCAACATTTGTAGACCACATGGAAAAAAATATTTTACACTAAACATACACTAAAGACTAGAGGTGCCATCTCTAGTTCAGATTGTCAATCAGAGGAAAATGAGGCAAAATCTATTGATAACCAAGCCAAGGCTTGTAATTTCTGAAAGAGGTGTCTGGGTACCACTTCTAGTCCTTCCACCAGGGCTTGGTGGCATGATTACCCACCTTATAAAGCATATCAGCTAGAATGGCATTCACCAGGTTGCGATAGGTTTCACGGTCATGGTTTTGAAAACCATATTGAGCACGGAAAGCTTCCCAAGGAAAAATGCATATTATGGGTCTATGAAATAAGTTTTGAAGGGTCTGGATACCCTTCTTATGAAACCTTAGGCCTTAAGGTAGGGAAGCTTAGCTAATGGCCAACTTGCATTGAAAAAAAGAGGTGACCACAAAAAATTCTATTGACTGAGTGAGAGCCCATCTCAAAATATAGACCCAAACCAATGGAGCCAGGGCTTGATAGCCTCCCAAGCCCACTAAATTCTCTTGGCCATGAAAGTTCCCACAATCTATACTAGTTCCCTCATAACCAAAAGGGTTGGCAAGCTAATTCCCTTCCAATAAGGTTTTTGCACAAGATATTTAGACTAAATACAATGCTTGAGGAGGATTTTCTAGGCCTCATTTCCAATAAGATCTCTGATAATCCATTTGACACAAAGAGAAATCCCTTGTCGCTGAGTGGAGAGAAGGCCAAGACCACTAGAGTCTCTAGGCGAGTAGCGAAACTCCTAGGAAATGTAGTGAAAACCTTAGTGAGTCTCACAAGAGGCCTAGAGAAAATCACAAAAAAAATTCTAGCATAGCATATGAGGCCTTGGAAAGGGCCCAACATGATGAATGATATACATGAGTCACTACTAAAACCTATGAGAAAATCTAGAATTTTCCAGCAAGAGAGAGTGCATTGGTAATCCAAAAAGAAAGTTTATGTTCAATCTAGGAAAGAACCGCTTGCTAGAGATCAATGGAGGAAGCTTGAAAGGTGAAAGGAATACCAAAAAATTGAAATATTTTGCTAGGAGCAATCCACTTCCAGCCATAATACTAAATCCAATGGGAACTGTGAAGAATGGACTATATCTAACATAAATTTTTGTGTCATTGGATGGTAGAACTAGAGGCCAAATAGAAGGTCTCAAGGCAATCAAGAGCAACTTTGATATTATTTTCCTCTTCTAACAAGGTAAGAAAAGAACCATTGGTAAAGTGGTCATTGACTAGCTAGGTTGGTGAGTTAGGAAAAGATATTTCATGAACCCGCCCCTAAGAGGTAGCATGAGCTTATAGATACCCAAACCCCTTAGTAGCAAGCACATAAAGTGAGGGAACAAATGAGCAGCCTTGACGAATGGAAATGAACAAACCAAAGGAAGGGAACTAGAAGCCATTAATAGTGATGCAAGCAGAGGCATCAAAAAACAAAATTTGCACATCTTGTATGAATTGAGGACCAAATCCTACCATGGCTAGCATAACAAGTATGAAAGGCCATTCAATGTGATCATAAGCTTTAGTGAAATCAATTTTAAGAAATATTGCTTTTTGATTTGAGCATCGCTCCCATTCCATGCCTTCCCAAATAGCAATAATGTTGTCTAAGATGAATTTAGATTTAATAAATCCAGTTTGCTTCAGGCACACAATTTGAGGTAGAAGATGGTGGATTTTCAAGGTAAAGGCTTTGACAATAATTTTATGAGACATTGAGAAACGTGATGGGTCGCCAATTATAGATATCCTCAGGATCACCAACTTTAGGTATGAATTTTATATTTCCTTTGTTAATAAGATTTCCTAAAGTTTCAGAATGAAAAGCTTCAAACTAAACCTTATTCAAATATTTCCCATCACATTCCTAAAGGGCCTTATAGAATTCACATGGGAACCTATTAATTCCTAAGGCCTTATCATCGGCTATAGTGCTAACAACTTCTTTGAGATATTCAATTGTGAGTAATTGCTCATAGAAGGCTTTCTAAGTTGAGGAGAGCCTATTTGGCACAATAGTAAGACAATCCTGAAGTGCTTGATGCCACTTAGGAGTGTACTCTTAAGCTATGAACACTTGCTCATATTGCCTAACAAATTCCTGGAGAATGTCAAGTAGTTTGAAAAGCACAATGTTACCTTCTTTGTTCAGTTTGATACAAAGAGATGAATGCCTAGCTCAAAGAGATATGAGAAAATATTTTGATGCACGATCCCCAATTTTAAGCTAGTGAAATCTAGCCTTGATTTATGCCCCTCTAGCAGCATAATTACCAACAACTTTTTTTTTATGCCTTAATTCTATAACCCTGATTTGCAGAGAAGGGGAAAAGGGGTTAGCTACCAAGGCCTCGGTGGCCACATGGAGGTTATATGTTGTCGCATCATAAGACCATTTGCTAAAGATGGCCAACTGGTGTGCATAAATGTAGAGAAACCTCATGGTGTAGGTGACAACATCATTCCACCACATAATCCCACCTATATTGTGAGGTGGATTACACTCCAAATTCTAAATAGTGATGATGTGGACCAGTGTTTGCTGATAACTCAACAAGGAAGTGTTAAAAAAAACTAGGTCCTACTTGCATAGGGCTACCTTAATTCCCATTCAATGCAAAATATAATGGGAAAGTGGTCTGACAATGTCACATCCACTAACATCCTTATTGGAAGTGGTGAAGAGATGGAGAAAGAGAAAATGATTTAGTCGAGATATTATAGCATGATCAAGTTATTTAAATATCCTATCAGACCCAGCTCAATAATTGCACCAAGTGTGCCAGAGAGAATGAGAGTGGTGGAAGCCAATATTTGGGTTGAAAAGACCCAATTTATTATGCATGTAGTACCATGCCTCTCTTTCACCAACTTCCCATCGAAATGGAAAAGTACCATTCTTTTTTATACACCACCTCAACCATATTGAAATCTCCATGAAGCAGCCAAGTAGGAACTGTAAATGAGTTAGCTATCCATCACTAAAGAATATATCTTTCAACAACACATTCGAAGCATAAAAATTAATAATCCCAAAGGAATGATTATCAATGTTCAGAAAAATCCAAACGAGCTGATGTGTGGGGTCAAACCCATAATCAACCACATAATTGTGCCACTGTGGGGACAAAAGGATAAGTTCTTTGTCACGTCTAACCTCATGATCAGTACAAAATATTTTATTGGCTGGCCAAATAGAACGACAAGCTAGAGAGAGAAAAAACCAGCAACTTTCACTTCTTGAAGACACATAACATCAATACCAACATATTTCTGAAGAGTATCCCTGACATAATACTTCATAGAGAGGTCTTTTAGACCTTAAACATTCTAGGAAAGGAAATTCATGATAGGAACTCCACCATTTCATCAAAGTTTGGCCCTTCCAGAGAGGAAAAGCAATTCCATAAAAATTTTGTCAGACTAACCCAATTTGAATGGTAGGCGACAAATGCCTTCATTTCTCATGTACATATTCTCCTTCTTTCAAAAGTCGAGAAGGACTTCGAGACCTCCTATGAACTCCTGACACAAGAGGAGACTCAGTCGATTGTGCTATCATAACTGAGGCAGGCTGGGGTGTAGCCATAGGCCTTGTCCATACTGAAGTGCTATTAGAGCCCATTTGGGCTTCCTTCCCCTTCATAGAAGGGTTTGAAACTTCCTTTACTAGCTTGGGGGCTTTGGAAACTAACCAGAGCTATTAGACTTGTTTTTTTGGTTGGTAACCTTGTCCATTTTTCCTTTGGTTTCACGATGACACCTTCCACTTGACAAGGCTTGTCAGTTTCTCGTGGTGGAGAAGGAGTATGGGGAATTGTTAGAGGGAAATTCTTAATCTTGTGGCCAGTGTACTAACAATGATAACAAGTACTCAACAAATAAAAATATGTGACCTTTTGGGTATGCTGAAAAGAGCTAATTTGAATATTAATGGACTCTTTCAAATCTTGTGAAAGGTCCACTTTGACAAAAACTCACTTTTGAGGGTGAGCTTGAAAGAACCTATTTGGTTCAACACGAATAACCCTCCCCAGAGAGGAAGCAATATGCTATAAAAATACAAAAAAGTCAAGGGAAAGCCAAGAAACTCAATCCAGGCTAGAACCCACAACTTGGTGTCATCTGCGACAATGAAGTCTCAATTCCATGACTAGAAAACCAACAAAGAGGACCAGACATACCAAGGACCATGGTTCAATATTTCCTGAATATGACTGACCTCTGCAAAGCAAAAAGAAAAGAATTTAGTCAAATTTTGGACCATATCAAGGTGGACCCCATGAGGGACCTAGGCCTTTTGAACCCATTCTTTAAGCACACTTTCAGGGGGAGTCCTCTCAACAAAATAACCAACAAGAGTATGTTGCGCTAAACTTTGACATGCAAAATCAAAATTTGGCATGGGTAGCACCACATCAGCCAAGGAATCAAAAGACTTACCTCATGGAACACTTTTGAAACAAATTTTTGGGGATGCTTGTTCAAAGGAGGATCCATTGAGCTTAGTTGTCGAACCACCAACAATAGTAAGAACTGTTGGGTTAGAGCCAGTTGTAGGCATAATAAACCATAAAAACTATAGTAAATGCGGTCGTACACATAGGGTAAATGAAAAATCTTGCACCTAAGATGCGGTATGACGCAAGAGGGACCAAGGATGATGGCAAAGATAAGAAATCCTAGCCATAACTATTTGTTTTATTTATTAATAATTTAAAAAGTATATTATGTATAATTATTAATTTATAAAATAGTTATCAATATATATATATATAATAGTTATCAATAATATATATATATATATATATATATATATATATATATATATATATATATATATATATATATAATGTTATCTATAACTATAATCATGTTATTAACAATATATATAATCTACTTATTATAAAATTATATATATTAATATTATAGTTATTAATGATAAAATCATAATATAATATGATAAATTTAATCATATTATTAGTTATGTTATAAAATTTTATTATACAATAAATTTATATAATATTACTTACAAACTTAATATATATTTATAATAATTATAATATAATAATTTTATAATATTATAATATATTAATTAATATATTATAAGATATATTAATTTTATATATAATATTATATAAATTATTATATTAATAATAGTATTATATTATAATTATTATTTGATAATAGTAACTAAGTTATTTATTTTAATATTACTAGGTTATTATAATAGTTATATATTATTACATATAGTATAATATTATACACTATTATCAATTATTATGCTAAGAGGCCTAACCCTACAATGGAAGCACACCTATAACACCCTAATCAAAAATTAAAAATGGAAAAATTAATTAAAAACCAAAAATAAATAACTATGCAAAATAGAAAAATAAAAAAACCAAAAATCTAAGTTTTAAATAATTTCTATATTAACTACAAGTATTTGCAAGTTATAATATATATTGTATCTTTTCAACTATGCCAAAAATCTTAAAGTAGACATAAGTGTTAAGTTTCTAAAATTAATTAAAAAAATCATTTTTCTTTTATTAAAGACGTTAGTTCGTAAATCTTTGATTGTATTGCAACAATAAAGTCATATATTCCATTGTCATCTTCATCATTGATTTTTTTTTTTGAATAAAAAATATGCCTCAAAAATGTTAATATTAAAATATATAAGCTAGTTATATATCTAATATTATTAACAACTTTCCAATTTTTAACTTTCATTGCTTTATCTTATGACACTTTTGATTCATTCTCATGAATATGTTAAAACAAATTCTTATAATTTTAGAAACTCGGACATGAGAAGCCTCTCACAATGCTTTAATGGTTTTGGTAAAATCATTTACTACTATTCATTATTATGAACAACCAATATCATTTTGCATCCCTTTTTGAATACATTGAACCATTGATTTAACACTTTAACTTGGTCCTCTTCACATAAAAAAACCTTTGACATAATAAATAACACATATACAAATTTAATATTATTTAAACATTTTCAAATATTATTGTTTAATATTATTTAAACAATATACCAACTTTTTATTTGTAATATTTAATTATAATTTATAAAATATAAACATTTATTAAACCCCTTTTAATAAAAAACTATTTTTTGTGGGGTGCAAATGTGAGTGGTATATCTTTAATCCTCTCTAAATAGCTTTCATTAGAATTCATGTCCTCTTGTTTTTTAAGTTTGTATTATTAAAGAGTTACAAAGAGGTCACAAGTTCAAATCCTACAGGGGGTAAGGTATGTACACCTCATATTGTGGAGCACGAGTTAGGTGCCTCCCTCAGATTTGGGAGTATGAGGAGTCCCATATATACTGTAAGCTGTCTGTAGACCCAAAAACAGATTGCCTGGTATTCGTGGACTATAAAATTATTATTATTATTATTATTACAAAGTCCACCAAAATAATGAAACACTAATGGATATAATTTTCTTGCTTTTATCAATAATTGATTTGAATTTTAGTCGTCTCAAATTTGAAACACTGATTGATATAATTTTCTTGCTTTCATTAGTATTCACGTCATATTGTTTTTTCAGTTTACATTATTGAAGAAATAATTAAAAAACAAAATCATTAACATAGTGACGACTTTAGCTAAATCCACCAAAATAACAAACAATAATTGATATAATTTTCTTGCTTGCATCAATAACTGATTTGAAAATGCGAACAAGATAAAAGTGTCAATATCAATTGGCAGGATGTGTGATATAATTGAATTGCTAGAGGTTAATAATGGGTGTTTTTTCTGATATATGAGTGCCATTTCCACTGCTGTCGCTACGATAATTTATTTTGTCATTTTCTCGACCACTACGATGGTTGCAAGTTTGCGAAGTAGCCAGGTGTTTTGTCGCATATCCTCGAAGTGATTTGTGCACTGAAAAGAATTTCAACAGGGAACATATTTTTTGTAGGTTGGCAAAAGAAAAATATTGAACAGCGCAAAACCAATTTGGCTGGTGGAATATACTACCATCTATACGTCAAGAGCAACGACAAATATACATTGGAAAAGATCCTAAGCATTTGAACTAATAAGAGAGGATCGGTACATTACATTAAATAGTATTAGCAGTCGAATATACAATGTTGTGAAGTTATGGAACGGATGAAGACCCTTTTGGTAGTATGCATTAGTCCAAAGAGGGTCGTTCAATGCATTAGTCCACTAGCTGAAACAGAACCATGTCCACGTGATCGTCCATCTCCTCATTGCTGCAATGTGCGGCATAATAGAAGCTCTTGCTCACATTCAGACACAAGCGTTTAACCACACTCGGAACTCCTCTATTCCCCTCATGTACCGCCAAAACCAGTTCCCTCATCACTTCATCGGCTCTGTGTTTTAGATGTTTGAACTTGTCTTCTCCCGCAGTAACTGACGGATGACGGTCACATAAACGCTTCTGCTGAAAAGAAATGTCCTCATAAGTGCCCAAAAACGTATACGATGAATCGCAGTATGGGATGGGAGTAAGTACTTACCTTGTAGTTTGTGGCTGCCCGGAGAAGAGAACAAACCCTGTTTGTCAGCTTCATGGTACGAGTGAAGTCAGGTTGGCAGATCGAATCGCAGGAGATCACTTCTCCGCCCAAGAATGATGCTGACAGCACGATTACCTCAGCTTCTGGACCGACGTTTGCTTCATCTTCTTCTCCCGTGTGCGTGCTGTCGTATCTTTCCGCCTCTTTCGCCAGCCACGACTGCCACTGCAATGCAATGCGATTTGCTTAGAAATGGTTTGTTTAAAGATATCAAGTTTCCACAATCTATCATACCGTTGAGTATAATATTTGGATTTAATTATGTCTTGTTTTTTATCAACATTTCGAATCACATTACGTGATCCATCATCTTTATTTAATTCACTTTGTGATCTTTCAGCTTGCTTTCTTTCTGATACTAGAAACATTGATAAAAAACAACGACACAACTAAATGATTTGTTTAATTAAAAAATGTGGGGAAAATGATCGGTTTTGTATGTAGTTACAGCGTTTCTTAGATCGCCACTGATGTCCCGACCCTGCGCAATGCCGCCATCCACAGACAGCAATTTAATCATCCGAAACATACACGTGAGGACACGTGTTGCAGACTCTGGAATATCTTCTTGCATTGCTGTAAGATCCCCTCTGCACAACTCCAAAATTTCAGTTAACGGCAAAGACGACGATGAAAAATTACTATAAAAGTTATTGAATGACGCTGAAAGATGTCGGAGAATCGTATGTTAAAATAAGGAATTTGTAAAAATCGTAGTCGACTTCAAAACATGTCGAACGCAAATGCACGGGACAGATGTTGAAAAAAA
Organism: Sequoia sempervirens; assembly: GCA_007258455.2. NCBI lineage: Eukaryota > Viridiplantae > Streptophyta > Pinopsida > Cupressales > Cupressaceae > Sequoia > Sequoia sempervirens. The sequence goes on from VDFB02252616.1 coordinate 58,965,442, forward strand.
TCTCATTAAGTAGTGAGAAAAAACTGGCATGTGAAAATCTGGACACGTGTGATTCTGTGACGGAGACAAAAGGTTAAGGATTCCTGTGAGCTGTATGCAAATACATCTTTGCACACTTTCGATAATTATTTGTGATTCTGTCTCCCATTGAAGGTTGTGGACACAAATCCATGCGGCAACGATCTTCTCAGTCGACCATGGTGGTCCGTAAAAAAAAGTATTTGCATATTAAAGCCAAGCTTTATTATCTTTATCGCCAAGCGTAAAAACAATGTACGAGTATCGGATGAAAAGACTAGGGTTAACAAAAAAGAAATGATAGAGGGTTGATTCCCATATAGAATTTTTATCCTTGGGTACGAAGAATATTGTGACAAGTTTATTGGTACGAGGCTGTCAGAAATAGAAAATGAAAAGCAAATCAAATATTTACATCTTTTATATAGGCCAGAATCAATTAAATTGGCTGTATTGATAATTGAAGCGACAAGATGTAACAATTATCATGACTGTCTCAGATTTTTCATTTATCTTATCGTTGATTCGAAGTCAAGTTTAAAAATATCTCATGAATTATGAAAATTAAATATCTATTATTACAATCAATTAAGAGTATTATAATTAAAACTGTTGATTTTGAAAATCTTAATAAATCTTTTACCTCGCAAACGCGTCCAAAAACTGGCGTTTATTATTTGGGGATGAATGCCACCGTGAGAAAAGGTTCCTCACCGCAGTCATAAGTACGGAAGAGTGTGCCCATGCAAGCCTGGAAGCGGCCATATCCGGTTCAAATAGAGCTACTGCAGGTAAGAAATATGATCTTATAATTGAATCCTGCACTAACCCCAGCTCTTCAAATCGGTATTCTCTGGACCATCTACAGTAACGAAAAAAAAAGAGAGGACAGAGATGTCAATCAGTTATTTTGTTTTACTCCACGTGCACCCCTAAAACTTTAGTCTTATTCACACTCACAAAATTCCTGATAAAGTACAGGAGTAAAGCCTTACCGAATTATTCCATCGAGTTCTTTCCTGTGGATGGATTGACACAAATTGAAGTCTGCCCTGGCCAAGTCGATGTACGTTTTGTTGTTCACAAACGGCATTCTGTAATATCCGAACAGAAATCATAAACCACAGACAAATCCTAACTGACGTGGCTTTGTCAATATTACTGATACGAGGTTTGTTAGTTTGTTTACCTGTAAAGCGACTTTCCAATCCAAATATCATCCGTCCCGTACTGTTTAATGTACATTCTCGTCTCAATCCGGGGTTGACTGGCATACCATGGAAAATTTAGAGCGTACTCGACCTGACGTTGTTGCCGATGACGTCAAAATTGGTAACAAAACAGTGTAGGCTAAGGAAAACGAAGAGGTTGCGTTGCGGAAGCATACAAAGTAGGCTATAACAGTTTCATTACCTCACCCTTGAGGTCTTTGCAAATAATCCATTTGTCATAGATCTCGTTCTTAGCTTTCTTGTCCTCCAGAAAATTCTTAGTAAATGTTTGGGCATCTTGCAGTATAGATTCGCCAGGAAACAGAACTTGAGAGGCCCTGTATAAGTTATACATTCCTGTAACAGCTTGGCTTGCTTGCCCTTGAAAGCAAATGAACTGATCACCCTTCTTGAAATGAGAAAATGCCTCTGCAATACCAAAACATTAGGCATGCAGCCAACTCTTAATCTCTCTACCACCTTAAAAATTACAGCTTGTGATGTTCTCGAAGAGTTTGTTAATCTAACCAGTAGATACGTCGAATCCATGTAATCGAAGAAGTCTGAAAGCCATGGATGTATCATCTACATCCTGAACTGAAGACTCCCTTGCCCACCCAATACCTTGAATTGTCCAGTATCTGCATCATAAAGTAAAATAAAAATTAAAAACTACTCTGGAATCTCTCTGATCAAAATGGCTCAAAATTGAGAATTGTTAAGGGTATAAGAAATTAATGTAATTCACCTATATACGTATTCAAGATTGTCTATGATCTCCTCCTGAAAATATCGACCAACCCCAAGGCGTTCGAGGCGATCCACCATCCATAAATGCTCGAATAAATCCACGGGATACACATTGGGCACTGCCAGAGAATATATGTCACTATATGAATTATTTTTAAGCCTCAAGATCATATTCAGTTAACTAACTAGAAAGGAAATTTACTACCTCCTCCACTGTGTTTCTCTATTATTCTCTCAAGGTATCGAGCACAGTTAATATCACCGGTTTGTATTAGAGCACATGCTGTAGAAGCTGGCGAGAATAAGAATGATCCGTCCTTCGATTGCAACTTCAGAAGCTTACTCCAATCTACCAGATCACGCAACCCTTCCAGAGAATGCAGCAATGTCGACGGATATTTGTGCAGAACGTCTACTGGTATTCTGCTTTAATCACAGAATCGACTTATAATGAACCAAGCTAAAACTCCTAGAAATCGACAAGCAGCTTGCTTAAATCTGACATAGACTGGTAATTACCTTTTCAATTTCAAGGCTCTTTCATCGTAGATTTTATGTAGGAGATCACTATCGTAAGGAAGGTCTAAGTTCATGACTGTGGCGTCTTCCATCAAAGCAGGAAAGACAATCTCGAACCCAATTGGACTATAAACGTCATCTTGGGTATTTATTTTCTTAATAAACGTCTGAAGAAAACGTAATCCTGTAATAAAGAGATTATGAACTTTTCTGGCTTCAAAAACACTGTTATACAAATAATTCGCAGGGCTCGAAACCAAACAAAGCTGTACCTTTGTTGACGCCGCCGGTAGCTATGTTCCAAGTTTTAAGAGCAATGACGCAACCAAGCGTATTGAGAATTCTGTCACGAACATGAAAATAGTGGGAATCGCCCCATGAACCGTCTGTAAGCTGATTATCGATAATCCACTGCAAACAAGAAGGAAACTGGGGCTCTCCAGAGCCATCTAAGGCTGGAACCCGTGCCACCCATGCAGTGTCATATGGAGAAACAGAAATTTCACCATCTTCTAGTGATCGAAACATGCTTTTGATAATCCCTATACGCCTTTTCATTTCCATAGCCTCCTTACCCAGCTGCCCATATTAATCACACATAACAGTTAAGCTTGTGAAATCTAATATTTCTACTGATTTTTTCCATCATCAACATTTCGGATCATATTTCATCATCTAACATATATCATTATTTCGGATCATAATCTAATATATAACATTTCGGATCATACTTCATCATCGAACATATAACAACTGGGACAATTTGATTTGAATCCTATTCAAATTTAATAAGAAAAATTGAATCACCTCAAGATTCGGCCTTTCCTGTATCTCAATCTGTTCATCAATTGGGAGCAGACTGATTTGAAATGCATTTTGTGTAATTTCAACCGATTCTGAGACGTTCAAACCATCAGAACAATTACTTTTAATTATGGCAGACTGATATTTAAACCTTTTCGAATTTGTCATAGCAATTATTTTTCCTAATTCATTAGCCCATGTATACGCAAAAACAGAATTACCTCGGGCTGCTGTTTTTGCAATTGTAAGACGAACTCCATTCTTTCCGCAGCAATCTGATTATGCCCAATGTCAGGCTCCTTAAAATCAATCCGTCGAGACAAAAACAGTAAGCCATTAAAGAGCTAAAGTGAAAAGTTATAACATCATGCTTACATCTTATGAATGCATGTGAAGCAGTGTGTTTTAGAACAGCTTCTGACGCACACGGGCAGATTTTGCCCCGTTTCTGTGGAAGCACAGAATCCAATAGTCTAAAACACACACCAGAAGCCATGATCTTCTTATATTACTAATTATTCTCAAAGCTGGGGCTTGTGGGAACCAAAGCTTTAAACGATTGTTATATAGCCTAGACGCTGCTTCACAAATTTAGGGGGAGAATAAGGGAATCATGAGTGCGGAGGATTAGAGAGATTCGGGTCCCTACACGACAATGCTAATCCGTTCAGAATATCATTGTTCACATTACGACTATTTCCAATGATGCCACTTCGTCGCCTAGCGTTTCTTCATCTTGGTCCCCTGCACAGGGGTCAATACCAGGTTCACACTTTTTTAATTATTTTATCTTTTAATATAAATTTACTATTATTTATTTGACAAAACCATTTGTTTTCTAGGTTAGATCTGGTATATCGTTTTCTGTTTTCTATACTTTTATCACATAATTTGGAATTTTAACATTAAAATAAATAAAAAATTGTATTGTCAGGTTTCCAAGTAGTCACATGACTTTCAAATTTTTCTTTCATGCTTCGGGTGACAAGTAAACATGTCATGGACATAAAAAATTTCCACGTGAAAAATGCAGAATCAAAACTAAAATTTTCACACTATTCCCATGCAATCGTACAAAGGGGTGAGTGAAATCGTACAAAGGGGTAAGTGCAATCTTATAGTCATAACACGATCAAGTGGTCGTAGGGTTATATAGAAATATATTCTTTTGATTAGCTTTTGTTTTCCTTGTTTTTAAGTATTTTTATTTTGTTAAAATATTAGGTACCATAAATTGAAATGAATGGATTTTTTATTTTTAATTTTTATATATAAGTTTTAGAAAAATCTAATTTTAAATTAGAAACTGTTATTATTAAATTTGAGTATTCAAATAGTTTTATCTAATATTTTTTATAATTGTTTTATGTTTCTTAAATTTATAATTGAATTTTCTTATCATGTTCTTTTTTGGTAATTTTTATACGTCTTATAGGTTGCATATTGTTTATAACTATTGTAAGTTTAATTTAACTAAATGAATATGTTTATTTATAAATGCACCTTACAAGTTGCATATTGTCTATAAAATTTATCATAAGTTTAATTTAACTACACATTACAACTTATAAGTTGAATATGTTTACTTATAAATGCACACATATCTATTTATATGTATAACTATTTAATTAGAAGTTGATTCAATTATTTCACACATGTCATACTACTATTCCTATACATTTTTTACTTGGCATACCTAAAGTACTACAAATAGAGATAATATATACAATCTTTGAGTAGAGAGTCAAGAACACAATAAGTAGGTAAATTTAGGTTCTTCATATTTTGTATATAAAATTTCATTTTAAGTGTAATATAATGGGTGTTCATATCTATTATAGAAAATAATATTTTCCTCTTGAATTTGAGTATTATTATGAAAGGTAGTTGGACATGAGTGTTATTGGGTTATTGACCTAGTTATCATAGCAATTACAATATGTTATTAGAGGAATTTTATTTTAGTCACACCTTTTCAATCTAAATTATCAATTTGTTTTTTATTGTAAAGTCAAAAAATGCATACTTTGTATTTTTTCCCCATATTTTGTATGTGTTTTAGTGTTCATCACTAATATACCTTAGTTGACCACTTTTTGTCCATCCTCAAATCTAAAACAACCCAAAACACTACATTTCATCCAAAAAATCATCATTCCTACTAATAACTCCCTACTCTTCCTTTGTTTACATCTTTCTATCTCATAAACACTAACACGCCCATGCTAGTGTACCACACAAATTTGAACCTATTTTTATTTACCAAATGGTCAACTATTGGCTAAAATCAAACCTTAAAATGAGTTGTCAATTATCATATTGGTCCAAGATCATTTATATAAGTAATTTTTATATTTTGGAAAGAATCCCTACCCATTATTCATTATTTTTCACTTACATTACATACTTGTTAACTTTTGATGTCCTCAATTTAACCTACACATAGTAATTTCAAACTTACTACACCTACATGTGGAAGTGTGCACACACATCAAATTTTCTCTACATCTTGGTTGGATCATTCGTGAGAGAGATGCCATGCCCTAGGAAATAATGTTCTCCTCCTCATCACATCATCCATCTTTTTCTACCAACATTTTTAGAAAAGGGAATAGATTAATGAAATAAATTGCAAAAGGGAAGAATACCACAAAGAATACTTATAATAGGAATTTCTTGCAAATTATCAATAATAATAAGCCACCACAATGGGAAACCTCTAAAATTCGTGAGCAATAAAAAAATCCATAATATGATTATAATTAACTAACCATTAACTTTTATATATACCATACTTATGTCATGAGGACCACTTAGTTGATTTAACTAACTATATAAAAATATTTGGAATTGATAATATAACTTAATGAAGGGTTATTGTAGCCATGAGTTAGAGACATATATCCCCATGAATGCTATGTTTTAAGGGTGTAACATTCCCCTCTCCTTAAAACCAAAACCATCCTTAGTGGTTGTAACCCTTGGATACTTTTCTAGGAATTATTCATCCTCCCATGATGCATATTCACTAGCCACTTGATCAAATAGTCTATAATTATCTTTTATCACCACCTCTTAGTGAGTAGTTGAAGGATCCCCTCAAGTTTAAAAAACACTCTACCATTCTCATCAATCTCTAGTAACTATATGTTTCAAGTAAGGACCACAGAGGATTGGTATGTTTTCATTGATTTATATCTTTAGGGTAAAAGTGTAGATCCATGTCATAGTTTTAGCCAACAAAATAGTTTTGAGTGAAATTATTTCATCCCAAACAATTTTGGGCATTATTTCACCCAAAACCATATAACGTCTATGTGGCACATGAGTTTTGGGAAAAAGGGTTTTTCTTGAAACCATTAAATATTTTTTAATCATAAATTTTAAATCAAGTTCACTTTACATGTAATATTTCAATTCAAACCATTTCACCCAAAGCTATCTATGTGGCTTCCTATGTGGAGGCTTAACCCCTTTTTTGGGGAAAATTGAAAAAAAAGATTAAATCTAAAATTCTTCAATTTGGGGTACTTTTTTTATTATGGTAAGTAAAAAACCAAGGTTAAGCCCTTTACAAATGGAGCCCCAAAGGGAAAATAAAAATTATCCCAAAGGAACACAATAACAAGAAAACCAAACTATAGTTAGAGTAAAAAACAAAAAACACAACCTAGGAGATCAAAGAACTTCAAACCTTAGGGAGGAATTATACATATCTTCAAACTTTTGCAGACTTTCCTCACACTTTGCATGCTTCTTCAGCTCTTGACCATGAAGGATTGAAAGGGTAGTAGTAGACCTATGCATTACATTAACACTAAATTTCATAATGAGCTTCATCTTGTTCTCCATCTCATTCAATTGATATTTCAATTTCTCCACTTTGGGAACATGACACACATAATTGTTGTTTGATGGGTGGAGTATTAGTGTCCTTGATCACAATGTACTAAGTATTGTAGGAAATGTTAAGGGAGTCCTCCATCCCCATGTGGGTAGTCGTAGAAACATCCAGTTTCTCAATCTCAAGAACTCCCATGATCTTAGAATTATTGTTTAGAGCATTCAATTTATTTCAAATATTGTTTCCTTCAAATATAAGGGGGGAGGGCTCAATCAAACTATCCCCAGTATTAGTATCTTCCTTTGAAACATCTTCCCTGTATCGAGAGTCTCTAGAGATATCAAATTTATTTTAGGTGGGTTGTTGGATGACAACCAATCTAGTAGACCTATACAAGCAATTGTATCTTCTAGCTACTAGTTTGGGGTTTCTTATCAATTGGAGGTGATAGGGGTGTAATAGAGGGTTGAACCAAACCCTCTTGTGATTGTTTGAACATATAGATCATGGGACCCTTAGAATTCTTTCCTTTATTTTAGTTAATTTATCTTCCCGCTTTCTCTTCATAGGTCTCATTTTGGAATCCAAGTTGGTAGGAGGGTTGAGCTTTAGGGAATAAAGACAAGTAACCACATCTTCTTAGGTTTTTATTTTAGAGGGGGAAGAATTGCATGAGAGAAATTAAATATGGTTAGTGGAAGCATATATCACCTCTTTCTTTATAGTGGGGAGTTGAGACAACAACCCCATGAAGGTGAGGGTTATTTTTTCCATTGTCGACTACGGGTTTGTTCATGAAAATATAAAAATACCCTTTTGTAGATCTTAGAGTTTGTAATCCAAAATATTAATTTTTGATATTTAATTATGATTTTTAAAACTTTATTTCCATAGGCTTTTATAATTGAACATAATGCTAATTATAAAATTTGAAAAGTATTAAAATATATTTTATTTTTAAAAAAATATACAATGCACTAGAGGAGAGAATTCTCTCCAAGGGGGTATAATAACTTTTTAAATCATACAAAATTTAGAAAAAAGTTGATGTCCCATGAAAATTGTGATTGATGGTGAATTCTACCCATATAGTGCTAAAAATTAAAAAAATCAATTTAATTGTGGAAAGAAGTGTTATACAACTATTATGCTAGTGGTAATTGTTGTCACTTAGAATTGCACCCTTATTGAAGCTGCTACTTAACATTCCACTAAAACATGGGAATGATCTCAAGTTGTCAGACCTTATAAATGAGACCAACCCTCTGAAAAAGGCTAGTTCCTTTCTAATATAAATGTAACGTATTTTTGGTCCAACCCAACACTAGATAAATCTAAGATAAACTAGCTCTATCATCTTGTAGAGGAAAAGAGAAGTAAATGCATAAAAAATAAAAGAAAGGCGATGCACCTAGATTGGATATGTTTCTTTCTTCCTAGAATCACATAGAGAATCAATAAGGATCACCAACATAACTCATACAATTATCTGTTATATCAATATTTAGAGGTGAGTGAGGAGGTTATAGTTTAACAAACATCAAGAGATAAAATTATCCTTAGGTAGCCCTACAAACTCAACAAATGTAGTTCATAAACATAGAAATTAATAAAATAATTATTCATACACATAGGTAGGAAGAATTTTATATAGAGTGCATGAATTGAAAAGAGGTGAAAATGGTATCTTATTGATATAAAGGCATAGTCTTGTTTATAGTTATAGAGATGCAAAAAACTAAGTCCCTAAAAGAGAATAAATGAGAAAACCTTTACAATGAATGGTAAAATCTCTTTTATTTCCCATAAAGGCATAGAGGAGAAAGGTAGCATGGTGGGAAGAGAAACCCCAGATGATGATAGCTAATCTAACATATCTATTGAATAAATTTAATTTGTGGGGAAAATATTCCCAATGTTTTTTATCATATGATATATTGATAAGTATGATGAGGGAAAGTAAAAAAACCTTGAAAAAACTACTAGTTATATCTAGGGATGACTTTCTATAAAAAAGAGGTCCATGTTAGTGTAAATTGATTCATTATCAAACTAGTTAGCTAATAACCTTTTTTAGATTGACCTATTCACACTTAGCTTAAGTTTACTTAGGATTTTTCCTTATTTTGTCTCACTTCATATGGTTGAGACATGTGCTCTCATCATTCGAGACACCTAGTACATACATATTTGATACTTTCTTAGACACATGTCAAGTGAGCTCACAAATGCTCCATCTTTGGAGAGATAGTCACTCATTCAGTCCTACCTTCCTACCTCTTTATCATTGCCTATATATGTAAGGCTCTCATTGTATATTTTCACACTCTCATTTTTTATATGATTGGCATCCTATTGTGTTCATCATTTCACTAATGGAAGATTATTTTCATGCTTTCAAATTCTTGGCATTCTCCAACATGGTATCAAAGCCATGAACATGTGTTCCTTCCCACATCAAAGTAACTTCAACATTTAGACCTATCATTGAAGCATTATGGAGATAAAAATATTATTCCATAGAGTTTGGAAGGTTTGATAAATAAAAAATAGCCTTTCATTTTGAAAAAATCAATAATTTTTAATTTTTGCTATTTTTATCTACATTTATACCTTGCTATATGGTAGTATTTTTGTAAAATATTGTATGGATTGTACAACTCCATACTATATGGAATAGTCAAGAAAGAATGTTTCTTTTGTAGAGGGTCAATTTTCCCTTTCTGTATTTTCCATTTTGGCTCAGTCTTAGTTTTAGTAGGTGAAATTTGGCTCATTCGATGAATTTTATGCTAGTTTGTAGTCAAATTGGGGGATTCAAAACACTATATTTATATTTAGAAGTGATAGATTTTTGGTAGGCCCCTTTCAATTGTTCAACCTCAATAGGCCCATAAAATCTTCCTTGGTGCTTTGGTTTACATATTTTCCCACCCTTGACTCACTAGTTTCACTTCTCCCATGACATTATTATAAAATTCCTAATCAAATAAGCACATAAAACTCACATGAAGCCTTATCTTTCTCACATGTGCTTTGCATAGAGTTTAGGTCAAATCGAATACCATCCATATTAATTCTCACAATGCCATATTGGCAAGGATCAAGACCTAGTTCACCCAACAATAATGTTACCTCAGTTGCAAGTAGCTTCCACAAATAGTACACCTTCAAAGTCATCGCCCAAAAAACCAAAGAACCTCCAAAATGATGGTTCAAGTCAACACAATCCAATCATGGTTATAAAATTTTCTCGTCATTATTTTTCCAAATTCAAACTGTCAGAGTGTCTTTACCACTAGTGATTATCCAAACTATTTGGTTGTTGTTTAAATCACCAAGCCATAGTTAACCTTGCTAATAACCACTAAATTACAATTACATTAAACTACCAAGTCAACTGCTTAGTTTCTAGGCTCACATTCATACTTGTAAGGAGAGGTTTCTTTTCTTTTTATAATACCTTGCAAACCAAGGGGTATTTTTTAAACTTGAATAGTTAATAAAAATATGGTTTCATCATTAACATAGTGGTGATTAAATTTATAAAAAAATGTTTTGTCTATTTTTTAAGCTTCTAAAGCAATAGATTATAAGAAAATTTTGATGGGGCATAACTTTCAACCCGTTTGTTGAAATTTCACAAATTTTTTAAATTCATCAAAATTTTGCAAGGAATTCAAGTTTGCATGTAAAGATAAGATCCGAATTACCATTTTATTTTTTTGTAAAACTATCCATGAGTTATAAACAAAATATTTTGGCATTTGATCTTCACAACTTGCAAAAATTTCTTTTACATCTATATGGGGGACTCAAATCATTAATAATACATATTGGGGGGATGTTTTTTGTGTTGTTTTGAAAAAAATGGAATAAATCAATGGAGATAAAGATCAAGAAACTAGGATTACATCTAACCACTATGGGTTTGGAACTTGAACCTATAGGAGTAACTCAAAAATGTAAATAGAATAATCATAATGATGAGGCCTACAATACTTTATGTATTCTATTTATCATAACCATCTCTTTCACATTGATTCTACCATAACCCTTAATGATGTATGGACAAAATTAGAAAATTTATTTGGTAAGAAAGATGTATTAGCAATTAATAGAGGATATTCTAAAGAGAGGAATAAAGCAGAGAAGTAAATTGCAAATTATACTTGCAACAAAGAATTAGATTCATTTTGAATCATTTGTAATCAAGAGTTGTAGCTCCTTATATCTGATTGGTTGGTTCAATTAGAATGATGAGTTGGTGCTCAGTTAGGGGATTTCTATCTCCTTAGGGTTGGTGCCCTTAAACTTTGTAACAAGTGAGGTTTTTATCATGAGGCTGGATTAGGATAGTAGATCCTAGAAGCTATTCTCACCATGGTTTTCCCATATTTGGTTTTCCATGAACATTTGGTGTTATGTGTGCTTATCTGTGTTTGAAATCTGCATGATCTTCTAATTTGGTTTAAAATAATTAAAGGACTATTTTTAATTAACTCTACTAATTCACCCCCCTCTCAGTAGATAGTTGTGTTCCAACAATTGGTATTAGAGCGTTGGTTCCTTGAAGAAGCTTAATCACCTCAAGTAGATCTTGAAGTTTGAACACTATGGCTAGTCAAGAAGTTTTTGGCTCAAATAAAGCACCTCTCTTCAATGGATCAAATTATTATTTCTAGCATATAAGGATGGAAGCCTATTTTCCATCCCTAAGATTTTATGTATAGATGTCTATTGTAAATGGTTATACAATTCCTACTATACCTCCCATTGATCAGGATAGTAAGAGGGAATATGAAAATAATTCCAAGGAAAAGAATGTTATTCTTTGTGGATTGTATAACTCAGAGTTTATCAAAGTAATGCATTATCAAACTACATGTGATGTTCGGGACAAGTTGAAGAACATCTATGAAGGTGATGATAAGGTAAAGCAAGCCGAAATACAAACTTACAAAGGAAAGTCTGAAAGTTAAAATGAGTGAAGAAGAGAAAATTACAAACTATCTGGTAGAGCTACTAATAAATTTTGAAAATTTTGGGTGAGTCTTTCCTTGACATGATTTTGAGCTTCTGTGTCTAAGGGTAGGGTTTAGGGTTTAGGTTAAAAACCCTCTTTTCAAAATTTGTATTGTCGTAAGCCTTGAATGCTCTAATCCTCTATTGACCTGTCACACCCAATTACTAGTCACTTTAGTTTTTCCAGTCACTTTAGTTATAACTTGAGCCATTGAAATCGTTATTCGCACTGGCCCCTTTTGTCTGAGTCTGTCAGTCACCATCTACAAGTTTATCATTTTAATTTTTCCATAGTCAGGCTAAATATTTCATGTCTTATGACTTATGTATTAAGTCTTTCTTCTCGAGGGTTAAGTCTCATCGACCTAGTCATGGCCCCATCTTTAAAAATAGCTTTGTTGCATGTGTAGATATTACTAACCATTTGATCTCAAGAATTGATCTTGGTTGTTCCTCGCTAGCCCCGTGCAATTAAAATAATGGTTAAATAAAAGTTATGGGTTCAACGTGCTATTAACACATGTATCACCATGGGTGTGGAGCTCGGTCTTCACTATTGAACCCAACGTCTTAAGCTTTCTGATCAATGGCCAAGATATGATGGTGAGATTGAATCTCAGTCATTCCTCGCTCACCCCGCGAGATTAAAATATTGCTTTAATAAAAATTTTGGGGTCAATGGGCTGCCTACACATGGATTCTACGGTCACTTGGAATGAAAGAAGGTGGAGCCCAAGGGTGGATGAGTTAGTGTCCAGTTGGAAAAATCTCATTGGCCAATGGAGTTGCGCATGACAATGATGGAAATTCAAACATCATTAACTTGATCTGAGTCATTTGAAAGGCAACCTCATAGGGACATTGACTACGGATATTCAAAATTGAAGGTACAAACATGGTAGCCATTTTGTTTCATGTGAGTGAGAAATAATGACAGAAATGACTTCCAAAGCTACCCGATTTCTCTCAAAACTGGATGTAAATGATTGGTTTCCACATAATTGAGAATTGCAAATAAATTTGGAGTGCATAGGAGATTGAGAAAAGGAATTTGTAGAGTTCAACATGATCAACATTAGGGTTTCCTGCGAATAAAAGGTCATAAGTAAAAAAAATGCATCTTTATGTGCTTTATTCAAACTATTTGGAATTAGGGTTAATATTCACTATGTATTCAGTCAAGTTGGCTTTTGTGCTTTGTTTTAATTTATTAACTGAGGTTTGAATTTATTTTAAAAGTTCATAATTCTATCAAACCTTTTGAATTTTTTACCTTTGAGCTGAGCCCTAGGTTTGAATTCATAGCTGGTCTTAAATCCTTTTGTGCCAAAGCCCTCAATTAGTCTAAACTCATCCTATTTCCAATGGCACCCAAAACACAAACCATTGGCTCTGCAACACCAACTAGGTCACTCTCCCAAGATATAGTTGACCTGTTGAAACCTTCTCTAACAAAAAGGCTAAAGGGAGGCTTCTATATTATGGCCCTAAAATTAAAGAAGGATTAATGGACAAGCGGTGTTCTATTAAGGATGCTAAATTACCTTTCATTGGATGGAAATTATTTCAACACTGGTTCGGAAATAGAAACCTCAGTGCGCCTATTTTCAATCCTTGGAGATTAGACATGGGAAAGCTGGTAGTTCCCAATGTATACATGGATATTGACCTATTGAAGGACATTGTTGTGAGATATGACCTAGTTTCTAGAGTAATTAGAGCATTTGATCCAGTAAGGAGATGTTGAAACTAACTAGGGAAGAAATTGTAGATATTTTCCAGCTGCATGAGTGGAATAAGGATATGATTCCTATTGATATGGATGTCTTTAGAAAGGAATATGAGAACACTAGGGTGCTACTCAGAACAATAATGTTACCTATGCACACTACCAGCACCGAGGATGGGAAGAATAGGAAACAAAAAAAGATTGGTTTGCAAGGTGGAAAGAATTGGATACATCTCTAGTGGTATTCTCTCTTAATGCATATGTTCTTGTATAAATGAGAGAAAAAATTTGAGAAGGATATGACATTGTTCAGAAGAAGTAAGATGGCATACATCTACCTGTCCAATGCTAGACCCAAATTCTCAACAAAGATGACCAAAAATTTGATTATGTGGTTTTCCATAATTCCTTTGCCTAAAAAATGAGGAGGCTCCTAATATATGATCTACCAAGTATCCCCAAGGAGATCCATGACTTCCTGAGATCTATGGAAAGGAGAGAAAATTTGAATTTGAGCCATAATTTGGGGGATGCAATCCCATATCCCAACATAACAATCATCAAAGTCTATGGCACAAATGTGAATCCATTTGTACTACCAAGGGATGTACCACTGAGGATTGGATTTTTGGAAATCATGTGGCAACTAGGAGTAGCTCAAATGGTACATTTGCCTAAGACATTGAGAAAGGGATTTTTCTTCCTAGAATGGACAACATTTGCTGATTTTGTAATGGTTAAGGGATGTTGGAAGGATTTGGTGCATCTTCTTGCACCATATAAATTGAATACTATGTGCCCAAGAAAATGTGACCTTGGGGGTTTTATTGCTGCAATGAAGGAAAAGCATAGAGGTGGATCTTTTGTACACAACTTTTACTATCCTGATGATGTAATTAGGAATTATTTTGACTTCCAAGAACAAGAGGAGAGGAAAGAAAAATATTTGGATTTCAAGAAAATGGTGGAGAAAGTTAAGAGGTACAATCCTGACTATGATCCTATGCCAAATATCAAGGGTGATTCATTAGAATTATGAATGTTATAAAAAATTTTGAGAACATAGTTGGTATCTTAAGGGAGGAGAATGTGGTTACAGATAAAGAAAAGTCAGTGGCAGTTGAGGAAGATCCCAATGTAGTGTTGGAGGAGAGACCCTCCTACCAGCCACCATCAAAGATAAGAATATATTCTAGGAAGAAGATGGTAATGGAGAAAATAAAACATTTCCAACCCCTACTACATTAGAGGGATCAAGGGAAACTTCTCCTAAGAGATCGGTGCCATCACCCCCAAGACAGGTTCCATCTATTGTGATTGTTGTAGATTCACCTCTTGGAAGTCTTGCTCCATCAAAGCAACCAACTGCTAAGAAGAAAAAGATTGAAGCTAAAGGGGTAGTTGATTACCTTGATACAGAGGAGGGTGATATTTTTATTACTCCTGAAGAAATGCAGCAAGGAATTCCTTCTCCCATAAGAGATGTTACCTCAAGTTCAAGAGAAAGTGGCCTTAGACTTAGAAAGGCTGATCTTTGTGGTTTGAATAAAGCAGATGATTTGAGGCAAGAAGCTTACAAATTATTCATGGAAGATGATTCTTTTATTGAAACCAAGGCATTCAAGGATTTTACATGGAGAGAAAAAGCCTCAGAATATGCAGGAAATATGACTAGAGAAAGGAGTTTACACTTGGAACTCCCTGAAGGTATTATTCAGGAAAATGTAAGGAAAGTTATGAGGAAGGAGTTCCAAAACATTACAGCTAAGGAGGTGAGAGATCTTGTACAAAAGAGTGGTGTATTATTGTTACATGAATGGGACATAGCCAATGTAGTGGTGTTGGACACCATAAGGAGGTCTGAAAAGCCCTTATTTCAAAATGAAGAAGAGGAAAAAATGGAACTTCAAGGATCAACATTTAGTGAAGAATGGGATGCATTGGCAGTTTGGTCATTGTCTTTGGGATCCAAAAATCCAATAGTTACTAAGACATCTAACTTCAGTGGACAACTGGTTATAAATAAAGTCTTTGATGCTCCAGCCTTGGAAGTAGCTGATATGGTAGTAAATGTTGCAAAAATTGCTAAAGAAACAATATAAACCCTTACTCTTGAAAGGGATATGTATAGGAGTAAGTACAATGAATTGGTTGATGAGTATAATGGAAGTCAACAAAAGGTGGTTGTATTGGAAATTGAGGTAGCATTATACAAGTAGTAGATAGAGATATTGAGGGCACAAGGCCCAGCTAGCTCAAGTCATGCACCACCTACTTCTCCAATGACACAACCTCAATCTTCCCTTCCACCAGAACAAGCCTTGGCAATAATACCATCTAAGATGGGCCAAGAACCACTCACAATAGAGGAACCAAGCACATCAGGTGCAATTCCATCAAATGAGCCTACCAAATCACAATTATTCTTACAAATTGAGGTGTACAAGAAATTGCTTGAAAAAGCTTGGGAGTATGAGAACAATTCCAATATTATTCATACAGTACTTAAAAATATGAATAAGAAAATTCAGAGAAAAATCAATAGTGTTCATGCAAATTATTCTTTGATGCTACAAGCAATAAGGTTATCTCAAAGGGATAAGGAATTGGCTGCCCCAATCTTAGATAAATGGATTCCTAAAGTTGGTCATTTGAAGCTTATGGAAGTTGGGGCAAAGAAACAAGAGGATAGGTATCCAAGGGTGGTCCCAAATTATAGATTTGTTTGTGAGGTTAGGGAATAAAAGTTTTAGGCGTATGTTACCCCATTGGAGAAGAAAATAAGAGAATTGAAGGCCAAATTTGATGAGGTAGATTTGACATTGTTACTTGATATTCAACATATGTTTGATGAGGTCAAGCCTCTACAAACATGGAAGCACCAGGTGGATACTGATGAGCCTAGTTTTTGGTCCAATTTTGGGTAGAATCTATAGTTTATTCTCTAATAGATGTCATGGAATTTAATGATTAAATGTTGGTATTGGCATAGTGTTTCCCTCAAACCATTGGAATTTGATATTATCCTATCTCTACAAGATTTAATGACATTTGGCATAATATGTGGGTTATCTATATGTATTTTTCATGTGGCTAATGAATGTTCCTTAGAGTGGTTATAGATGTGCAGTTATTATGCGTACTGACCTTGCCATGCAAATTTATTACGCCAAGTTGAGGAAGACACCGCCAGCTAGGCATGCACCATAACGACTAGCTGAGGAATCGCTCCAAGTCAAAGATGACCGATGAAAAAAGATTCTTTATGCAATTGAACATAACCACCTTATAGTGGAGTTTAATGACCAAGAATGCATGGGTGTTACTGTTGTGTTGGATTTGTGTTTGGACCTACATGTTTGACCAAATTTTATGCATGCATAACTTACATCGCTCCACTTTCCCTATTTTCCCTAAATGGCATCCTTCCACTCATGGAGTTGATTGCCACATTTAGCTAATTAGTATAAATAATTATTTGATGCTCCTTCTTTAGGAGGTTGCATAGTTTGATATTGTACTCTCATTCTCCAGTTTTCAGTAATACAAATACATTAGTCTCATGTATGCATGATTCACAATGAATAAAATAAAGTTCTGAGTTCGAGCATCTAAGTTTTCATTAGTTTTAGGGGATAATTATCCAAGGGGGCCCACTTGGTGAGTAATCCGTCATTTTAGTTTAGCATTAGTTTAGTATTACTTTTTGTTTAGTACTTAGCTAGAAATCTGGCACCGGCTATTCCTGTAACCACTAGAATTTTATTCTGTGACTGTTCCTGCAGCCAAAGTAGACAGAGTAGTGTCTTGTATGTTGCTCATATTTTCATTCCTATTATGCATTTCTTCTTAGCATAGTCATTGATTGATGTTCAACATTTGTTTCATTCATTTTCAAGCATTTTACTTTCAGTATTGTGTATTCCTTAGCTATAGAGTAGAATAACTACTTTGAGTTCTTAGTGCACATACTGTGTTGGCCCATTTCAAGTTCACATCCTTGGGTTGACAAGTTAAATGTACCTTCATGATGTTTGAAATGGCTATTCAAGTTAGATGTCCAATCTTTGAATCATGTCTGCAAAGGCTTAGTTATTGAGATCATTGTAGGAGGTCAACATTTTTGGCGCCATTGTCGGGGATGGTGTCAAACTAGGAAGTATTTTGGAGTCATTGGTAGTTTTTCTTGCTGTAGTGTTTCTAGAAGTTGTTCTTAGCATATTCTCATTTAGGAAGTAATGAACCCCCTCATTCTTTACCAATTCTTTGTGTGTGTTGACTGATAGTGAATGATATTGCATGCATAGAGTAAGGAGAAGGGATGCTTATGGGAGATTCCTTCCTAACAATCCTAATCCATTCCAACTAGTTGACTATCAGAATCTACCAAAAGAAGAAGAATATCCACACCCCTTTACTAATGCATATCCTGATCTGACTAGTTCTAAAGTCTCATTTGAAGATCAAAATCAGCTTGAGAACCCCTTTGTTTTGGAACAACATCAAGCAGGCATGGATGATGCAAATAGGAACATACAAAACCAGCCAACTTTTCCTTCCCCATTGCCCATCAGAATGAAGTTGACAATATCAAGAACATTCTTGCCTCAGTACTCCCAAATTTTTATGGACTTGTCACAAAAGATCCAAATACCTTTCTATTTGAGTTTGACATACTCTGCAGGAGTTATGATTATACCATTGATTCCCATAGGCTTAAGCTATTTCCTACCACTTTGAAAGAGGCTACATTAAGATGGTTCATGAGCCTAGGCAGAGATACTGTGGAAACTTAGGAAGTCATGAAGACAAAATTCCTTGAGAAATACAAGGAATATTGTAGAGGTAGTTACATGAGAGGAGGTGACATTTTTAGGATGCAACTAAAGGAAGATGGGAGCCTGGAAGATTATGTTGCAAGGTTTATGTTTTTCCTACAAAAATATCCACACCATACACTTAATAAAGACTCACAAAAGTTTCTTTCCTTAAGAGGAATCAATGATAGCTGCACTAATGCCTTGGACCTCATGGGAGGAGGAGATATTTCCCAAGTCCCTTGGGAAGATATCAAGAAAATGTGCCAGAACTACTCTAGGGCAGCTTCAAAGAAAGGGAGAGCTTACCAATCTTCCATGGGTAAGTCAAATACCAGTAGAGTCTCAAGAATGGAGATTACTCATTTGCTGGAAGACTTCAAGCAAGACATTATCGATAACCTAGCCACTTAGTTAGATACACTTCAGGACAAGAAGAAGTAAGAGGAGGAAAAGACAATGTTGATCGAGTATTGCCCCCATTGCAGACAAAAGAAGAAGGATTGCAGATGCAAGATGGTAGCTAACCTTGAAAGCAAGCAAGTTCCACTTCAATTCAAGCCAATCCAGATTGAAGAATACCAAGTCTACTATGTTGCACAAAGGAAGCTTTGGGCTCCAAGACAAGGTATGCCACTAGATCCATTATCCTATGCTCAGCCATATTTTAATTTCTATTCCTCTAGTAACCAATGGTATCCCCCATATCCACCACATCCTTGGAGTACCCCTCCAAATGCTTGGCTCAATCATAAAAGTTATCCACCCCATTGGTAGTAACCTCAAGGGAATTGGCAACAATTTCAAAGACATTGGAAGGCACCTCCAGGAAATTGGTAGCAAGCAAATCAATGGAGAGGAGGGTAGTAATGGCCTACTCAAACAACTAGTTACATATAGCCACCTTCTCAACCCTAGTAGCCTACTATAATGCCTCCACCTACTAATCCCAGCTCAAATGCACCTAAACCTACTCAACTACTAGCTCAGCCCGCACCCAATCCAAATAACAAACCACAACAACAACCTGCCTACTCTACTAATTCAAATCAATTTCCTGCATATACTTTTATTGTAAGTGATATCCACTTGCATTCAGGTACTACTCTACCGGACCCTTCCAAGCCCATTATCACTGAGATCCATGTGGAAGAGGAAGAGGAACCTCTGAATGATCCCATTCAACCTAGTGTACCTAAAAATCCTAAACCAATCCAAGTCAAGCAGATTCAACAAGAGCCACCATTTCCTCAGAGATTGGAAGTTGCTAAGGAGAATGAAGAAAATGAGGATAAAACCTTTGATATCTTGGACCAGCTGAAGCATATATGTGTCCAAATGCCTCTATTTCAAGCCATAAAGGATGTTCCAATCTACGACAAAGCAATCAAGGAAGCCTATCTCAAGAATCCATGTAGGAAAAAGAAAGACCCAACTACAGTTCATGTGGTGGATCATCTAGCTGACATCATGTTGGGAAAAGTGAATAATTCCCAAGTATAATGACCCAGGCAGTCCTATGATAGCAGTTATGATAAACACGATCCAAGTGAAGAATGCTCTGATTGACTTAGGAGTGGCAATAAATGTAATGACCAAAGACATCCTGCAACAACTAAATATCACAAGTATGAGGTCCACTCCTACTATCCTACAGCTTGTTGATAGCTCTACTATTAAGCTTGATGGTGTAGTAAAGGATCTTGTGGTAATTTTAGAATCCTAGGAGTACCCAACAAACTTTATGATTCTTTCTCCTAAAGCCACAATAAGCGAGTATCCTATTATTCTTGGAAGGCCATGGTTAGCAACTGCAGATACATATATTGGATGTCAGTCAGGTGATATGACCATTTTAGATGGGAGAAGCACTAAATTTTTTTTTCTTTATCCGCTTGCTTAGCCATCTCATGATGAAGATAATCCTGTATGGCCACATGTTGGTGAAGAGGCTGAGAAAGTTAACTCTATGGTGCAGCTTATGATGCTAGGTAGAAGCTCTTTCATGCAGCTCCAAGATGAGGATGAAGTATTGGCTAACATCATTCAAAACCATTATGAAGTGGAGGAAGCATCATCTTCTCATCCTGTTACTCCAGTCAAGACACTTTTTCTTGCCCTTCCTGCAGCCACTGTTCCTGTAGACGTTCTTCCTACAGATGCTCTTCTTGCAATCACTGTTCCTATAGATAGACTTCCTATAGCCACTCTTCCTATAGCCACTCTTCCTGTAGACAAATTTCCTATAGCAACAAGTATCTCCTATACATTGCTTCTATATGAATTAAAAGTACTAAGTATTAATGAAGCAACCATGATAGAGTTAACTACACAAGTCCAAGTGTTGGAAGGAAAATATTTGAATGTTAATAGTAAATTGAATGAAGTAGTAAATTGAATGAAGAACAACAATTGTTATTGGAAAACCTATTAAGGACCCATCAACATGCATTTGCATGGGATTATTATGATATGAAGGTATTGGATCCTAAACTGTGTACACACAGAATTTACATCAGAGATGATTGTACCTTATTAAGATAGCCACAAAGAAGAATTAACCCTGCACTAAGAGAGATTGTGAAAGGAGAACTGCAAAAAATTACTAGATGCATGATTTATCTACCCCATTTCAGACAGTCAGTGGGTATTACATTGGTGATTGTGCCCAAGAAAGGAGGGAAATGAATGCTGCCACCAAGAAGGATCACTTTCCTCTACCCTTCATTGATCAAGTTTTGGAAACAATTGTAGGAAAGCAATACTTCTCTTTTTTAGATGGGTTCAGCGGCTACAACCAAATCCAAATTGCACCAGAAGACTAGGAGAAGACTACATTTTCCTATCCATGGGGGACCTATGCCTATTTTGTACTCCCATTTGGCTTATGCAATGCACCTGCAACTTTTCAGAGGGAAGTCATTAGCATCTTCTCAGATATTTCTCATGATTGCAATTAGATTTATATCGATGACTTCACCACTTATGGTGCTAATTTTAATCAAGCATTGGAAAATCTCAGGAGAGTTCTACAGAGATGTGAAGACCAAAACTTGTCCTTAAATAGTGAAAAGTGTTTCATGATGATGCAAGAGGGTGTAGTTCTTGGCCACTACATATCTCCCACAAAGGAATTCAAGTAGATCTTGCAAAGATTGCGGTAATCATAAATTTACCCACACCTACAAAATAGAAGGATGTTAGGAGTTTCTTGGGTCATGCAGGATATTATAGGCATTTCATCAAGGATTTCAGTAAGGTAGCAACACCATTGTACACTCTTCTCACTAAAGATGTTGAATTTTAGTGGACTGAAGATTGTGACAAGGCATTTTTTGACCTGAAGGAAGCCTTGACTCATGCCCCTGTACTCAAAGGACCTAATTGAGAGCTTCCTTTCCAAATCCATACTGATGCATTAGATTATGCCATAGGAGCAGTCTTAGGATAGAAAGAAGTTGTTGAAAATTCTATTTACTTTATCAACAAAAATTATAAGGAGTTGAATTCAACTATATAGTGACAAAAAAAGAAATGTTGGAAATCATCTATGTACTAAAAAAATTTAGACATTAAATAACAGGCTACCAAATCTTTGTGCACACTGATCATGCAACCATTAGATATCTCATGGATAAACCTTTGATCACAAGTAGATTGGCAAGATGGTTATTATTGATGCAATAATTTGATATAACCATTGTGGATAAGCTGGGGAGGGCCAATGTTGTTGCAAATTTTCTTTCGAGGCTAACTACATAAGAAGATAATCAACTCATAGATTACTCTTTCCCTGATGAGTATCTATTCTCCCTCAATGTACAAACCTGATGAGCATCTATTCTCCCTCATTGAAAAAACTTTTCCTTTCTCTTGTATTGCTAGATGTTTATTTTATCCTACACCTGACCATGTCATGAGGAGGTGTGTGAGATAAGATGAGACATATGAATTTTTACATGCATTCCACAACAAACCATATGGAGGACACTTTGCAGCCAAGAGGACAACATTGAAGGTTTTAAACACAGGATATTATTGGCCAACACTCCACATGGATGCAGGAAGGTATACCAGAAAATGTAATAGATGTCAAAGAATGGGTAGACCAACTAGGTCCGATGAGATTCCATTGTGCCCTCAGGTAGTAATCACTTCCTTTGACAAGTGGGGATTGGATTTTGTGGGACCAATTGACCCTCCATCAAATGGTAAGTCTTATATATTGGTATGCACTAATTATGTGACAAAATGGGTAGAAGTTAAGGCTATGAAACATGCAAGAGATAACAAGGTTGCAAAAAAAATTTATTAGGAAATTTTCACAAGATATGGAGTCCCAAGAGAAATAGTAACTGATCAAGGAGCACAATTCACATCAACCCTTGTTGCAACACTAGTTAATGAGTACAACATAAAGGTACATGAAGTCTACTCCTTATCACGCACAGGCTAATGGATAATTTGAGGTGACCAATAGAGAAATTGAAGCCATTCTGACTAAAACAATAGTTGTTCATAGAAAGGATTGGGTAAAAAGATTACCAGAAGCTATTTGGGCTTATAGGACAAATTGGAAAATGACTAAAATCTTCACCCCATATGAGTTGTATGTAAAAACAACTATGATGCCAATTGAATTTGAATATAAGACTTTGTGGACTGCAGTAGATTTGGGGATGGATATTTTTGAGGCACAAAAAGAAAGAATCATGCAACTAAATGCTTTGGATGAAATAAGAAGAGCAGCCCTGCAACATATAGAAGTGGTGCAGAATCAGAGAATCAAGTGGCATGACAAATTTATCAAGGATAAGAAATTCAAACCAGGAGATTGGGCCTTGCTCTATGACTCAAGATACCAGAACAATGCAAGAAAATTGTAGACAAGGTGGCTAGGACCATATGAAGTTGTTGAGGTCTTTCATAATGGAGCTATTCAGCTTACCACCATTGACCTTGTCAAGTTCAAATTACTTGTCAATGGTCATCGCCTCAGATTATACCACAAGCCAACTTCTAAAGAAGAGTTCCTGTAGAAATTCAGTCAACATTCAACACCCTAGCTTCCTGTAACCAAAGACAGTGGACCCAGCATCCTCCTTCTAGCTAATTAATGTATGTACTATCTCATAATAAAGATTTCACTTACGCGGAAGTCCATTTCTTCAGCCATTCATCCATCCACCCATACATCACCAACTTCCTCTCTCTTCCATCACTTCATTCCACCTCATCTCACTCCACTTCATTTTAATTAATTGCTCAATTTATTCCCACAAGGCTAGCGGTACTTTCTCCATGATCTTTGCAAAAAATCTTCCACATATTTAGGTATGCACACATTAATTTCTATCTTTAATCATCTTTTAAGTGTGTTCATTTAATCACTGTACATTAGTAGAGAAGTTCACATAAATTCCATCATTCCATGTTAAATCACCACTCCCATCTTGCATGTGTGGACACATTTCCAAATTTAGGTTGGGGGAGGGGAAGGAAAAAGATGCAAATATTTTGTGAATTTATTTCCCATGCGTCAATTCATACTAGGATACGTCAGAAAATTTAAAATGAGTTGATTTGAAATTTGAATGAGAGGACAACTTGCATGTGTGAAGTGACAATAACTGCAGCCACCATTTCTTCCCATCATAATTCCCTTTTTATTGCTCCTTTTCTTGCCATTATTGCCCTATCATAATCTTGAGTTGCAAGTAAAAAGGTGAAACAAAGAAAAGAAAATTCAGTTGATATTGGCACTAGAAATTTAGCAGGTACTGTAGGAAAGTGAACTTGATTTTTAGACGGGAATTGCAGGAAAGAAATTGCAGAGCATTTGTTTGATTGCAGACAATGGGAGGTGGGTTAATTCAAAATGAACCCATGGTGCATGGCTTTTTATTGCAGGATGCACAATGCCTGGCTGAATTTAGAAATTGTGGATGGGCAGATTACTTCTTGAAACTGGATGGCTTTGATGAAAGCATTGCCCTTGAATTTTCCTAGACATTTTCAAAAGGGAAAGCCATAGTAAAAGGGTTGGAAGTTGTGGCAACAAAGGAATGAATTGTAGAGGTCACAGGATTACCAACTAATGGTGAAAATTACCTTGCCTCCAGAGATGTTAGATCAACCAAGGCCAAATTTACAGAGCCGAATGACCCCCCATTGAGCATAGATAAGTAGGGTGCAAAGAGAATGTCTCTACCCAAGCCATGGAACCAGATAGCTATGTATGTTATCAAATACATCACCTATGAGGGTTTTCAATCAAATTTGCATTATGTACATTTCAAGCTTTTGAATCACATGAGGCACGGAAGGAGGATGAATGTGCCCAACGTGCTATACAATCTTCTCTCAATCATGGTGACTAAGACCCAAAAAGGTAGGAATAATTTTGTTTCCCACCATTGCTTGATTAAATTGCTAGTTGAAAAGTCTCTGCATGATGTATTTGGAATGACTTGGGAAGAATTTATAAATGTTGATCAAATTAGACCTGATCACTTGCAACCTAGGGCTTTACCTCAATTTTGTAGGTCTAGTAGGAGAATAAGCACCACTGAAGCCATTCCTAGTGCTTCAACCTCTGGTGCTGGCTCTATTGTTAATCCTCATATAGCAGAAGGAACCATAGAAATTAGTTCTTCTGAAATAGAGCACTCAAAAAAATAAAGTTCTTCCTCTGATTATGATGATGACATTCCACTTGAGACCCTGACAAAAACTAGGGAAAAAAAGAGAAAAGTAGTTCTAAACGAGAAGAGGAAATGCCAAAACATAGCTTGTAGAAAGAAAGGTGCCAAGTTCTAGAAAGAGAAAGGCTGACACTGTTCATCTTGTAGCCAAAAGAAAACGTGAGAGACCTCCCAGGAAATCAAGACCAACTGGGCCTGTGATTGGTACGCCTCCACAAGAAAGCCCTAAACCTGGTGAGACCTCACATGGGGACCTTGAAGCTCCAATGGAGTAGGAGAATGTTGAAGAAGAAGAAGACATTTTTAGGAGAGTAGCAAATATAACATTGGCCGATCTTGCTAACATTGTAGAAGAATTAGAAGAAAGTCAGGACTTCTTGCAGCATGAGCAAGAAGTCCTGTAGCAAGAAGTCTTGCAGTAACAGCTAGAACTAGAGTAGAAGTTCTTGCAGCCACGACAAGAACAAGAACAAGAGTCCTTGAAGCAAGAGGTGAAAGAAGAAACAATACCCCTATAGCCAGAGATAACTGGACAACCTGAGTCCATCCAGATAGTGCCATATGAGGAGCCACCATCATCAAAAAGACTGGTAGGAATTTATAACCCTCTTGGTTTTGCAGTACATGCAACAATTTTAAATTTATGGAAGGAAATACAAAGAAGGGAGGAAGAATGGAGAAAGGAAAAATGGAAATTGAAGGAGGAAATTCAAAAGAAGGATGAGGAGATAGAAGATAAAGATACGAAAATTGCCACCCTGAAAGAGAGGGTGGATGATATGGAAACTTTGACACCATAGATTTTGGAATGTAGGACCCCTCCAAGGGTCTATGCTCTACTCCTAAAAGAGAAGTATCTCTCTTTTCAACTGTCAAGGATTGCCTCAATTTTGAATCCTTCTATTGACACCCCTATGGAATTTTTCAATGCTTATAGAATTGCCTCCCCTGAAATGAAGAATTTTCTATGTGAGTTTTATTTGCATAATTATGCTGTCACAAAAGACCATGATTGGAATTCATTGTTGTATGTTTGGGATGTTCAATTGAGAGCATTTATGTCTTGGGTACAAAGTGAGATTAGTTGGGGACAACAACATGGAGCTTATAAGTAGTTGGAGTCCGATATCCCTATGCTTGCTAGAGTTGAATCAAGTAACTGAAGGTATATTTATAGAGAATGGAATAGAATCCTTCTCAAACCAAGTTATGGCAATATGATTATGCCTTGGATTGAGGCAGTTTATAGTGAGTATGAAGTAAAGACAACAACAAAGGAGGAAACCATGAGGATATTTTTATCATAGAGATGGAATAGTCTATTTGATGAGCTAAAGTAGGTTGAGCCTCATCCTATCCACAATTATGTTGCAACACTAAAGAGGATTGATAAGTAAATTCAAATTGGAAGAACTTAGGGATGGTCTTGGATTCCCCTAACTTTCCAGCCACCCATGCTCATGTGGCCCATGCCAAACTTCAGATTCTACCAGCTTGACATTGCTATAGAGAGGTAGAGATGGAACAAATTTGACAGATTGGGAGGATTCTATTGGGATCCTATTTCACTAATTGCAGCAACTAATGTTGGATAGTTCTCAGTTGCAAATTTTAGAGCTTTGACCAAGTAGAAGAACAACTCTTCCCCTGCTAGAGGACCAGCAAGACGTTAGGTTGGGGGGAGTGATGAGACTAGTTTTTGGTCTAATTTTGGGTAGAATCTATATTTTATTCACTAATAGATGACATGGAATTTAATGATTAAATATTGGTATTGGTATAATGTTTCAATCAAACCATTGACATTTGATATTATCCTATCTCTGCAAGCTTTAATGACATTTTGCATAATATGTGGGTTATCCATATTGATTTTGCATGTGGTTAATTAATGTTCCTTAGAGTGGTTATAGATGTGCATTTATTATTCGTACTGACCTTGCCATGCAGATTTAATACGCCAAGTTGAGGAAGCCATCGCCAACTAGGCATGCACTATAATGACTAGCTGAGGAATTGCTCCAAGTCAAAGATGACCGATGGAAAAAAATTCTTCATGCAACTGAACATAACCGCCTTATAGTGGACTTTAATGACTGAGCATGCATGGGCATTACTGATGTGTTGGATCTACGTTTAGACCTGCATGTCTAGCCAGATTCTATGCATGCATAACTATCATCTCTCCACTTTCCCTATTTTTCCTAAATGGAATCCTCCCAGTCGTGGAGTTGACTTCCACGTTTAGCTAATTAGTATAAACAATGATTTGATGCTCCTTCTTCAGGAGGTTGCACGATTTGATATTGTACTCTCATTCTCCAGTTTTTGATAATACAAATACATTACTCTCATCTATGTATGATTCATAGTGAATAAAATAAATTTCTGAGTTCAAGCATATGAGTTTTCATTAGTTTTAGAGGATACTTATCCAAGGGGGACCACTTGGTGAGTAATTCAAATTTTTAGTTTAGCATTAGTTTAGTATTACTTGCTATTTAGTACTTAGTTAGAAATCTGGCATCGACTGTTCCTGCAACCACTAGAATTTCATTATGTGACTATTCCTACAACCAAAGCAGAAAAAGTTGTGTCATTTCTATTGCTTATATTTTCATTCCTATTATGCATTTCTGCTTAGCATAGTCATTGATTGGTGTTCAACAATTTTTTCATTCCTTTTCAAGCAATTTACTTTCAACATTGTGTGTTCCTTAGCTATAGAGTAAAATGGCTACTTTGAGTTCCTAGTGCACATACTATGCTGACCCATTTCAAGTTCACATCCCTGGGTTGACAAGTTAAATGAACCTTCATGATAGTTGAAATGGTTATTTAGGTTAGCTGTCCAATCTCTGAATCATGTCTGCAAAGGCTTAGTTATTGAGATCATTGTAGGAGTCCAACAAATACCACTATTGTTTCTCAAGTAGCTCTTATTTTTGAGAATGTAGACATTTGATATATTGAAGAATACTCTTGAGAAACTATCATTCATCTTCAACTTCCTAGAATATTTTGACAAAGAAGCTAATTCAGTAATGAAAAAGTACTCTCCATATAGAAAGAAGATGGATGAAATCATTGATTTCAATTGGTCATCTGATGCAGAATATGAGAAATGGAAGAGGATATTTATTGATGAACTGGATTTATGAAGAAATGGATGGAGAACACATATACTTGGTCTGGCCTTAGAGATTACAATGTATAAAAGACATGTGTCTCCAAATTGAAAAAACTATAGGTAAATGTTGATCACCGATGACTGGGATGCTGACTTGGATGTTTATTCACTTTTTCTATCTATTGCATATTTTTGTCATTTTTCTCAAAGGAATGAATATGTTGCAATGGTTAGAAGATTATTCTTTTCAACAAAGTTCCTTTTGGAAGGAATTTTTTACTTCCTTAGCAAATGGAAATAAATTTTGTCTCATATAGGTTCCCTCCAATTGAAAGTGTAAATATAAATCTGCAAAGGGAACATATGTTATAACGGTCAAATTGAAATGTGACATGTGTACTTTTCGGCCTGAAACTTTTTTTTCTCCCTTTTTCTCATAAAAGGGAATTCAAGGCCACTAGTATTGGTCTCTTGATGAATTCTAGATCCAAATTATGCAAATTGTGAACACAGAGAACATATTTGAAATCTATATCTTAAGTTTTGAGTCGAGCAAGTGAATTTTTTCAATTGTATGGTTTCTGAACATATCTAAACAATAATGAAAATCTCTTGATTCTATCATCTCTCCAGCTTTACACTGCATCTAAATTATTAATGAAAATTTGAACAAGAATCATTTCATTAATCTCCATTATCATTTTGCTTTGATGTATTTTTTAATTTAGGCTCTAGTTCAATGGATCAGTTAAAATACTTTGATTAAATCATGAATTTTTATACTTGTTCAATGGATCTAATAAGTAGTGATAGAGTTTCAGTATTAATATGTGAATTTCAAGGCAATATTACAAAGCTCATGGATGTTTAGGATTAAATTCACCTTATAGTTTAATTTTCTATGTTTTGACTCCTTTCCTAGAGATATGACACTCATCTTAAGTATTGTATGCATTTCCCATGGTTCTGGTTATCAAATTTGAGAAAAAAATTCATTAATAATCTTTTAATTGATCTACCTCTTGTTGTGGTTGGTGTTGTATGAATTCTCAACTTTAGAAGTGTGATCTTTCAAAGGAATTTCTAGTTTCTTTAAGGATTTAATTTATTTAGCATTTGAATGAGAATTTATTTGTTAATTGTGCAATGTGTGATATAATTTTGTAGTAAGGTCATAAGGTGCACATTGTGGGAACACCCTCTAGAGCCCAAAGTGTAGGAGAGGAGTATTCTAGCTTCCTCTCATTTGTTGGCCAATTGTCTCCTAAGTATTCAAGAATTGAATTTGTAAAATTCATAGATGCTTAGTGGGATCTTCTTGGTTCTTTAAAACTAACCAATAGATTGGTGACTCTATTGGGGATAAGTCTGATAAATTTTATTCTCCAAGAAACCTTATTTATTATTACTATGAATTATAGTGATGTCTATTTGTAGAGTTAGTATATTTTAAGTTTTTTCTAACCTTTGCTTAGGTTTATTTCAAAATTTCCCACCAACTTTGGTGTTATAAAGTCATTGCTCAAAGTTTAATTGGAAACACTTCATATTTGTCAAAGTTTGTCTAACTCTATAAGGATCTTGTAATATTTGCATAAATTGTAACAAAATTGCTAAGAATTTGTCCCAAACAATTTGGGTGGTGACTCTAAAACCTCTACACCAATGCATGCCAATATTTGAAGATATCAAAGAAGTAAAGAAGAAGAATAGAATAAAATTGAAAAGGTTGATAAAGGCAAAGGAGATTCAAGCACAAATGCGAGGAACCCATGGTCACATGAAGAAACATCTAAAGTAGAAATTGGAAGGAGAATTTCCCAAGAACAATCGTGGAAAATGGATGAAAGGAAAGGATGCAGAAACAAGTAAGTCTACCCCTCATCCTACTCATAAACGTGAACTTCATTCTAGTTGTAGTTCTGAACGTGAAAGAAACTTGTTAATTTTTAGTGATAATACTTCTCCTGAAAGAAGGGAAATTGTAATGAAAAATGTTGTGAGTGAGAAGGGTTTAGATCAAGCTTTAACAGCTAGGCAGAGAAGAGAGAAGGAAAGGATCCAACAAGATAATGTAAATTCTAGTCATGCTAGGGCTATAGGGAATTTTGTTGTAGCTTCTATCATAAATACTCCTCATCCTTAATATTTTCTAACTAGTTTTGATAAGTATTCCCATGAACACACCCATGAAAATACCCCTGGCTATGCTGAAATTTGAGTAACATCTAATGTTGATACCACTTTACCAGAAGAAGAAGTTTTTAATGATATGCAACAACTTAGAGAAAGAGCCTTAAGATTTGATGAAAATTGAAAGAAAAGGGACAAAGAGAAAGATAAGAGGATAAGGGAATCCATGATTGAGAGAGATATGTTACAAAGAAAAGTTGAGAAAATGGAGGAACTAGACATGTTAGCAACTAAATCTACCGAAATAACTAGTCCTACTGTTGAAGATATTGTAAAGAGGGATCTTGTAGTTCCCTCTGCTGATAATGCTTGCATAAATTCATGGACCAACCCTGCTATAAAGTCTTCCATCCCAATTAACCCTCCCCTTATTAATACAAATGATGCTTCCTAGAATGTTGATAAAGGAAAAAAGCCCATGGGGGAGTAAAGATAAATGAGGGAGGTTCTTTTAGGAAAGACACATCACAAAATGGCTCTATCTCATTAGCTGATAAGATAATAAAAGAAAATGGGGAGTTAGAGAAGAAAGTGCAAGAGATGGAACTACTAGTTGTGAACACTAAAATGAAGTAGAAATTAGGTTTCCTAGAGTCTACCATAAAGGTTGTTGTCCCTGAAACTCAAATCTCTCAATCCCGTACACTATCTACAAGTCCCAATGTGAATGAAAACCCTTCATCCAGTGAAAATCCTTCCAATTCATCTTTACAACCAGATAATAGGGCTAAGATAACCTAGCAGTATGACCAATATGATTGCCAACCAAAAAGTCCCGAAAACAATTATGATAGGAGAAGGGATCATGACAATCAAAATTAGGAAGAAGGATCCTTTGGAAGAAGATTATTGCATACCGATATACATAGGAAACTATGTTTTGATAACATCCCAGGGTACCCAAATCTTGTCCCAAATAATGCAAGAAAATATGTACCCAAATATATTGGTAATAATGCTCTTAGTGGTGAAGATCATTTGAAATCCTTTTATAGCTTTGTGGAAGATTTTGAGTTGTGGGATGATGATGTTGCTATGAAATACTTTATGCAATCATTGACTAAATACACTAGGGATTGGTACAAGATCTTTTTTGATGCAATTATTGATTCAAAAGATTCCTTCTATAGAATCTTCAGAGAACAATATGGAGACCAAACTGATCCTAGGTGGAGGCTAAATGATTTTAATAATATCAAAAAGGGACATAATGAAATGGAAACTAAGTTTAATGCAAGGTTCCTAAAGGCTATGTATAGAGTCCCTAGTTACTTAAGGCCCAATGGAAATGCATGTCTGGTGGTATATTGCAATGCATATGATTCAAAAATGTGTTACTTACTCAAGGATAAGAATCTACATAATCTAAGAGAGGCCTACAAAATGGTAGTTTATATAGAAAGCAATAGGAGGGCATCAGGTAAAGTGGGTAGAAGGGATGACCCTAAAGCTCTGAAGAATCCTATAGTTTAGAATGAAAAGGTTGGTAAAGCTGCAACTCCTAAGGATAAATTGGATCAAGTCATTAGTCTACTGTAGAAGGTGGCAAAGAATGAAAAATCATAATTCCAAAGAAATGAAAGGCCACCAAGGTTACAAGATCACCCCTATCATACCAACTAGAGTAATGGAAAGCCAATTCACAACAACCAGAGAAATGTTCAGGAACAAGGTACACCTGACCCACTATAGAAGTTATCTACAAATGTAACTAAATATTTACCATGGTGTATGGTATGTCAATTACCTCACTCACAACAACAATGTGTAGTGGTAAGATCTATGGAGGAGTCCCAAGATGATCAAGGAGATTTTGAGCCTCCTCAAGATCAGGATGAGATATTAAATGTACTAATGACTACATTTGATCTTGCTTGTGATGATTATTCTTCTAATGATGAGCCTTGTAGAGGTGATTTGATATGCAAAGACAAGAAGTGAGTGCACACCATCAACAAATATTCTTTGATGAAGAGAGAGATGATGACTGCCATGTCTATAATCTTGAAGTGGGTAATGTATATCTGAGAAGACCCTCAAATTAAAAGATTGAATGTATGACAACTGCATTGGCTAATCAAGCAATAAGTAACTATCATTTGAGAAACATTTTTGTGAATGGTGATCAAGGTAAACCCAATAGCTTGTTCATTAAAGAGAAGAAAGTAGATGCCAACGGGACTAAAGAAAAGAACAAGAAGGATGAGACACAACCTAAAGAGGATAAAGGAACCAAAATTTTGGATAAGAAGGATAAAGCCAAAGTGGATGATCAAGTCATTTCCCCAGCTGTGAAGGCTAAAGAGTAGGAACATATTGTGGAAAAAGGTGAGAAACAAATTGACAAAATAATGGGTAAGGAAGTAGTCTTTCTTGAATTACCAAAATATACTCCTGTGGATATGTTTCAAGTGTTGTCTCAGGTCAAGGTTACATTCCCACTTTTTGGAAATGATGAGGATTGATGAAAATAAAAATAAGACAGTTTCCCTCATCAATAGTGTAGCCTCAACCTCTAATGACAAATTGTTGGTTGATCCACCTAAAGTGGTCAAGAATCAAGAAAGAGAGTGATAAAGTGGAAGGATTGGTTGATAAAAATCTTAATACCTATTTAGGGACCACAATTACTACAAGGCCAAGTTATATTAATCCATTTTTCCTAAGTTGGATGATTGATGGGAATTTTCTAAGAAGTTGCATGATTGATTCAGGGGCCTCAAACAATGTAATGCCAATAGAAATCATGAAGGAAATGGGTTTGAAGATTGATAATGCTTATGGAAAGTGTTATGCTATGGACTCGAGAGAAGTACCTGTCATAGGAGTGATTAATAGAGTCCCATACAAGCTTGCAACATTTCTTGAGAAGGAATTGTACATGAGTATCACAGTGGTGGATATCCCATCAAATTATGGGATGTTGCTATCAAAATAGTGGAGTGCATCCATGGATGGAAGAATTCAATGTGATTTATCTTTTGCTACCATTTGCATTGACCAAAAAGATGTCAAAATTTCTAGAGAACCAAGAGTCCATCACATGATTGAATATGCAAAGGATCTAGAAGAACCAACAATAATAAACTTTGTGGATATTGGTCTGGATACTTTTTGGGTTGAAGAATTGAAACAAGAGGAAGAGGCTAAGCCTGCACCAATTTATAGAGAGGTCCTAGATACACCACAAGGAGATGCTATTTGGACTATGTACTTTGATGGAGCTTGTTCCAAAGAAGGCTTGGGTGTAGGAGTTGTCTTCATTTCCCCACAAGGTAAAACACTCAAGTAATCTTCTTTGTTGAAATTTTCTTGCACAAATAATGTAGCCAAATATGAGGCTCCACTACTTGGTTTAAAATTAGTTTTTGTTTCCTATAGGTATATTATGTATCATATCCCTTCAAATTTTGTCTTTCTCGCTCTTCAATCTTTTATTTTTCACCTAAGTCTAAGGTTTATGCCTTTATTTTAGTCTTGGTCATAGGTTCCTCTAAAGTTCCTAACCTCTTGTGGTGTATTTTATGAGTTTTGAAACCTAAGTTGTTGGTGTTGTGCATTTTTTACTTTGTCATCAGGTTTCTATTTTTCCTAACTCCTGATAGCCTGACTTGTCTTTTATTGGCGTCAAGTGAGTAAGTTTATTGTGAAGTTGGGGAGTCAGAGGTTTTCATAATTTTGTAACTCCTGACTTTAGGTTGTTAAGTTCTAGTTTTCCGCGACAAGGTAATATGTTGTGTGCTTGCATGTTTCGAGGCACCACCAATGCATTTAATAAGGCATACGCTACAACCTAGAGATGTTATATCAAGGATTTTGTAAGGAACAAAAATCTTAGGGTTTTCTTTACAAAGGATTTAAACAAAATGCCATATTAATTCATCACCAAATGCATGTCCTATCATTTGCACAACTTAAGGTGGTGAAAATTTATTTGCTCAAGCTTGCAATAGCACCCCTATCATCTACAATTATTTCTTTAGGTGTACAAGTGTTTTTCTATGTACTGTGACCTCATGAAGTCTAGAATCGAAAACTACTGGCTCGACATGAGGGACACAGAGCTGGGATCTTTTAAGTTGGAAGAATTCTGGGTGTGTCTGGAAAGTTATAAAAGTACTGCTATTAATGCTAAATTATTAGAAAGTGGATTAGCTCACACCGAGGGTTTTCCAGAAGCCATTCTCAGTGTGAACTTAATAGGTGAATGTGCAAGAAGATACATTCCAGAGAAATAGGAAATCAAAGCCATGGATGGGACTGTTGTTGCTAGAATTTCTCCTGGAACTGTTTATCATGCACTAAGGATTTCTGAGAGAGCTCTCATGAAGGATATGTTTGTCGCAATAGCTGGTGAATTATTCAAAGTCAATGAAAGTTGGTGCAAGAATTCTATGGCCAAGGGGTGGTTGAAATCAGAAAAAAGAGGTAAGTCACAACTACCTGCTAAACTCAAAAGAATGCATTTCAAAGGAGAAATTGCAGATACTATTGCTCTATTTCATCGTATTATTAGGAATGCACAAATTGAGTCCTTCAAGGACTAGATGTGTCAATTTATTTTGGATGTCTGTGATGAAAACATACACACTAATTGGGCCAAGATAATTTGCTTCTATTTAAATGAACAATTGGTCAATTTTAACAAAATAGCTACTTTTCATCTGTGTTCTTGTTTAACATATGTTATAGTTACTCAAAGGTTATTTTTCCTAAGATTGAAACCACAAATTTCCCCAATTTTTGGCATGCTTGTGTATAAGTGCTACCCGTAGTTCACTAAGAAGACTAGAATGGGAGATTTTTCCCTTGTTAATGATGCAATTTTAATGGAAGTTGTAAGGAAGCTAGATGGGAATCCTGAAGTGCATTTTTCTGCTGAATCAATGTCTTTGGTGTCAAAATTTGGAAGTTTTTATATTTAGTTTGATAGATTTTCCTATTTGAGGATAGGTGGTTTTTAAAAATCCCTACTGAAATTACTCAGATATCCTAAAGATTTGCTAGTATTCCTAGAAGTTTGTAGACAAATGGCTGTTGTGAATGTGAAATACTTGAATATGGGGAAATGGGGGTATCCTTTCCCATTGACAACTCCATCTTTCACATGAAAAAGTAATTGGTGTGGCCACGATAGGAGGGTCCTCAAAGAGAACAGTTTGGACTGTTCAGCAAGAGTCACACAACATAAGCAACAAATAATATGGAGGAAAAAGCATATTCAAACATTCTCATTAACAAAAAAATCAATTACATACAACCAACAACATATGGGCTTACAGATTCGGCTCACAGGCCTGATACAACATGTTCAAAATATCATCTTCCTACATGCTCATTAATGCGAGTGAAAATATTACAAATTAAATCTTATCTTTCTCTAATCTACTTTTCTAATGATATGTTACAATGATTTATATCATATCTAGTGATCTAGAATCATCTGTGTCGTCCAAAGATCATTACAATCTTCGATCAGAGAAATGTAATGTGTGCATGAATAGGTCAGCCTCATATTTGAATTAATCCTTAGTGAATGCATAAAATGAAGTTTGGACCTAAATTAAGGTTAGGGACACTCCATAGAACAATTCAAATTACACCGTCGAGATCTACAAGATATAGGAATGATCCACGAGTGATCAAACTAGCCATTAGGTTTGAAAATTGTTCCGATGTCGATTCAAGAAATTGCCACATAATCTAGAAGCGATAACTTTCCAGAAAAGGATCCAATCAATTTGAAATATTAGAATAAGGAAAATGAACATGTCCATGATGTGAGTATGGATCCGCATAGTCTGGTGAGCCAAATATGATGAAGTGTTGAATTTTCCAACTTGAACTGATTAGGAACTGAAACAAGAACAAATTGAAATGAAAATATTTTTGGTTGATACAAGATTGCCAAGAACTAGGGATGCTCCTTCATCAGACATCCAGGGTTGAATGAAAATTGAGTCCCTCACTTTGCTGGGGCTAAAGGAAAACCAATACAATCTACCTCAACCTGAGAAATACAAGAAGAATCCTCCACTAGTCTACCTTTCCACTTCACTAGATATTCTTTGTATTGTCTTCCATGCATTTTCTTCCCATCTCTGATATCCAAAATTTCTTCTATCTCATCTAATTGTTGCTTAGGAAACTGATCTTCCAATTTTTCCTTACTACCTTCACTGAATTCTAATTCATGGTACTGATGTAGGTCTACAATATTGAATATAGATTATATACCCATGTCATCCGATAACTCCACTTCGTATGCATTTCCTGAATCCAACTTCTTCAAAATCTTATAGGGTCCAAACTTCCTCATCTTTAGCTTATTGTATGTTCTAACTAGAAATCTTTCCTTCCTTAAATACACCATCACTTCATCTCCAACTTTGAATTCCTTATGTCTCCTCTTTTCGTCTAGTCACTCCTTATACTTTTGGTTCATGTCCTCCAATTTTTGCTTCACTTGAGTATGCATTGGAGTATGCATTGTCTTCATATGTTCTACAAATTCTTTTGCTTTTGTACTCCTTTTATTTTCCTTACTGATGTCTTGCAACTCTGATATACCTCTAGGATGAGCTCCAGTAACAATCTCAACAGGTGTCTTTTTGGTACTCCTATTCACTGAATTATTATATGCAAACTCTGCTTGTGCAAGGATTAGATCCCAACTTTTAGTCTTCTCTCCAACCAAACATCTCAGCAACTTCCCCAAACTCTTGTTTACTACCTATGTCTGTCCATCAGTCTGTGGGTGAAAATTAGAACTAAACTTTGAATATGTTTTTAACTTCTTCCAAAGTGTCCTTTAAAAGTAACCAACGAACTTTGTATCTTTGTCTAAAATAATACTCCTAGGTAATCCATTCAATCTAACTACCTCCTTGAAAAAAAAATCTGCTACATGTACTGCATCTATTGTCTTCTTACAAGGTATGGAATGTATCATTTTATAAAATCTATCCACCCCCACAAATATGGAATCATTAGCTCTTTGTGTCTTCGGAAATCCAAGTATGAAATCCATGCTGATATCCTCCCACGGTCTCTCCAAAACTATCAAAGGTTTATACAATCCAACATTCTGACTACTTCCCTTTGCAACTTGACAAACTTTACAACTCTGTGCAAATTTCCTACATCCTTATGAATCTGTGGCCAAAAGTAATTCTCACTTACCCGTGCTACTGTCTTATCAATCACAAAGTTTCCTTCCAATCCTCCGCTATGTTTTTCTTTCACCAAGTTATCCCTCATTGAACTCTAGGGTATACACAATTGATTTCCTTTTAACAACATATCCTCTTGAATGAAATAATCCAACCACTGACTTCTATCCTCCAAGACTGGTTCATTACAAGCTTTTCAAGATTTTGCAAAATATGGGTCTTCCTTATACACGTTCTTCAATTCATCAAAGCCTAATACCTCCACTCTCATCTCTGCCAGTAAATTCGTCCTCCTTCTCAAAGCATCAACAACTCTATTTGACTTTCCACTCCTATGTTTCAAAAGAAAAGTATAACTCTGCAAGAGTTCCACCCATCTCATGTGTCTTTGATTCAACTTACCCTGACTATTCAAATACTACAAAGCCTAATGGTTCGTATACAACACAAACTTCTTAGGCAACAAGTAATGTCTCCACTTCTTCAAGGCTTGAACTATGGCATAAAACTCCTAATCATATACTAAATATCTTCTCCTAGCATCATTCAATTTCTCACTGAAATAAGCTACTAGTCTTCCTTCTTGACTTAATACTGCTCCAATTGCATTTCCACTTGCATCACAATCTACTTGAAGCACCTTACTAAATTCTAGTAAAGCCAACATAGGCTAC
This sequence comes from Sequoia sempervirens, assembly GCA_007258455.2. Taxonomy (NCBI): domain Eukaryota; kingdom Viridiplantae; phylum Streptophyta; class Pinopsida; order Cupressales; family Cupressaceae; genus Sequoia; species Sequoia sempervirens. The sequence continues at coordinate 59,004,032 of VDFB02252616.1, forward strand.
TCAGTAACCTTCTATTTCAACAACTCAAAATTTTGGTTTGCTCTAGATGTCCACCTAAAATCCTTCTTATCTCCTCTCATTGTTTCTATCATAGGACTACAAATAGAATTGAAATTCCTAATGAACTTTTGGTAGAAAATCACCAATCCATGAAATGATCTTAGCTCTCCAATGCTTTCCAGTGTAGGCCATTCCACAATTTTTCTTACTTTCTCAGGATCCATCTTCAATCCATCTACAAATATCACAAATCCAAGATATACCAATTCTTCCTTTATGAAACTACACTTCTTAATGTTTATCAACAACTGCTCTCCTCTCAACCTCTGAAAAAAACTTGTCTTATATGCAACAAATTTTCTTCTCTAGTCTTACTGAAAATCAAGATGTCTTCCAAGTAAACAATCACAAAATTACCCAATAATTTCTTTAATACCTCATTTATCAACCTCATGAAAGTGCTCAATGCATTTGTTAGTCCAAAAGGCATCACCAACCATTCATACAATCCTTCATTTGTCTTGAATGTTTTCTTCCACTCATCTCCTTCTTTGATTCTCATCTGATGATATCCACTCTTCAAATCTATCTCTGTAAATTATCTAGCTCCACTCAAACAATCCATAATGTCATCCATCTAGGCCAAAGGAAATCTATACTTCGCTGTGATTTTGTTTATGGCTCTAGAATCTATACACATCCTCCATTCTCCATACTTCTTAGGTGCTAACATAGCAGGTACTGTACAAGGATTTAAGCTTTCTCTCATCAAACCCTCCTTCATCAGTTCTTGCACTTGTCTATTCAACTCTTCATTTTCTGCAAGTGTCATCTAGTGTACTACTTTATTAGGGAAACTAGCTCTAGGAATTAGATCCATGGAATGACTAATAATCCTCATAGGTGGTAATCCATTAGGTACATTATCTAAAATGATCTCTTCGTATTCTGTCAACAACTCTTTTATCTATTCCGGTTGTTCTTCTACATGTTTCAAGTCTTCATTCTTCTTAGGAACCAAGGCATAGCACATATTCTCATGTCTCAATCCATCTAGAAATCTCCTTCCTTCAACCAATCAAATTCTAGCATTTGTACAAACCTCAATTGTAGGAACATTCTCCAATGGTAACAAATTCTGCTTCATCCCATTAGCAACAATACTATATATTTTCTTATTTCCATCATGAATAGCCTGTTTATCATACTGCCAAGGTCTTCCTAGCAAAATATGGGATACATCCATAAGCATAATATCACACAAAACTTCATCATGGTAATTTCCTATCTTCAATTTCACCAAACATTGTTCACTTACTAGTACCTTATGCTCATCTTGTATCCATGCTATCTGATAGGGCTTCAGGTATTTCAATCTTTCCAACTTCAATTTGGTCACCATTTCTTTAGAAACTAGATTCTTAGAGCTTCCATTGTCAACAATCACATTGCAACATTTACCAGCTACCTTGCATCTAGTTCAAAACAAATTCTTTCTTTGCAACAGTTCCTACTCTAACTCACTTTGACACAATAATCTTCTATTCACCAACACTTCTCCCTCTTCTGGTTTATTAGATGATTTGGCATGATCTTCCCCAACAAAGGCTTTTCTTATACTATTATTTTTCTTTATGCTTGTTTCTCCTTGACTACATTCAAATTCTCTATGTCCTTCTCCACCACACTTATAACAAGTTCCTCTGAATACTCTTTTCTCCTTTCCTTTTTCATCTTTCCTATAACCTTCATTCTGGTAACCGCCATAACCTCCTCTTCAGTAAGAGTTTCCATCATCTCTATGGTACAAATTATCATTCTTATTGACTTCTTTATCTTTATTCTAATCTGCAAAATTTCCTCTTCCTCCTCTAGTAAAAATTATTCCTCTTTGAAATCTTCCACCTCTTCCTCTCTGTCTTTGCTCGTGTCTTTTATTCAGCTTCTCTTTAACTTTTAGGGCACATTGATATGCTTCTTCCACATTCAACAACTTGATCATACTAATCTCATCCTTTATAGAAGACTTTAAACCATTCACATATCTAGCTACTTGTTCAACCTCATCCTCCAAATTTCCAGATCTGATATTCAACTTGTACAATTCCTTAATATATTTTGTCAAACTTAACTCCTTCTGCTTCAAATTTTGTAGCTTTCGGAACAAGCTGATCTGATAATCTATAGGAATAAACTTTGTCTTCAACTTATTCACCATCCAGTCCCATGATTTTATCTTCTCCTTTTCTCCTCTTTTCCTATCTATCTAGGAATGTTCCCACCAAAGGGATGCTTGTCCTTTCAACTTTATACAAGAAAATTTCACCTTCTTATCTTTAGTGGTACCTTTAAAATCAAATTTTTTTTCATCTTTGTTATCTAATCAAGCAATTCATCTGAAACCAACTTACCATTATAATCTAGTGGATTGAAATGTGGTCTGGTATTTTCTCTAGTTAGGGCTCTTATGAACTTCTCTTCTCCCTGATCCAATCCAGGTTGATCTTCTCTCCCTCTTTCATCTTGTTCTTCTACCTCTTCATCACTTACATCATCAATAGATCAACCTCTCCTTTGGGCCGTTTTGACTGCATCTAATTCGATAGCATTTCCTCTCAACATCTCCATTAGGGCTGGGTCTGCATTTACACATGCTCCATTTCCTCTAACATTTCTTCTTCCCGCCATCTTTTCACAAGTCCTTTGCAGCTACAGGTCAGATCCTTAGTCTTCCATCCCACAACAAATCTTCAACAGGACTTTGCAAACTCTGACGATCTCTCATAGAATGAATCTCGCTCTAATACCAATCTGGTGTAGCCATGGTAGGAGGGTCCTAAAAGAGAATGGTCCGGACCATGTAGCAAGAGTCACACAACGAAAGCAACATAGAATATGGAGGAAAAAAAAGATTCAAACATTCTCATTAACAAAAAATTCAATTACATACAACTGACAACATCTGGGCTTACAGATTCAGCTCATAGGCCTGATACAACATGTTCAAAATATCATCTTCCTACATGCTCATTAATGTGAGTGAAAATCTTATAGATTAAATCTTATCTTTCTCCAATATACTTTTCTAATGATCTATTACAATGATTTATATCATATCCAGTGATCTAGAATCATCTACGTCGGCCAAAGATCATTACAATCTCCGATGAGAGAAATGTAACATGTGCATGAATAGGTCAGCCTCAAATTTGAATTAATCCTCAGTGAATGCATAAAATGAAGTGTGGACCTAAATTAAGGTCTGAGACACTCCATAGAACAATTCAAATTACACCGTTGAGATCCACAAGATACGAGAATGATCCATGAGGGATCAAACTAGTTGTTAGGTTTGAAAATTATTTCGGTGTCAGTTCAAGAAACCGCCACATAATCCAAAAGCAATAAATTGTCAGAAAAGGATCAATCGATCTAAAATCTTAGAATAAGGAAAATAAACATTTCCACGATGCAAGTATGGATCTGCAGGGTCTAGTGAGCCAAATATGATGAAGTGTTGAATCTGCCAACTTGAACTAATCAAGAACTAAAACAAGAATAAATTGAAATAAAAAAAATTTGGTTAATGCAAGATTGCCAAGAACCAGGGATGCTCCTACATCAGTAATCAAATGGAAAAATGTGTTGAAGACCTTCTTAAAGAATATAATCTCCAACATTTATTCATGAGGGCTAATTTTGACAGCAAGGGTTTTGTTAAATGAAATTTATATGGAGGAAATTCATACCAACATCGGCCCACTATTGAGGACTTTTGGGAGGATTCCATTGTCAAAAATGAAGTCTTGAAAAGATATTACATGAGATTAACTCTCGAACAGATACAATATTTTGGCCTACCTTTCAAGATTCCTGAGGGCACAATTGATGATTCGGTGGTCATTGATCCCAAATATGAGAAGTTGTCTAATAAGTCACATCCCAAGGTTGACTGGAATGAAATTAAAGTTTTGGATATGAACATACGGGCTGCCCCAGTCATGAAAAGAACTCAGGATTGGCTGGAAGGAAAATGGCGACAAGTGGCAGGTTCTACTAAGGAACCAAATTTTTCTAAAAAAAATGAACAAGGTTCTTCTCATAAAATTACAGTTGGCATATCCTCAAGGAGAATGGCTACAAGATCTTCTAGTGCAAATTCATAGTCTAGAGGTGATGGAGAGAAACCATAAGAGGTATTTAAGCTAAAATCTATGTGTGAGCACGACAGTCCATCCACTCCTACTCCTAAAAGGAAGGTTAGTAAAAAAAAACTTGTGTTTGAGGATCCCGATGCTATTTTCAAATATATTGTTGAAGATAATACTTTCCCTCCATTATCTGAGGTGCTCTCTTCCCTAGTGGAAAACATACCTATTAGTCCTGGTGAGACTAGAGAAATTGCTCTAGAAAATAAGAATTTTTCTTTGATTGAAGCTTCTCCAGTATGGTTGAAGAAAGCAGTCAAGCAGAAGAGGAAATACATTCTTACAACAAAATTTAGAGTAGATAAAATTTCAAAGAAGCTCCAAACTTCTTGAAGACCAAAGAAAGCTCAAAAGATGTCAAGGATATTGACTAATCCTACTTCTAGTAATCAGGTGTTGGAAATTGTTAATCCCATAAAAGATCTCAATGAAAATGAGATAACAGTAACTGATTATAACGTCACACATGTTGATATGGGACCCCAAAAACTTGAAGGAGATATATGTCATGCTGACTATTCAGTCAATTCTTTGATCAAGTGAGTAAAAGAAGAAAGGAAGGAAAATTTGGCATTGCAGTCCCAGGTTCTTGATTTGAAGAACTTTATTTCTTCTATAGTACCTTCTTCTATATATGGTGAAGCCTCAAGTTCTCAAGTAGGAATCATTGGTGAGTCCACTGCAATTAATTAGGAAGAATCTGAGCTATTCTAAAAATGTTAGTGAATGGATTGACGATATGCTTGAAAAAACTATCCTCATTATTAGTAAGTCTATAATCTTCTACACTCAAATGGTTGAAAAAAGGAAGGAGTTGATGATAGATCTATGAAAAATCTAGAAAGATCAGACTAGTCTCTATGTGCTCTTAGAAGAGATTAAAGAAATGATTTCCATGAATCGTATGAACTTGGTCAATGAAAAAATTGTAGGTGATCCCAAGGAATTAGATTCTTCATGGCCCAATGCATTATAGTGGAAATTGAACACTTATGATACTTTGGTAAAAGAGATTTTTGTAGTACTTGAGAAATATCTAGACATGCTAGTGGAGATAAAGGGAAATTGTAATGACTTGAAGGTAGAGGTAACTGATGAATTTGATGAAAGAAATTTGGACTCAAAGGAGGTTTGTCTGAAATTTAGAGAAATATTCAACAAGGAGATGGTTGACCCTAACACCATGACTAAAGAATCTTTCTCAAAGCTCAGTAGACTATAGGTTTATCTCACTTCCTTTAAAGAAGAGGCGAGTAGGAGGTTTGACACATTGCATGAGTCTAAAGTAGCTCTAGCCCAAATAAGAACTGGATTGCAAATTACTGCTACTCTAGGGAGAAAAGAATTTCTTACAATTATTTCCAAGTATATGGATTACAAAACCAGGACAAAGGTGTAGGAGAAGCAGTTACAACAAGAAGCCACCAAAAATCTAGAGCATGAAGAAGCTCAAGCGGTGGGAGATGATGCATGATTAATTTTAGTATTTCATGATGCTTTCTTTATTTTGGCTCTTTAAGTTTAAAACTCTTTTAATTATTTGGTTCGGTTACTTTCAAGAAACTGTTACCATGACAATCTATTTATGCTTTAAATATGGATTTGGCTGGTATGCTTAAGATCTTTTGGGAAAACTTTGATTTTCTCATTAGAACAAACTTTGTTAACTGAATATTTGCTATCTATTATGTTGATATAGAAGACAATGGTGGAATTTGTGCATGCATAATCTTTGAATTATGGTGTATGAATCCATTCTTCTTATGTTGAATGTTTTTCTAGTGTTTAATCTATGATTGGGATGATAGATATTTTGGTTTGTTGCATCACTATAGTATCATTTATCTATGAATAAGTGTTTTGTGGTGATATTTGATTTCATTCAAATTGTGAAGTATTTTCAATTTTATTTTATGAAATTGTTGTATACCTTTGAAGCTTTCTGGTTAAAAGAAACAAAAATTAGATACTATTCCTTGAAGATCACATGAAGGTAGCTGCCACCTTCTAAAATAAGTAGAGAATAAGTCTGTGAATCATATGATTGTCGATTCAACTGTGGTTACATTTGTCAACAGATTTTTAGCGACTATGTTGGGGAATAACTTAGAGAAATAATTATTGTATAATGGGTTGCTCTATGACTAAAAGCAATGGTTCTTTAGAGGAATAATTTTCCTATCCTTCAGCCTAACATAGATTGGTTAATTGGTGATCAAGAGGATATAATTACTATTCTCAGGTTACTTGCTTGGCAGTAGAAAGGAACCGACTATCAGTATCGTAAAGTTAATGATGTATTAGAAGAAGAGGAGGAACTTGGGGATATTATTAGAGAAAATGCAATGCACTTTGAGAATGTTGATGAGATTGTGTTCATAGAAACCATAACACCTCCGACTATAAGAGTAAGAGCTCCTCCTGTACAGGCTCCTAGAAATTAGGTAAACAATAGGAAAAATCCTCCATGAAACCCTCAATAAACAAAATTTGGTGACTCTGTTGGTCTATCATTGTCTTGTCAAAACCTGGCTTCTAAAAGGTATACTAGGAGTGATAAGAAAAAAGGACTTGTGGATAAAGATTTCAAGTTTTTAGAAACTATTGATTTTTCATATTTTCCACCCACCCAAAAAGTCAAGTCTATTAGTAGACCATCTTCTCCTCCTCCTCCTAAACCTAGTGTAGTTGTTATTCCAAAAATATCCTACCAAGCACTTCTTTTGTGTGGTACTACCCTTCCTACAAAATGAAATTTTCCTCTAGTAATGGCACAACCAGTCCTATGGGGGGTCATCATAGGTCCTCTAACCTTTGTAGTTGGTGCACAACTCCATGACTTACCCAAAGGTTTAGGAAAGATCATACCTAAATTCAGTGGGGATGGAAAATTTTCTCCTATGAACATATGAAAACTTTCTTTGCCACCTCTTCTATTCTTACAATACAACATGAGGATGTTGCTATGAGACTCTTTGCAGAATCCTTGACAAATGCAGCTACTGACTAGTTTTATTCTCTTCCCAATGGATCTATTAATAATTGGGCTACCTTAAGAACAAGATTTGAGAATAGATTTAAGTCTATAGAAAATGATCAAGTCTTGATTGCTCAATCGGGTTCAATGAAGAAGGAAATTCATGAGTCAATGAGAGATTTTGTGGCTAAGTTTAATAAGTTGTATAATAGAATTATTGCAAACATGAGGCCTAGTGTTGAATTGTTGAAAGAAATGTTCATTATCACTCTCCCACCAGATGTGAGCTTCATCATTAAAAGGGAAGGTGTGGCTGATTTAGCTGCTACACAAGATAGGGCTATATCAATAAAAGATGATATGATTATCTCTGGAAAATGGAAAAAATAATTACAAACTAGTAAGCATTCACTAGTGAATTCTATTGATCCAATCATTCAAAGATTCGCTAATGAAATTATTGCTCTTATGAGGTAAATGCCAAAGGGTTCCACACAGACACCTTATCAAGATATTTCCAGGAATTACGAGGGAGCTCCTAACAAGGTGCTTTTATTGCCTGCTCCAAATCAAAGGCTATAAATTGAAGGTCCTTCTTGCTCTAGTAAGGGGAATCATTGTAATTTCCATTTGAATTCAAATCATGATGGAGCTACTTGTCTTGAGATGATTAGATTCATGCAAATTCTTTCAATGAATGAACATACTGTTGAACCATATGTGGAGGAACCTAGTTCTTCTAATGATGTTGGTGTGAACTTTTTTGTTTTTTTATCAGAGGCCAAAGCAGGAGAAGATGTATATGTCAGAGTTGATGATCCTAATTGTGTTGTCTTCACTAGAGCACAACATGCAAAAGTTGAGTAGGCTGTTGGCTCATCATCATCCCCTAAGTACATTTTGACAAGGCAGAAAAAGCAAGAGAAAAATTCTCCCAATAATGTGCAAAATGAGGTACCATCTTCTTCATCTTCTGCCTCTCTTTCTTCTAGTTCATTTTTCATAGTTGAGTCTTGCAAGAATACCAAGATTCAAATTTCACAAGTTGAATACTTGAGACTCAATCCCTTTGAATTGGAGAGATTAGTGAGATGTGTTAAACAAGAGCCTTCACCGTCCTAATGTAATGCCCAAATTTATGGTAGTAGTGAAGCCAATCTTGAAAATAATATTTTCTCTAATACCATAGATAAACCTTTGAGTTCTCAAAACTGATTCACAAAACCATAACCTTTTTTATATATCATTATATATTGTTGGTTTTAGACTGAGTAATTCTATTATTGATTTTGGAGCTTTTGAAAATGTGATTCCTACTCAAATAGCCAAAGGCCTGGGTTTATCTTATACCTCTTCCCAAGGAAAATTTTATTCCATGGATGGGTCTCCAATTCCTATTATTATTCAAATTAAAGATGCTCAAGTAGCTCTAGATTCTTTTACTAAAAAGAGGCTAAAATTAACTATATTGGTTGTTGATATCCCTGCTAGTTATGGCATACTCTTGAGTAGGAGTTTTTGTAAAGATTTGGGTGTAGAAATTCAGATGGATTGGTCTCATGCCTTAATACTTTTGGATGGGAAAAAAATTCATTTGAATTCTAAACCTAAAGCCAAGTTCACTATCCTAAAGTCTAGTGATCCAAGGGCAGATATTTTATTTGTCAAAACTAGACCAAGAACCTATATGTGCACTTTTGATCAAGAGGAAAGTTTAAACTCTATCAACCTTGATTTAGTAAATGAGTTATGGACACTCGAATTCGATGGAAGTTGTGCTAGTGTTGGGTTAGGTGCTGGAGTGGTTTTTATTTCACCTGGTGGATATAAATTTCCCTTTGTTTTCAAATTGGAATTTTCTAATACCAACAACACAACCGAGTATGAAGCTTTGTTTCTTGGTCTAAGTCTAGCTAAAGAAAAAGGCATCAAACAATTAAGGGTCATGGGAGATGCAGAACTAGTAGTGAAGCAAGTGAGGAAGATGTACACTATGAAGAATGGCCATCTTAAGAATTATAGGAATAGAGTTTGGGATTGTATAGAAGATTTTGATGCTTTTTCAATACAATCTATCCCTAGGGAGCAAAATTATAGGGCTAATTCCTTGGCAGTGTTAGCATCATTTCTTTTTATGCATCCAAATTTTAAAGATGAGTGGAATACAAAATTGAAATTGTGTATAGGCCTAGTGTTCCTGACAATGTAAATCAATGGAAAGTGTTCAATAATGATAAGCAAATTATTGAATTTTTAGAAAAAGATGAGGCCTTTGCTCACATTTATTTTGAAGGTAGCAATGATGTTTTAGAAGGAGACATTGTTACTCTTGATGGAAAGAAAACTAAATTTATTCAATTGTAAGGTAATAAGATCCCAAAGGGTTTAGTCTCTCTTGAACATTTGTTCAATAGACATGATCAATATTTGAAACAAAAAGGAAAAGTCTTTGTTGAAACATCTGTTGAGTATGATAAGGTGAATATTGGTATAGAAGATGATCCTAAGATTGTGTGCATTGGAAAGTGTTGTTCTCAAGAAGAGAAGGAGATATTGATATCCCTATTGATGAGGTATAAAGATGTTTTTTCATGGTGTTATGCAAATTTGAAGAAGTTCAAAAATGGAGAATTCCAACATAAAATTCCACTAAAACCTGGTGCTACTCCTTATAGGTAGAAGCATTGAACTTACAATCCTAAGGTTGTAGAGGCTATTTTCAATGAAATTGATAAAATTCTCAAGGCTATAATTATTTATCCCATCCATCACTCCACTTGGGTGGCCAATATAGTTCCTGTTAGAAAGAAGAATGGAGAAATAAGGATATGTGTTGATTTTAAAAATTTAAATCAGGTATCCTTAAAAGACAATTATCCTTTACTGGTGATGGATCATATTCTACAAATAGTTGTTGGTTTTGAAATGATGTCCATGCTCGATGGCTTCTTAGGTTATAATCACATTGAAGTCACTCTAGAAGACCAACATAAAACTACATTCACTATGCCTATTGGCATTTTTTCCTACAATAGAATTCCATTCAGTCTTATTAATGCAGGGGCCACTTTTCAAAGGGACATGGACTTATATTTTGGTGATCTGAGGAATAAAATTATAGTAATTTATTTGGATGACCTAATAGTTTTTTTCTAAAAGGAGATTTGATCACCTACATGATCTGGAAGTTGTATTGTAGCACTGTAGAGAATAAGGTATCTCTTTAAATCCTAACAATTCCATCTTTGTTGTAACTGAGGGAAAACTCTTAGGTCACGTTGTCTCAAAGGATGGAATCAAAATAGATCTAGAGAGGGTAAAATAAATCATGCAATTGGGATTACCTGCCAATAAGGATGGTATCAGATCTTTCTTTGGTCAAGTGAACTTTTTGAGAAGGTTCGTTCCTGATTTTGTTGAGCTGACAAAGCCTATTTCTAATATGATGAAGGATCACCCAGTTTTCAAATGGAGCAATGAAGGAAAAAAATCTTTTGTGGACATTAAAATTGCAATTACAAATGCTCCTACTTTAGTTCATCTCAATTTTACTAAAGATTTCATCATATATAGTTATGCCTATGAGCACACCCTGTCAGCCATCTTGCTACAAAAAAATGAGCAAGGTATAGAAGCTCCTATCTCTTTTATGAGTACTCCTCTAAAAAAGTATGAGATTAAGTATTCTCCTCTTAAAAAACATGTGTATGTTGTGGTGAAGGCACTCAAGAGTTTCAGGTTTTATATTCTTCATTCTCATACTACTATTTTTGTTCCTGAAACTGCTGTGAAAAGTATTCTTACTCAACAAGATATTGGTTTCGATAAAAGAGGGTCTTGGAAGGCTCAGATCCAAGAATATGATTTATATATCAAACCCACTAATCTAGTAAGGGGAAAGGGACTGGCCAAAATGATTGCTAAAAGTAAACTAGTTGATGAAGAAGAGTTATCGTTAGTACTATTTACAAGCACAACTGATGATTGGTTTTATGATATCTCTTATTATCTGACCTATGGTGATTTCCCATCACATTTATCATCAAAAGAAAAGAGGAATTTAAAAATTAAAGCAAACAAGTATGTTCTCTGGGAAGGGAATTTGTATAAAAAAGGTGTTGATGGGACTTTCTTGAGGTGTGTTGATAAGGAACAACGAAAGAGGTTATTGGAAGTCTTTCATAGTGAAGCATGTGGTGGACATTTTTCTACTTCTATAGCAGCCTTCAAAATTTAATGTTATAGATTTTATTGCCTAGGTATGTTCAAATATTCTTATAAGTGGGTATCAAAATGTGATTTTTTTAAAAAAATTACTGTCAGACCGCAACTTGTTGTCTTACCTTTGAAACTTGTGGTAATTGATGAGCCCTTTCAGCAATGGGGGCTATATTTTATTGGGCCAATCAATCTCAGTTCTAGTGCAGGACACACACATACTAACTACTACAAATTATTTCACCAAATGGGTGGAGGCTATTCTAGTGAAACATACTACCACTAAGGTCATGTGTGACTTTCTGAAGGAGAATATTTTGGTAAGATTTGGAGTACCTAAGAAATTTTTCATTGAAAATGCTAGCTCTTTTTTTTTGCTGAAATTACTCTTTTCTTTTATGATTATGGCATTAGTCTCACTCATTCATCCAATTATTATCCTCAAGGAAATGGGCAGGCTGAGTCAAGTAATAAGAATTTAATCTCCATCATCAAGAAGTTGGTTGATGAAAATAAAAAAGGATGGCATAAAAAGTTATATGATGCTCTATGGGTTGATAGAGTTACTTATAAAAGAGACATCAGGATGTCCCCATTTCAATTAGTATATGGTATCGATAGCACCTTGCTTACACCATTGGAGATTTCAGTACTTAATTTGCAGAAGGCTATAGAAGATGAGCAATTTCAGACCGCATTGGAAAAGAAAATTATGTATTTGAACAAGCTAGAGGAAGAAAGAGAGGTTATGGAAGATAGGATTACCAAGCACCAGGAAATGGTAAAAAGGGTTTTTGATAAAAAGGCTAGATAAAGGGACTTTACAGTTGGTGATTCAGTTCTTCTTTGTGATAGAAGGAGGGAGGAAAAGGAGCACATAAAAAGTTTGATTCTCTCTGGAGAGGACCTTTCCTGATCAAAGAGCTTGTTGGTGATCATGCTTATCATTTGGCTTATCCTAATGAAATTGTTCTACCTCTTTCCTACAATGGGAAATATTTGAAACTTCTTGAATAATTGTTCCATCAAGTCCATCCTTGTACATAGTTTTTATTTGTTTTGTTCTATTTTGGCTTGCTTGGAATTGACTCCTTGCCCAATGAATAAGGTTTTATGCCATGATTCTAGATTCTTTACGTCCTGTCAGTCCTGGTCCCCATTCAGAGCCAATGTTACCTATAGGTATATTATGTATCATATCCCTTCAAATATTTTATTTCTTGCCTTAGTCTAAGGTTTTTTCCTTTATTTTAGTCTTGGTCATGTGTTCCTCTAAAGTTCCTAGCCTCTTGTCACACATTTTATGAGTTTTGAAACCTAAGTTGTTGGCGCTGAGTGTTCTTAACTTTGTCATCAGATTTCTATTTTTCCTAACTCTTGATAGCCCAACTTGTCCTTTAGTGGCGTCAAGTGAGTTAGTTTATAGTGAAGTCAGGGAGTCAAAGGTTTTCATAATTTCATAACTCCTGACTTTAGGTTTTTAAGTTCCAGTTTTCTGCGACAAGGTAATATATTGTGTGCTCGCATGTTTCGAGGTTCCACCAATGCATTTAATGAGGCATACGGTACAACCTAGAGATATCATATCAAGTATTTTGTAAGGAACACAAATCTTAGGGTTTTCTTTACCAAGGATTTAAACAAAGTGCCATATTAATTCATCACCAAATGCATGTCCTATCATTTGCACAACTTAAGGTGGTGAAAATTTATTTGGTCGAGCTTGCAATAGGACCCCTATCATCTACAATTATTTCTTTAGGTGTACAAGTGTTTTTCTGTGTATTGTGACCTCATGCAATCTGGAATTGAAAACCATTAGCTCGACGTGAGGGACATAGAGTTGGGATATTTTAAGTTGGAAGAATTCTGGGTGCATGGGGAAAGTGATAAAAGGACAGTAATTGACACAAAATTATTAGAAAGTGGATTAGCTCACGTTGGGGGTTTTCCAGAATCCATTCTCAATGTGGACTTAATAGGTGCATGTGGAAGAAGATACATTCCAAAGAAATAGGAAATCAAAGTTGTGGATGAGACTATTGTTGCTAGAATTTCTCCTAGAACTATTTCTTACACACTAAGGATTCCTGAGAGAGCTCCCATGAAGGATATGTCTGTCGCAATAGCTGGTGAATTCTTCAAAGTCAATGAAATTTGGTGCAAGAATTCTATGGCCAAGAGGTGGTTGAAATCAGAAAAAAGAGGTAAGTCACAACTACCCGCTAAACTCAAAAGAATGCATTTCAAAGGAAAAATTGTAGATACTATTGCTCTATTGCATTGTATTGTTGGGAATGAAAAAATTGAGTCCTTCAAGGACTAGATGTGTCAATTTATTTTGGATGTCTGTGATGAAAATGTACACATTAATTGGGCCAAGATAATTTGCTTCCATTTAAATGAACAATTGGTCAATTTTTAGAAAAAAATTGCTTTTCATTTGTGTTCTTGTTTAACATATGTTATAGCTACTCAGAGGTCATTTTGGCTGGGATTGAAACCATAGATTTCCCCAACTTCTGGCATGCCTATGTATAAGTGCTACCTGCAATTCAGTAAGCAGGCCGGAATGGGATATTTTTCCCTTATTAACGATGAATTTTTAATGGAAGCTGTAAGGAACTTAGATGGGAATCCTAAAGTGCATTTTTCTATTGAACCAATATCTCTAGTGTCAAAATTTGGAAGTTTTAAAATTTTATTTGATAGATTTTCCTATTTGAGGATAGGTGGTTTTAAAAAAACCCCACTAAAATTACCCAGATATCCTGAAGATTTGCTAGTATTCCTAGAATTTTGTAGACAAATGGCTATTGCGAATGTGAAATACTTTAATATGGGGAAATAGGGGTATCCTCACCCATTGACAATTCCATATTTCACATGAAAAACTAATCAAATGGCCAAATGTGTTGAAGGCCTTCTTAAAGAATATAATCTCCAACATTTATTCATGAAGGCTAATTTCGACAACAAGGGTTTTTCGAGATGTGTTCTCCAATGTATTTTCCAGTCGCTGAGACAAAATCACCCCTTCGCCGATGAAAACACACTTCAGCCTGACCATTGAGTTTCTCACTGATAAAATAAATCTTACCAATGAAATAAATCATTGGCAAGACCATGAATCTTCGAAAAGACTCATACCAATGCCAAATATCTCGCAGAACCCATTCCTATCGGTGTAACTTTCAAACTTTGGTGAAACTTATGCCGATGACCCCTTCTCTCACTGATGCAATTTTCTATCGGTGTGACATTTGAGTCGGCAAGACTCCATAGCTTCTTCCCGATAGCTTTTTGATGAAACCCCTTTACGCCTAATTGGCAAGACCCAACACCTTCGTCAAGACACTACTCCAATGTAATTTAGTCTTACCGATATGTATATCCTCATAGCTGGTCGGTAAGACAATTCAAACTCACGAAGACCTCATCCCTAATACCTTTAGCTTGGCCGATATACTTCCACATGCGTCGGTCAGTGAGACATAATGTATTCACTATGACTTCACTCCGCCGATAATTCTCTTGCTGATATAGATCATAATGTCAATTACTCAAACCTAAATGGATTTTACAGGAACACAAGGAAAAATGTGAGGAAAATGTTGCAATGAAAGGCCTTTGTAAACATGACGAGGACTCATTTGGAAACTCAGGGGTATGAAAAAGTATGTAAAATTATCAGAATTTTAAAGTTCTAACAGTGGCTCCGTCTGGGGATGAATGATAGTAAGATCATTGCAAGGATCTAGAATCTCTGGTTGAGCAGAGCAAACTTCAAGGTGATGGGATCAAGTGAGCACAATGGAATGAATGGAAATGAGAATGACCCTATACTACTGTACATGGAAAATTTTATTTTGAAAGAAGGAAAATCAGAATTGTCCATGTACTAGCAAGTCTTGTTCCTTTTACTTCATAAACTACTGTGCATGGAAAATAATTTTAAAGAGGATCATCAAGATTTTTCCATGCACTGACAACCCTTAGTCCTCTATGTTACTCAATAGAAAAAATGTTTCAAAAATTTCCCATGCACGGGAAACTCTTGCTCTTCACGAGCCATATTCTATAAATAATATGAGTCTTCACCCTTCTTTCCAGTAACCACAAAAGGTCCTAGCCACAAGGCTTCAAACTTTCCATGCTTGCCCTTCTCCTGACACCTAGCGTTCCACATCAATACCAAATCACTTTCTCCAAATTTTCTATCTTTTGCCTTTCTATCAAATAGATACTTCGTCTGTGTCTGTAACTTTATGTTTTGATTTTGGGCAACTCTCCTTATCTCATCAAGTTCAGCTAGTTGCTCCATTCTCTCCTCAATAGGTTCTAGAATATCCAAATCTTCCTAAAGGACAAACTTGTAGACTGGTAACAAATTTTGCAAAGGCATCTTGGCCTGTGTTCCATACACCAATTCGAATGGAGATTTTCCAATTGCCTTTTTAACAGTGATTCTCTCAGCCCAAACAGCCAATTTTAATTTTAAATCCCAAGCTTTCTTGTTCTTACCTAGCATCCTTCTTATAATCTTCAGAAGACTCTTATTGCTAGATTCTGCTTGACCATTAGCCTCTGGATGATAAGGAGCTGCATAAGAATTAGTAATACCATATGTACCAAAGAAATTTTTGAATTCATCTGATCTAAAACACATCCCGTTGTCAGTGATCAACCTCAGTGGTGTACCAAATATGGTAAAGATATTATCCATTAGGAACTATGTCACCACCTTACTTGTATCTTGTTTAGTGGGGCTTGCCTCTACCCATTTGGTAAAATAATCAGTGGCCACTAGTATCCACCTATGTCCACCACTTGATTTTTCTTGTATCTCTCCAATGAAATCAATTCCCCATTGATGAAAAGGGGCATCAGCTTGCAAGGGTCGAAGTGGTAAAGCTCCCTGATAGTTCAATTTTCTAGAGAATTTTTGGTAGGCTTCACATTTTCTTACATATGTAAAGAATCATTAAAAACCTTTGGCCAGTAATACACAGCCCTGAGAATTTTATGCGAGGTTGTCCTTGCTAAGTAATGTCCTCCACACACTCCATGCATTTCACTTAAGACATGCCTGGCTTTTGATTCATCTAGACATAACAATAGTATACCATCCCTGTTCTTCAAAAATATATCTCCATCCATAAAAACATACTTAGATGCCTGCGACTTCAGTGTTCTTTTCTGGTTGTCATTCAATCCCTCTGGACACTTCATGTATTTAAGATAATGCATGACATTTGTATACCATTGAGTATGCTCAATGCTTGCAATTGCATTCTCTCCCTCTATATTGCAAATTTGGTTTGTTTCAATATTAACTTCTATCATCAACTTAGCCAATCCCTGACCTCTTACTAGTTTAGTAATTTGTATCTCCATATCAAATTCTTAGATTTTGTTAATCCATTTGCATATTTTTCCTATTACTTCAGACTATGTCATAATATCCTTAACAGCTACATGTGGAACATAAGCAACCACCTTTGCTCCAACAATATATGGCCTGAAAGCTTTTACAACTTTCACTAGTGCAAATGCATTTTTTTCCATAATATCATAATTTCATTCAGACCACTGTAATGACTTATTGAAGAAGGACACAGGCTGCTCATGACCATCCTCATTTTTTTGTAACATAATAGCAGCAATAGCGTGCATTGAGGCGAATGAAAATATTTGAAAAGATTTTGCAAAATCTGAAGATTTAAGGACATGAGCCTCCTTGATAGCTCATTTGATGGATACAGAAGCTTCCAAAGCTTCTGTAGTCCATTCTACCTTTTGTCTTTTTTTCAACATTTTTAGTATGGGTTTAATGATCTTAGCAAAGTTAGGAACAAATCTCCTAACAAAATTAATCGGTTCAAAGAATGACTATATTGTCTTAACATTTTTAGGGACAAGAATTTTATCAATGGCCTCAACCCTTTTAGGGTCTATCCTAATCCCCTCCTTTGAA
This sequence comes from Sequoia sempervirens, assembly GCA_007258455.2. Classification (NCBI taxonomy): domain Eukaryota; kingdom Viridiplantae; phylum Streptophyta; class Pinopsida; order Cupressales; family Cupressaceae; genus Sequoia; species Sequoia sempervirens. The sequence continues at coordinate 59,021,412 of VDFB02252616.1, forward strand.
ACAATATGTCCCAAGAGCTTACCCTCTGTGACTACAAAATGACATTTTTTAGGGTTCAAGCTAATACCATATTCAAGGGCTTTTATAAATACCTTTTCCAAATGATGAACATGATCTTCAACCTTCTTTGAGTAAGCAGTGAGGTCATCCTGATACACCACCATGATAACATTGATCAAATCTACAAATGCCACATCCATAGCTCTTTGAAAGGTTTTCCCTGCATTAGTGAGACCAAATGGCATTCTTATGTATATATACATTCCCCAAGGAGTTGTAAATGTTGTCTTATACTACTCATATTCTTTGACCATAACCTGGTTATACCCTGAAAACCCATCCATCATGGACAACAGTTCGCACCCTATCACCTTATACAATATAGCCTCCATATTAGGTAGAGGGTAATTATCTTTGAGGGATGCTATGTTTAGATTTTTGAAATCTACACACAGCCTGATATCTCCATTTTTCTTTCTCATAGGGACCAAGTTTGAGACCCATGTTGAATGTCTGATTGGTTTAATGATTCCCCCATCTATGAGCTTTGCCAATTCTTCCTACATCTTAGGCTCCAATGTTGGATTTATGGGTCTTCGCTTTTGTCTGAATGGCTTAGCATCTGGCTTCAATGGTATTTCATGCTGAAACAAATCTTCCCTGTATGCTTTTAGATCTTCATAAGACCAAGCGAACACATGTTTATATTTTCTTAGCAACTCTATCAACATTCTTCTAATTGTAGGGCTTATCTTCCTCCCTATGTACACCTTTCTTGGTGTCATCTCAGTTCCCAAGTTAATTTCTTCAATGTCCTCCTTTCTCACTAGTGTTTGCTTCATAAAAGATTGATCATTTCCATTATACACCCTCTCCAATGCCACTAAGCCTTTAGGAAGCTTATTTATTTTGAGTTGTAAGATCTCTTTCCCAAAGACTGTTTGCTTCCCATCCACTTCTTCAACAAAGGTGTTAAAGTCAATTTATTGGGCTTCATATTGATCTATACAGTAGAGGAATTTCAAAAGATCAACATCATCATTAAAAACCTACCAACTATATATGTTATCAGGTACAACAGGCCTTGTCTTGAATTCAATTTGTGATACCCCAGCTAATGTAATATCATCTCTTTTTAATTCTACATTTGCTAGAAAATCAACCATTATGTTCTTTGATCTATCTATCCACTCAATTGAGAAGGAATCAAACAACTCAATTGTATCCCATACAACATTTCTGTACTGCTTCAATATTTTATGTTTTGCTACATACTTGGACTTAATTTGTGAAACAACCAACTCTGAATCTCCAAGAATAGCCAGCAACTTGATTTTATGTTTCACAGCTCTATTCAGTCATGTTAATAAAGCTTCATATTCTACCACATTGTTTGTACATTCAAATGTTAACAAGAATGAATACTTAAATGTAATACCTTTAGGTGAAACAAATATTATCCCTGCTCCATTACCTTCTTGACTACAGGCTCCATCAAACTACATCTTCCACACACCGTTGTGGTTTTGTGCAGCATGCTTCTCAATTGGATCACTATTGGTTAATTCTAGCTAGGCTGATTCTATCTTAAAACTTCCAAGATCAACATCACAAAAAAATTTGATTTGATCTTATGGCACACAGTCAACAACCTATTTCATTCTTGGTTCTCTGTATACCTTCACTTCCTAACCATTAACTAGAATTGTTGCATATGGCAAATCAAACTGAACATTTCCACCAATTGTTGCAGTCCATTCTCTTGATAGAAGCATTCCAAGCTGAGGAGGTGTGTCAATTACTGTTATATCAATGTTATAGTCCGCTTGAGGATAAGCATCAAGCTTAACTTCAACATCCTTCATTATACCCACCACAGGAATAGGTCGGTTATCCATTGCATAACATTTTCCTTCATGTGTATCTACCCACATGCCTAGTTGTTTCATCACTCCTACTGGCATAATATTCATAGCAGCACCAGAGTCTATCATGCAGTTCCTCAACAATTTGTTATTTATCAGTAATGTAGTGAAAAAAGGATCAACTGGTGGGGAATTTAACACCGAACTACTAAGGCACACTTTTGAGATATTTACTTTCTCCTCCTTATTTTTAGCAGCCATCTTACTTTCAGGATCTATATGTTTTTTTATTTCCATTTATTATTAATTGAACAGCACTATCTCTGTATTCCTTAATTTTTATCATCTCATAAAGTGGAACAAACATCTTTACCTGAGATAAAGCCTGAGTGAAGTCAAAAGAAGAACCTTCTACCTTAATCACTTTCTTTTGTTATGATGTTTCTCCTCTGTTCTCTTCTTTTTCTCTTTTACTTGGTTGATCAGTCTTTTGTATTTCTTCATGTAATTCCTTTACTTCCTCATTTTGGATAGGCTTCTGTTTGCTTTTGTCATTTTGTTTGTTTTTTGTTTTCTTTGAAGCTCTTTGTGTCACTTTCTGATCCTTCATAAAGATTCCCCTAGGGACACCTTCCTTCTCGTTTACTGTCCTATTTCTCAACCAGTACTTACTCTTTGCTTCTTCAACTGTAGCAACAGTTAATCTCTCTATCTCCTCTTAAGTGAGTTTCCTCATGCTACCCTGAGTAGGCATTTCATCAAAATGTGGCTTTCTATAATCTTCCTCAGAGTTAGAAAGGATCTGCTGCTCAGCCATGTGGTCATTGTATTTCTGATTTGAAACATCATACTCATAACCTTCATCCTCTGAAGATGGGTACCTCTCCTCCACATGGTGAAAAGTGTTTGAATTCAAATACACTTTATGATCTTCTCCACTGTTTCCCATCAACATTCCTTCCTCTTGCATCCTTTGGGCTATAACACAATAATCTAGGGAATGTGGCTTATCACAAACTTCATAGAAATAATTTTTATTTACCATATAGGTTCCCTTCTTTCTCAATGGATCAAAAGGTTCCTTGTTTCTAGGCCTATCAGTTATGGGTTTACCATCCTTCTGATTTGTGTTATAAAGCATGTCATACAGCCTAGGCCTTTCATTCTTGTATGTGTTCTCCTATTTGTATTGATAATTATTGGTTTGTTGGGGAACCCTATAATTTTCTCTTTTATCAATTATCCCAGCAGCCCTTCTATTGTTTTCAATTGCTAATGTTGTCTTCTGAGCTTCAGCCAAGTCTCTTGGGAAGTTATTTCTCAGTTCATACCCTATTTTAGGATTGAATGCATTCAGGTAAACACTCAATGCTACATAATCTAGCAACTTTCATCTAGGAGGTATTTTATTCTATAGTTTATTGAATTTCTGGTTGAAATCAAAAATTGAATCATTCTGACTTTTCTGAATTTGCATCAATTCATGCAGAGCACCATCTGGTGCACTTAGATTCCCATATTGCTCAAGGAATCATTCCTGAAATACTTGGAGAGAATAAATAGAGGCTATTGCTAGGCTATTGAACCAATCCCTAGCTTCTTCAATTAGGGACATCATGAATAACCTCATATGTAAATCTTTATAAGGTACATCCAAATCTTGAATAAAAGCATTGAAACTCCTTAAATGATCCTCGACAGTGATTGCATTACTCCCTCTAAACTTAGGCAACATATTTCTCCAACTTTCATCCATAGGATAAGGGTATAATTGAAACCTTTCCAAATCAAATTGTCTAATCATTGTTGTATATTGATGGGGAGGATGGTTAGGTGGGTACTGATATTGGTACACCAGGTTATTGTATTGTGTGTTATGATATGGCACATGATGTTGACTAGGAGGTGGATGTATATTTGTATGTTGTGTGGTAATATGAGGTGGATGATTTGGTTGTCTGTAGTGATTACCAACTTGATGGTGAGGGACCCTTGGTGGCTCAGAAGGCCCCACACCATGATTACCCAGTTTATGAGGTGGTACATATTTTGGGGGGCAATCAGTTCTCTGAGTAATGTTTTGCATTTTTTGCAATTTGAATTCTTTCATGGCTTGTATCATCTGGGAATTTTCTTGTTCTTCTCTCTCCTTTATTTGAGATTCAAACCATGCTTTTACTTCTTCATAGGTTAAAGATTCATAATCTTCCTGAGGAGTTTCTTGATCAGTGGGTCCATTCTAATTACCTTCCATTTTTTGGTCATATTCATGCTGAATTCTGAGTCGTTCAACTTCAAAATTAGCATGCCACTCTTCTTGTTTCTGAGGGTCATAAAAAGGATTTCTTTGATCTTCTGGGGTAGGAGGTTTTGGACTTGAATCATCTTTCCATGTACCATAACAATTATATGTTTCACCATGAGGTATTGATGATTTTTCTTTGTTGTTCATGCACATGTCCTCACTTATCCCTTTACCCTTGTCAGCCCTATCATTTTTTTGTGTCCACTTACTACTGCCAGCAGGAGCTCTAGTATGACCTCTTCTATATTGAGATATTCTTCCATTCATGTTGCAATGTTTTGTCAGAGTCACCACTCACTTTCTTGAAAGTGAGAAAAATATTGTTACTTGTTATTCCCAGCGGAGTCTATATATATGATTTCTGATTCTATGATTAAGGCACTGATTCTTTGTTATCCCCAGTAGAGTCGCCAATTTGTTAGCTCTCAAAAACAAAGGTAAAGGGCACCTCAAGAGGCTACCAATCTCTTGATATATTTTAGGGTAATAGACAAGGTTTAAATGGCTTAAACCTTCTACTCTTCAGGTGCTACTAGACCTAGGTGGGTGTACCTATATGAATTGGGCAAACTTGACTTTTGATTTTCTCTTTTTGCAGTGATTTGTCCACGATGGCAGATGAAAATGGACAAACTAAATCAAATTTGGTATAAAATGTATACGATATTAAAACTAAAACCTAATATGCTCAATTAACAGATGTAAAAAGGAATGAATAAAACTGAATGATGAAACACAGAGACTAGTGCCTTATTGGGTATGCGGAGTCAATAAAAATCTGAAACAAGTACTTCATTCTAGCAGACATTCAAGTTGTTTAGCATTTAATTTGGTTTACAACTTGTATAAACATGCAAGGTTATGATTATCAAGTTCTTCTTTGTAATCCAATTGACATTCTCTAATTACTATGATCAATTTCAAATATTTAATCTTTACTGGAAAGAACCAATCAATTGACCATACAAATGCAACAAATGTGCATTGATAAACTAGATATAAACTTGTTACACCAATTTAAATAACTAGAAAAAACCACACGGGAGAGAACTTCAATAATACTTTCAACGAACACCATAAACAACTGATACCAAAAACAACTGCACCATATTATTATATTTCAATTGATATCTCCATGATTTGAAACATGCAGCATAGTCTCATATTGGTGAAACATTGTATTACACTGTATATTTTCTATCCTCTAACCTATTCTACTTATCCCCATTCATATTGGTGAAACATTGTATTACACTATATATTTTCTATCCTCTAACCTATTCTACTTATCCCCATTCATTTTGTTTCCAAAATGGATATTTATACATTGAGAATACGAAAGGACAAATCCTTTCAGAAATCAAAATGTCACATGTATACAAAACAAAAAGATTAGAGGATAATTAAGCTCTATTAAGCTCTATTAAGCTTGTATGTATCTGCATCTCCAATAGCGTTCTGGATTGTGATTTCCATCTTTATCATCTCCTCATTCTGCTCGCTCACTTCTTCTAATGTTGTATCTTCTGCAGAAGATAGCTTCATGACTTCATTTAGTATTGACTCACATTCAATTTTCCATCTGGTGGTTTCTTTCAATTCCCCTTTATCATTAGAGAATGTGATCACAGTTTTCATGGTAGCATCTATCAACCCCTGTTCATCCCCCTGCAATTCCACATAGAAGTTTTGATGACGATTGATAATATGATTTGTAGCTTCAAGTGTTGCACTGTTAGAATCATCGTTTTGGGCTAGTTCATGAAACTTCTCCATAATTCACCCATCCATGATCCTTGTGTGCTCTTTTAATGCAGCGAGAGTATGAGAGTAGTTTCCCCACATTTTATTTAACCAAGATGTCAAATTATCCTGCCTCTTCTTGACAATTGTTGCAATTGCATCATGCTTTCCCTAGAAATAAGCACTTGATCCTACCCAATGATCTTTTGCCTGACAGCTTTCTCCTTCAGTGAGCATTTTGGTTGGCCCCATTGAAATACCAACCAAGTCTTTTAGTCTATCATTCTCTCTCAACATTCTTTCATTATTTTCCTTGTACATTTTTCTTTCTTTTATCAGCAACTGAACTTGTGCTTTATTCAATTTTCCAATATTGACCCCAATTTTTGCAGTAGCCACAAGATCAGCCTCTCCAACTTTTAGGGTCATGACATGGCCAAATTCCTTCTCTATGTCAATTACCACTAATTTCCTGTGGGGTGGGTATAAAGCCCATATCATCAATGATCCCTCATTAGTATTGTACTTAGAGCCTGCATACACCTCTGTTACCTTTTCCTTGTCAAGCTTGTGTGCATCATTACTGTCCCTTAAGAAACTATCAAAAACTAATGCAAAATTTAAATCAAGGCTAGGAAAGATCATGATACCAGCATTTTCCAACATTTTCCTCCCTTTTTCAGGAGTCATATTTGTCATTTCATCATCCACACACTTTCTCAATTGGCTCAGCAATTGTTCCTGATTTCCTGAAGTGACATCATCAAAATTTTCTCTTCTTTCCTTCCCCTTCTGCTTATTCAAGAATGCCTTGAATTCTAAGGAATTTATAAACTCATCATCTGAAACAAATGATCTATATTCAATATGCCTTGCATCAACAACACCACTTTCAATACTTTGTTCTCTAGTTGGGAAAACATACTGCTGAGTTCTCAACCTGGATACCTTTTTTGGTTTGCCCTGTGGCACATTATCCTTTGGTGTCTCCTCTCCTCCAGAAGACAATTGCTCTGCCTCCAACAACCCTTGGTTATATCTTTCAACTACCATTTCAACTTCATCTTCATCCAAATTCCTAATCATATCATCAAAGGGATAGGGTACATGCTGATACCCTCCAAAGTTAATCTTCATCTTAGAAGAATTAATATATCCCTCTGGATCAAAGACTTTCCTCGGTGGTCCTCTCTTCATATTATAATGCAACAATCTATCAAGGATCGAATTGTATCCTTCCTTAGCCAACACAGTGAAGTCACCAAAACACAATGTACTAGGCATAAAAGTCTACTTCCCAAAAGAGCTGAAATGCATCACACTGCAGTAATCCATCTGTCTGACAATTTCCAAATATGCAACTCTGTTTGGAACTGTCCTTGGTAGAATGAAAGGGGCATCTTGAAACCCATATACTCTGATCATTGTAGCTCCCTCCAAACAATACCAATCTCCCTAGTTATGATCAATGGGCCCATTGAAGTCTTTTGGCTGAAGGAATCTTTTAATCTCATTAATCAATGAATAATTACAAGGATATTGATACAACTTATACAATGTTTTTTAAAAATGTTCTTCAAAAAGAATGAAACTAGCATTAGCAAACCTGTTGTCCTAAATAGCAGTCCACAATTGAACAGGTAATGCCTCACCCTCCTTACCAATTCGAGAAATTCTAATTTCTGAAGGCCATACTCCTAACTCCTATCCAAAATATAGCACCAAGTGCATCAACAATGAATAGTGTCTGAGATGAACAATAGATGATCCACCCTTGATAGCCATCAATCCTGAATCAAGCCCCCTAGAAATGTATGAGGCATAGTCAAATGGCCTAGAATTGTGATGTTGGATATCTCTTGTGATAATCATTGGTAGAATTGACATGAATTCTTGGGCATCCATTCCCAACACCTGACACACTGAGAAATAAGTGCACTTCATATAGGGATCAAACAAGTCCACATGATAAAGAGGTCCCTCACTATCTTGCAGTGGATCTAGCTTACTGCCCTATTTAATCCTATGAATTGGCAACCTCCAGCCCTTATAAATCATGTCCATTCTTGAGAATTCCTTCTCCAAATCTTCACAAATGATCACCTCATTGCAGAACCCTTGTAATTTGAAAACCTCACCTATTGCTTCCTTTGACACATATATCTGTGGTTTTCCAGATGGGTCACATATAGCTTTATGCTTTGGATCATAATGATCTGCAAGCAATTTTACTAGTTCTGTATCTACAAATATGTTAGGGCACACCAGTTTCCCTACATTTAGCTTCCATGGATTATAGACTAGTTCAAAATAGTTTCTCCTATGATAGTGAAAATTGAATAGTTCATAGCCTCTTACGGCAGTCTAGACGCCACCTATGAGCTTGCATTTATCATCCAATTTATCAACTTCTACCCTAAGTTGTGCAGACCTTATGGCTTTAGGCCTTAAACTAGGTAGCTGATCAATAAGTTCCTGGTTTAACCTTCGTTCAGTGCCCTCATGCTCTGTATGAACCTTTTGTTTCTTTCCCTTTGATTGACTACTCTCACCAAGTTTTCTACTTTTAGCCTTTCCAGAACTAGGAGACTCCATTCTTCAAAATCACAGAATTAAAAATGTGGAAGGCTTAAGATGCACTTACAGTATTTTGCTAGAGCTCCTTAGACTGAAAGGATGTCTCGGTTCTTTGTCCACCTTTCTAATTCTTCGGCAATCAATTCAGCACTTAAGCATTGATTAAACCTTCATTGTTATATCCCATTGTGCCATTAATGAAGCATGAATGAAGGCTCGTTTGAAACTGCACTATTGCATCAAATGTCTTGTCGGTGAGAGATTTTCAAATATGGGGCAAAGTCCTTTTGCAACATTTATTAAACCTTTCGCCAAGACATTCTAAATGTTTTTTCCAATGTATTTTCCAGTCGCTAAGACAAAATCACCCCTTCGCTGATGAAAACAAACTTCAGCGTGACCATTGAGTTTCTCATTGATAAAATAAATCTTACTGATGAAATAAGTCCATCAGCAAGACCATGAATCTTTGAAAAGACTCATACCGATGCCAAATATCTCGCTGAACCCATTCCTATCTGTGTAACTTTCAAACTTCGATGAAACTTATGCCGATGACCCCTTCTCTCACTGATGCAATTTTCTATCGGTGTGACATTTGAGTTGGCAAGACTCCATAGCTTCTTCCCGATAGGTTTTTGATGAAACCCCTTTACGCCTTATCGGCAAGACCCAACACCTTCATCAAGACACTACTCCAATGTACTTTAGTCTTACTGATATGTATATCCTCATCGTCGGTTGGTAAGACAATTCAAACTTGTGAAGACCTTATCCTGAATACCTTTAGCTTGGCCGATATACTTCCACATGCGTCGGTCGGTGAGATATAATGTATTCTCTATGACTTCACTCCAACGATAATTCTCTTGCCGATATAGATCATAATGTGAAATACTCAAACCTAAATGGATTTTACAGGACCATAAGGCAAAATGTGAGCAAAATGTTGTGAAGAAAGGCCTTTGTAAACATGACGAGGACTCATTTGGAAATTATGGGGTATGAAAAAATATGTAAAATTATTAGAATTTTATAGTTCTACAAGTGGATTCCAAAGGGGACCTTTCCCTTGGCAAAAACTTCAAGGTTGCTAACATCTAAGAAAGGTCTGCGAGCTTGTTGCAGGTCTACTTATGCAGACCGTTGCCTACAAACCACCTTCCTTCCAATTTTGTTCCTAATGGAAACCATTCAATGAAAGTCTAATGTCTATCTTCTGCATCCCCTAAATGGTCAAACTTCAACACATGATCTGTAACACCCAAGATTCCCAAGAGTCCTATGGTGTGGACTTCCGCCTGTGGGCCGTTGTTCCATGAAGTTTGTTACTTAATGACAAAGGCTCCAAACATCCTTTAACACTCTTGTACCCACATGCTTCAAACCCACAAATGCATCAAATCCCAGTCAAGCAACTTCAAGTGCATTAAAACTAATTTCCACACATGCCAAATCGCCTCATAAGAACTTTAACTGCCAAGATCACAATGTGGAACTTTTGTTGTGGGCAGTTTCCTGCGGGCCTCTGTGGCCTCGGTGCCATCTTGATCCCCATCCCTCCTAACGACTTCCATCCAAGGGAAACCTGCATCCCTAGTCCTGCATCCCTAGGCCTGTGTTTCTCTTTATGATCCAAATGAGCCCCTAATAATGGATAATTAAGTCCTTTTAATGATGAATTACTAGATCTAACCCTTGTTTTGTAGGATTTGACTAACGCTTTCCCTGATTTACATATGAATTCACTTAATGCATCTTTGCATGCAAGATTTATGGAACCTGCTATGGGTCCATTAGGGAAGTCTGCTAAGATAATTGGTAAGGGAAATAAATTTGCATGTGTGCTGAGAGGAAAAGAAGAAAAGGACTAGATGAAATATCAATTTCATAGAGTAGATTGTACCTCCAAGCTCTCCTTTACCTAAGACTCAATATCAAACACAAACCTTGGACACATAGACATCGATGAGTTCTAACAAAGGGCAATGGTTAACCCCACAATGGAGAATGTGTGAAAGATTAAAGTGAGTGGTTTCGCTAAGGAAGTCAATTTCCCTCCCACACTCATTACCATGAAGCTGGTTATGGTCTGTAGAGAATGCTATCACACAAAAAAAAATATTATTGATCATGATGGAAAGGTGTTGGTAGAATTTTCTACCAAATCTATTGGTTGAACATTCCACATCCCCATGTTTGATGTTATGGAAGAAATGGAAAAAGGTATGCTGAAAATATGTGGAAAGAGGACCCATTGGGATGCAAAAGATTAATCAACCAACATTGGTTGAAAGAAAAGAGGGGAAATGCCACCAAGGTACCCAAATAATTTCTCAAGAGTGACTTCTTCGAAGAATACCATGATTTGGTTACCCTATTGAGTAGGGTAATGGGCCGACTGACTATTGCATTCTTCAAGGAACAGATGTTCTACTTTATTTAGGAGATTATTTGGGGAAAGACAAAGTTCCATTGGGCCAAGATGATCAGTGACAACATGCACAACTAGCTCATGGCCATAAATAAGACCTCTCAATTTTACGTGACTTCATATTTGGTGTACCTCTTGGCAGAAAAGTTCCCGTACAAAGGACTCTTCATTGCAGAAAACTCGAGAACAAAGAAAGGAGACCTCAAGGTATATGACTGTTACCCTTGGTTACAGTACTAAAACTTCAAAAGAGAATATAAGAGGGTGAATGATGCCTTCATTGGACACATAATCAAGCTCCTGTGAGGGGACTTTGAGATGGGTATCACACAATGTCAAAGCTTTCATCCTACGGTTTGGGTAACTATTCATATAGTTCCCAAAGTTTACAAATATTAGAACAAAAGGATTCTCAGGGAAACCCTACGAGCACCGCACTACCCCAATGACTGCATGATTCTGCTAGAGGTTTCTTGACAATTGAAAAATTCCCATACACTATTAAGTGACAAGCATAGAGTTGGGATTCCATATCCCTTGACTTTTGGGAAAGGAATGTATGTTTGTCCTACAGCCTAATATGCAGAGTAATCAAAAAATGATTTGGTGGAATACCACTTGGACCTCCATACCAATTGAGGAAGAATGGATCCTCATGGGAAGTTGAAGAAACAGGTCAAAATATAGTACACACATCGACCTCAATTCGAAGACTTTTGGGCTAACTGTGCAGATGATAAAGAAGTGTGAATGAGGCACTACATGAGGATGATGACCTAGTTTGTGAGGTTAGTGAATCTATTTCCCATGCTTGACCAAATAGTGGAGGAAGATAATAATATTGTGGATGATAAATACAACACTGTGGCCAACTTACCTTTTTGTGTGATAGACTGGAATGAAGAAGAGGCCACCAACCTCAATATATTGACATGACCCATCGAGAATAGAACAAGGCAATGGGAAGATGCCTAGATTTCCTAGCTCAAAATACAAGGCACTGAGTTGAAATATAATGAGCTCAATGAAAAGCTTGAAAGTGAGATGGAAAGTGGACTAGTTGCTTCCACATCAAAACAGGCACCCAAGTCCCCACCAATGACAAGGTCAAAGAAAAGGAAGGATGTGCCTGAGCGTAATCCTAAACATAAGGTATATTCTAGGAAGACCACAAAGGGAGAGTCATCTAAGAAAGTAAAGAAATCAGGGGTGTTCATACTTGAGATGCCCACCATTCAAGAGGAGGATCACCAACAAGAAGAAGACACTGAGCAGTCATGCTCATCACCCACCACTTCCATTCCTACTACCATTTCTACCATTGCCACTCCTCCATCTTCCACCTCTCAAGCACTACCAATCTCATCTCTGCCCACCATGGATATCTCGATCCACCTTTCCTCCACCTCACCAGCAACTTTGATAATGGTACTAGACTCCTCCTCCACCACTATGTCCCCACTTTCATCTTCTTCAATCCCTCCTCCACTACCCACTTTCTCTACCCCACTTCCTACAGTGACCACTATCACTGTGTAGCCTCTTACTTTGTCACATGCTTTCATGGCATATATGCAAGACATTCCCACTAAAATTTTTGGGGTAATCCTTGACCACATTATCCAAGCCCTGATGGCCCAAATTGTTGTGGTATTGCCTCTTCCTCCACCACCTACAGAGCCACCAAAGATGGAAGCTACAATGCAGATCTCAGAAGAGATGGAGAAGTGTCATGTGGAACAACAAAGAGTGGCTATGAAAGATATAGTTGAAGATCATGAGGATTCAAATCGAGATGATTACTTTGAACATCCAGAGGGTGGGCTAAGCATAAATTCAGATAAAGTGGTATCCAAGGACAAAAGGTTAGATTCTTCAGGGGAAGATAATGAAGCTCTCAATGTGCAATACAATATAGAAACATTAGACCAAGAATTGGAAGAAGACTTGCCATAGCAGCCCAAGGATGTGAATGAAAAGGCCAATCCAAAAGGGCACATATCTTGAAGGAAAGACTAATATAGATGTAGATGTGGAGATAAATGGAGGACCATCATCAATTGGACAAGACAAGGGCTTGGTCTAGGAGGAAGAAGCATATCCTGAAAAGAAGAAGGAAAAGGAAAAAGATAAAGAAGAAGAAGATATGCTAAGAAAAAGCCTTGAGCTTGAGCACCATGTTGACCTTGAGCATGAATAATAAAAGGTACCCTAGGAGGAAGATGTCACTGAGCAAAATATAACTTCCACCGAGTCAAACAGAGGGAAGACAATGCAAATAGAAGACTCAGATGAAGAAGAGAAGATTGATCAAGAAGCTCCTGGCAATGAAGAGGAATGGTCTCAAAGTGAAAAAAGAGAGGAAGGTGATCATGAATCATGCAAGGAGAAAACCAAGGTGCCTAATTGGTTGGAGCAGAAAATAAAAAAGAAAACTCTTATGGTTGTTGATCTAAAGGCTAGACTTGAGGCAATACTAGCTAGGGCACAAATGAATACAAGAAAAGAGAAGAATCCTAGAGTTTTCTCCCACATCACGTTAAATGCCTTAGGATCTAGAATAATAAAAATTGCTACCCCTATGGAGGATAAGGATATAGGCACAATTTACAACATATCAACCCTTAACCTAGGCCTGGCAACCCGAGAGCAAAAAATAAATGAATTCCAAGGGTTCGTGGCCACAATCATGCAACAAATGAATAAAGATCAGTCTACCAAGGAGGAGTTAAAGGAAAAAGTGGTAGATCTGACTACCTATATCCAACATTGGATGTCCATAGAAGAAGATACCTCAATGACATCATCCATTCCCACTCTCCTCTCCCAGGAAGAGCTAAATAGAATGGAAAAGATGAAGAAATAGACCAAGTCCATACTGGATTATTTTAACCAAGTGAGATATAATGGTGACATGGGCATCTGCCATGCTAATAGGGCATTCAACAAGTTTTAAGGGTTGCAAAAGAAAATTGATGAAATGATAAAGACATGCAACAAGTTCATCGAGCTGTATAGGATCACATATCCTAAGCTCAAAAGAATCCTCAAGCTTCCTTGGAAAAAATGGGAAAAGGAACTAGAGCTCATAAAGTATGATCATTGGCTAGTGGAGACATGGAAAATGGGCCTTGATTATAGGAAATATGTTCTAGAGAAGGCTTTGCACGGGCTGGAGCTTGATCTTGAATGGGTTGCAGAACTTCGAGGTGACAATGAAGATTACTTGAAAATGATGATGGATTATGAGATGCTTTCTCTAGAAATAGATCCAGAGAAGGTCAAATCATTCTTCCACAAGGAGATGGAGCAGGGGCCACAAATAAATTGTCATCAGATTTTATGGACTTTGTTACCAGGGCTTTCACATAGTCATAACAAGTCATCAAGGCAACCCCTAAATGAACTAAAAGTTGGGAGTAGATTACAGATAGAATTAAGAAGATATCCTTCTAGATCCTTAAATACAATATTATTGAATGGGATAAGCTCTAGGATTGAATCAGGAAATTCGTGGAGTATGCTACTCTCCAAAAGAATGCAAGAAATCCCATTATCGATGATGAATATTTGTCAAAGTAGCTATAAAAGATGGCAACCACTATAGGACAAACTGCTACAGTGCCAGAGTCATTGGATGACAAAATAGGGAAGAGACAAAAGATGTATTTTATATTATCATATATTTTGGGGTAGGTGAAACCCTAATGTAAAATAAATTTGGGCCACACATTGAAAGTTAATCCTATCCATTCATTTTGCTTATGGAAAACTATAAATAGGGGTCTCCTCTCATTTTAAAAGAGAGAGTTGAGTTGTTGTGTAAAGGCATGTTGCAGAAATTTAATGAGAATTGCATTATTTTGATGGATTCTTGTGTTTCTTCACATGTATGCATGATTCATCTCCTCAATATTATATTTTATCTTTTTTGTTTTAGTTTTAAGTTACTTTGGTTGTTAGTTTATGTTGCACTTTAATGGTGAAGAATGTTATGGTGTTGATCCCTTCCTTGTTCATACTTTTTGTTGTTTGTTGATGATGAACAACAATGTAAAGTTAGTTTGAACATTATTCATATTGTTGCACTTAATTTAATCTATTATTCATGCTTTAATGGTGAATGGATGGTTGATAAATCTATAGACCTTATAAGATTGCACTAGTTTCATGAGACTGTAGGTGGTCCCTTGGTTAAGTGGAACTTAGTTTTAGGAAGGTTGTCCATTGTAGCATCCTCCATTATTATTGTTCAAATTTAGTTTTAGGTTTAGGAAAATCTCTATTCTTTTTATATTTTGACAATTCTTTGAAAATTGAAGTTGAAGTAAAATTCCAACATCATTGGAAAGCCAAACTTGATGATGACATGAAGTTTTAGATTGTTGTCTCAAACTTGCAGCAATTGTACCCCATTTCCAAAATTTAAAAAACTCTATCTGAAGATTCAATTCCCTCAATGCTTAGGCAACCATAAATTCCGTTTGTGATTATTAGTAAATCACACTGATCAACCAACTAAACTATTCCAAGCATTGTCATGACCTGACATCCGAGAGACCTTGGGGTGATTTCTAAAAATTAGTTGCAGAAATTACCTTTCAAGAGAGGCATTGCACTTGTGCAATGTCTGTGTCGAGAAAATGCAAAAAAAAACATCAACAAAAGTCAAAAACATTCCTAATTACATCCTCAGGATAGTAAAAGTTGTGTTCAAAAGAGCCACTTCTATTCTTTTCCTTCATTACAACAATAAAAAACTTAGGGTCATGGTTTCTTGGACACTTAGTATTCAATTTATATGGTGAAATAAGATGCACCAATTCCTTCCAACCTCCCTTTTCCATTACAAAATCAGCAAATGTTGTCCATTTTGGGAAGAAAGAGTCCTTTCTCAATTTCTCAAGAAAGTGTACCATTTGAGCTGCTCCTAGTTGCCGCATGATTTCCATAAATCCTATCCTCAATGGCACATCCCTTGGTAGTACAAATGGATTCACATTTGTGCCATACACTCTAAGGATTGTTATGTTGGGATATGGGATTACATCCCCCCATTTATGGCTCAAATTCAAATATTCTCTCCTTTCCATAAGCCTTGGGAAGTCATGTATCTCCTTGGGGATCCTTGGTGGATCATATATTAGGAACCTCCTCAGCTTTGAGGAAAAGGCATTGTGGAAAACCACATAATCAAATTTCTGGTCATCTTTGTCAAGAATTTGGGTCTTGTTAGAACTGTAAAATTTTGAAAATTTCATGGCTGCACATACCCGTTAGTTCCCAAATAATGCCCATACCATAAGCATAAATGATGCTTTGCATAACAAATTTTCCCATATTTTTTCATTTGGTCCCATGGAATTCATCTAACCCTGAGTATTTCAATGTATGAATCATATCGGCAATAGATGATATAGGTCTCACCTATCCGTGAAGCATTTTATACTAACGTGTGTCTTTTGCAGTCTATCGACAAGAGATCGGGAATGTTATAATGATATGATTTCATCTGAGGATTCATATTGGCATGATGCAGTTCACAGTCTCAGCGACCAAAGGATCCTATCGAAAAGACAGTATGCATTGGGGTGAGTCATATCAAGCCTATTTGTGTCTTACCGATCGAGGCATAAGTTGATTGTCGGTGAGACAAGAGTCATTGGTAAAATGTCCTGAAGCATTCATTTTTTTCCGATACAATGAAGGTGGATTCTGATGATGTATCAGGGTGAGTTCATGGAAGTCCTTCCGACTCTCAATGTCGCTATGATAGGATTATATCGGTAATTGGACTTGGTGATATTAATTGTCTTGCCGATAACAAGATTCATCGGTGAGACAGACTTCATCAAGGAGAAATAAGAAGGTCTTACCGAAAGTGCTTCCATCAGCAAGACAGTCATTATGTCTCGGTGATTAGAAAATAAACTGAAGAAATTATCTCGGTAGGATATGAGTAATATGTGGAACGTTTTTTCGACCCCCTAAGTCACAACGATAGTTTTCATCGGCAAGAGTTACAGCGACATATTCAGGACTGAAGGAATAATTCTTGGGGAGACTCAGAACGTCAATCAGACTACATGACTCCATATAAATATGTGATATATTGACTGTTGGGAGGACTCGGAGTGTCGGTATGATTGCAAGATGTCTCAGTGAGAGTTTAGTGAATGTTTGAAAAAGCTTGAATAAAACAAATCGCTGAGTTTTGAATAGAAAACGACACGTCCTTTCGAATACTGATGTATAAATGTTCATTTTTGATTGTGAAAAGGATAGAGAGGGAAGCGAGTAAAAAATACAGTAGGATACAAAATGTTGAGAATTTTGAGACTATGATGCATGTCTAAAACAATGGAGATTTCAATTGAATTTATTTGATGTAAAGACTTTTTTCTATTTTCAGTTGTTTGTTGTATTAATTAAAAGTATTGATGAAGTTGTCTCCAAGGTTGATGTTTTCTAATTTTTTAAACTGATTTATCAAGGATATTTTTCAGTTTATCAGTGCACACTTGTTGTATCTGTATGATTGGATTAATCACTTCTTTCAAGGAAAGATTAAGTCCTTTTAGTCAGTCATAGTAATTAAGAAATTTCATTTGGATCATTAAGAAGAACTCAGTAATCACATTCTTGCATGTTTATACTAGTTATAAACTTAAAATTGTATGCCAAACCATTTGAGTATTTTTCAGAAAGAAGTTATTCATTTCAGATTATCATTTGAACTCCGTATACCCAATAAGGCACTAGTCTCTACCATTCTACTATTTAATTTCATTCATTTTTACATATGAACATATTAGATTTTTTCCTTGATATTGCTTATACAATTTATGCAAAATTAAAACTCATTTATCCATTCCTATTTGCCAGTGTGGGTAAATTACTTTAGGAAATAAACATTGGTCAAGTCTACTTCATTGTTATAGGTACACCCACCTAGGTCTAGCAGCACCTAAAGAGTAGAAGGTCTAAATCATTTGGCCTTGTTTGTTACCCTGAAACGTATCAAGAGATTGAAAACCTCTTGAGGTATTTTTCTTGCGTTTTTGAGAGCTAACAAATCAGTGACTCTACTAGGGAGTTATTGTAGGATATCCAGTTGAAGACTATAATATAGATTCATTGAAGAAAGATTCATAATTTGAGAAGTTTCAGAAAGAGTGATTCCGCTAGGGATACAATCAAGAATAATTTCATTTTTCTCACTTTCAAAAAAGTGAGTGGCGACTCTAACAAGAATATTGCATCAATTCAACATGAATTGTAGAAGATCCCAATACAAAGGAGGTCATGCTAGAGGTCCTAGTTGCAGAAGTAAGTGGACACATAAGGATGATAGGGTTGATAAGGGTAAGAAGATAAATGATGACATGTGCATAATGAATAAAGACAAAGCATCAAGACCACATTGTGAGACATATGACCGTTATGATACATGGAGAGATAATTCAAGTGCAGAAGCTTGTACCCCTGAAGAACAAAGAAATTATTTTTATAATCCTCAAAAATAGGTAGAGTTCGATGCTAAACTTGAAGTTGAACGAATCAGATATCAACAGGAATATGATCAAAGAATGGAGGGTAATCAAAGTGAGCCTATTGATTATGTAATTCCTCAAGAAAATTATGAGTTCTGAACTCATGAAGAAATAGAAACACAGTTCGAGTTTCATAAACGAGAAATAGAAAGAGCAAAAGCTAAACAGGAAAGATCCAAATGATAAAAGCAATCCAAGACTTCAAATTGCAGAAAGCCCAAATTGATGCTCAGACAACTAGTTTTTCAAAGTATATACTGCCTCATAGGCAGGGAAATAATAATGCATGGCCTTCAGACCCATCAAAAGCTCCTCAGAATTAGATAGGAGATCAATACAAGCATCCAAACCATCCACTGTATATTGCATCACAACATACAAATGTACAACCACCTCATGGTCAACAATATGTGCCATATCTTCATACATAATACAATAATCCAATGTACCAATATCAACAAGTGCATAACCCTCCCCCTCAGCAATACACGACAATGATCAGACAATTTGATTTGACAGGGTTTCAATTATACGCTTACCCTATGGATAGTAGTTGGAGAAGTCTAGTTCCTAAGTTTACAAGGAGCAGTGCAATTACTACTGAAGATCATTTGAGGAATTTTAATGCTTTTGTCCAAGACTTGGATATATCATATGAAGATTTACATATGAGGTTGTTCATGACGTCACTCACCAAACAAGCTAGGGATTGGTTCAATATCCTGCCAATAGCCTCTGTTGATTCTATCCAAGAATTTCAGGATTGATTTCTTGAACAGTATGGAAATCCATGTGCACTAGATGCTGCTTTACATGAACTAGCACGGATTCAAAAAAATTAGAATGAGTCAATTTATGATTTTAACTGGAGATTCAAAAAATTACAGAATAAGATACCACCTCCGGGTCAAAGTTTCCAGACTCTGTAGCATTGAGTATTTATTTGAATGCATTTGATCCAAAAATAGGGTATTAATTAAGAAACAGGTTTCCAAGAGATTTGGCTAAAGCCAAAAAGATAGCACTGACCATTGAAAACAATAGGAAAGCTGATGGGATGATCAGTAAGAGAGATAATCATAGGGTTCCTCATCATGCCAATAATTATCAGTACAAACAGGAGAACATGTACAAAAATGATAGGCCTCGGTTACATGACATGCCTTACAATACAAATTGGAAGGATGGAAAACATGTAATAGATAGACCCAAGAACAAAGAAACACTTGATCCATTAAGAAGAAGGGGGCATATATGGTCAATAGTAATCTTTGGTGTGAAGGTTGTAATGGGACACATTCCCCAGACCATTGTGTTGTAGCCCAAGAACTGCAAGAAGAAGGGATGTTAGCGGGTAATAGTGGAGAAGATCACACAGTGTATTTGACTTCAAATAATTTTCACCTTGTTGAGGAGGAATATTTATCTTTAGAAGATGAAGGTTGTGAGTACGATGTTTCAAATCAAAGGTGCAATGTCCACATGGCTGAACAACACGTTTTTTCCGATTCTGAAGAAAGTTATGTAGAACAATACTCTGTTGAGGTGCCTACTCAATGTGATATAAGGAGACCCACTGAAGAGGAAATAAAGAGGTTAACCATTGCTGCAGTTGAAAAAGCAAAGAGCAAGTATTGGTTAAGAAATAGGATAGTGAATGAAAAGGAAGGTGCTCCCAAGGGAATAATTATGAAAGATAGAGAAGTAACACCAAGAGTTTTGAAGAGAATAGAAAATAAGCAACATGATAAGAATGAACAAAAGCTTGTTCAAAAGGAGGAGGATAAAGAGTTACACAAAGAGAAGTACAAAACTGATCAATTGAATAAAAGGGAAAAGGAGGAAAGCAAAGGAGGAACATTGGAGCAAAAGAAAGTGATTAACGTGGAGGGTGCTTATTTTGACTTCTCTCTAGCTTTATCACAGGTAAAAATGTATGTCCCATTGCTTGAGATGATGAGAATTAAGGAGTATAGGGATAGTTTAATTCAATTGATATCAAATGGAAATGAGAAAAGTACGAGTTCTAAAAATGAGATGGCCACTAAAATGGTTAACAAGCAAGAGAAAGTGATTGTCCCTAAAGTGTGTTTAAATGACGTATTGGTAAATTCCCCACAAGTTGAACCTTTTTTCACCATGCTACTTATAAACAAATTTTTTTTGAGGAATTGCATGATAGACTCTGGCACTACTATCAATATCATGCTAGTTGCAGTTATGAAATAACTTGGTATGTGGATAGATACTGATGAAAGGAAGTGCTATGCAATGGATAGTAGGCATGTTCCAATAGTAGGTGTTATGAAAGACGTTGAATTCAAACTAGCTACTTATCCTCAGGTGGCCTACAATATAGATATAACTGTAATTGATACCCCTCCTCAGTTTGGGATGGTTTTATCGAGACAATGGACAATAGCTGTTGGGGGAAATGTCTAATTTGATTTGTCTTATGCAACAATTCTAGTGAATGGCCAGGAAGTTAAGCTGTATAGGGAGCCAAGGATGAACCTAATTGTAGATTGTGTACCTCAAGATCAAGTCAATTGCTTTTGTGATATGGATCTTGGAAGTTTTAAGATAGAACCAACCCAGCTAGAATTAGTCAATGTTGATCTAATTGATAAGCATGTTGCAAAAAATTGTGATGGCATGTGGAAAATGTACTTTGATGGAGCTTGTAGCCAAGAAGGTAATGGAGCAGGAATAGTGTTTATTTCACCTAAAGGAGTCACATTTAAATATTCACTTTTTCTGGCATTTGAATGTACGAACAATATAGCAGAATATGAAGGTTTACTAATAGGATTGAATATGGTTGTAAAACATAAGATCAAGTTGCTAGCTATTCTAGGGGATTCTTAGCTAGTTGTTTCTCAAGTTAAATCAAAATATGCAGAAAAACACAAGAGGTTGAAGCAATATAGGAATGTTGTATGGGATACAATTGAGTTGTTTGATGCTTTCTCCATTGAATGGATTGAGAGGTCAAAAAACATAATGGTAGACTTTTTAGCCAATGTAGCATTGAGAAGAGATGATATCACACTGGCTGGAGTGTCTCAAATTGAGTTCAAAACAAGACCCACTGTGCCTGACAATATATATAGTTGGCATATTTTTAATGATGATGCTGACCTCTTGAAATTTCTTCACTATATAGATTAATATGAAGCTCAAGAAGTTGATTTCAATGCCTTTTTTGAAGAAGTAGATGGAAAGCAAACAGTATTCGAGAAAGAGGTCTTATAGGTTAAAACTAATAAGCTTCCCAAAGGGATAGTAGCATTGGAAAGGGTATATGATGGAAATGATTGGTCCCTCATGAAATAGATACCAGTCAAGAGAGAGGATATTGAAGAGGTCAATTTAGGGACTGAACTGGCACCAAAAAGGGTATACATTGGAAAGAAAATAAGCCTGACAATTCGAAGAATGTTGATTGCACTATTGCGAAAATATAAACATGTGTTTGCATGGTCTTATGAAGATATCAAAGCATATAGGGAAGATTTGTTTCAACATGAAATCCCATTGAAGCCAGATGCGAAGCCATTTAGGCAAAAATAAAGACCTATCAACCCAACATTGGAACCAAAAATGCAGGAGGAATTGGTAACACTTAGAGATGGGGGTATTATCAAACCAATCAAGCATTCAACATGGGTTTTGAACATGGTTCCTGTGAGGAAGAAGAATGGGGATATCAGATTATGTGTGGACTTCAGAAATCTGAATGTGGCATCCCTCAAGGATAATTATCCTCTACCTAATATGGAGGTTGTACTACATAAAGTAATAGGGTGTGAGTTGTTATCTATGATGGATGGGTTCTCTAGTTACAACCAGGTCAAAGTCAAAGAATCTAAGTAGTACAAGACAAATTTTACAACCCCATGGGGAACATATGTTTATGTGAGAATGCCATTCGGTCTCACAAATGCAGGTGCAACCTTTCAAAGAGCTATGGATGTAGCATTTGCAGACTTGATTAATGCTATCATGGTGGTATATCAAGATGACCTTACTGCTTATTCAAAAAGGGATAAAGATCATGTAGAGCATTTGGAAAAGGTATTTATTAAAGCTTTAGAATATGGTATTAGTCTGAACCCTAAAAAATGTCATTTTGCAATCACAAAAGGTAAACTCTTAGGACATATTGTGTCAAAGGATGGGATTAGAATAGATCCTAAGAGGGTTGAGGCCATAGATAAAGTTCATATTCCTAAAATTGTCAAGGCCATCAAATCATTTTTTGGATAGATCAATTTTGTTAGGAGATTTGTGTCTAATTTTGCTGAAATTGTTAAGCCCATATCAAAGATGCTGAGGAAGGGACAAAAGGTACATTGGATTGCAGAAGCATTATAAGCTTTTATATCAATAAAAAATGCCATCAAGGAAGCCCTTGTCCTTAAATATCCAAATTTTTCAAAACCCTTTCAAATATTTTCATTTGCTTCGTTGCATACTATAGCTGTTGCTATGTTATAGAAGAATGAGGAAGGTCATGAGCAGCCTATGTCTTTTTTCAGGAAGTCATTGCAAGGGTCAAAATTGAAATATGATATAATGGAGAAACAAGCATTTGCATTGGTGAAATCCATAAGAGCTTTTAGACCATATCTTATTGGAGCCAAAGTGATAGCTTATGTCCCTCATGCAGCTATTAAAGATATTTTGACATAGTCAGAGGTAACTAGAAAGAGATGCAGATGGATTAATAAAATTCAATAATTCAATATGGAAATACAAATCACCAAATTAGTAAGAGGTCAGGGTTTGGCCAAGCTAATGGTAGAAACAAATATTGAAGAAAATCAAATTTGTAATGTAGAAGATGAAGGAAATGCAATTGCAAGTATTGAGCATACTCCTTGGTATACAGACATCATGTATTACCTCATATACATGAAGTTCCCTAAAGGATTAAGTGATAATTAGAGAAGAAACTTGAAGTTGCAAGCATCAAAATATGTGTTTATGGAAGGTGATTTATTTTGGAAAAATTGGGACGTATGTTGTTTCTTTGTATTGATGAGTCACAAGCCAAGCATGCTTTGCGAGAGATGCATGAAGGGGTCTATGGAGGCCATTATTCTACAAAGAAAACTGCACATAAGATTCTTAGGGTAGGTTATTATTGGCCAAAAGTATTTAATGATTCTTTTTCATATGTATGAAGATGTGAAGCATGTCAGAAGTTGCCAGGGAAAATGAAGTATCAGGGAGCTTTACCACTCAGACCTTTGTAGGTTGAAGCCCCTTTTCATCAGTGGGGAATTGATTTTCTTGGGGAGATCCAAGAGAAATCAAGTGGAGGACATAAGTGGATCCTAGTAACTACTGATTACTTCACCAAATGGGTGGAGGCAGTCCCAACCAAGCAAGCAACAAGTAAAGTTGTGATCAAATTTTTAATGGATAACATTGTTACCAGATTTGGTACACCATTAAGATTGATTACAGATAATGGGATGTGTTTTCGATCTGATGAGTTTAGAGAGTTTTGTAGTACATATGGTATCATTGTGTCTTATGCAGCTCCTTACCATATACAAGCTAATGGTCAAGCATAGTCCAGCAAAAAAAGTCTTCTGAAGATCATAAGGAGGATGCTAGGTGGGAACAAAAAGTCTTGGGATTCAAAATTGAGGTTGGTTGTTTGGGCTGATAGGATAACTATGAAAAAGGTAATTGGAAAATCCCCATTTGAATTGGTATATGGAACACAAGCTAGGATGCCTTTACAAAATTTATTACCAGTTTACAAATTTATCCTTCAAGAAGATATAGATATTCCAGAACCAATGGAGGAAAGAATGGAACAACTGGTAGAGCTTGATGAAGTAAGAAGAGTAGCTCAAAATCAGAATGTGAAATTGCAGGCACAAATGAAGTATTTATTTGATAAAAGGAAAAAAGATAGAAAATTTGAAGAAAATGATCTGGTGTTAATGTGGAATGCAAGATGTCAAGAGAATGGAAAACACGAGAAATTTGAAGCTTTGTGGTTGGGACCCTTTGTTGTTGTTGGCAAGCAAGGTGAAGATTCATATTATTTGTAAAACATGACTGGTGAAGAATAGGAGATACCTGTACATGGGAAATTTTTGAAGCACTTCTCTTAAAAAGGGGAATACAGAGGATTAAGGGTTGCTAGTGTATGGACAACTTTTGACAATCCTCTCAAAAATTTCTCTTCCATGCACAATAGTCTAGGAAATAAAAGGAACAAGAATTTCCAGTACATGGACAAACTTGACATTCCTTCATAAAATAAATCTTTCCATGTACAGTAGTATAGTGTCATGTTCATATCCATTTCCATTCATTCCATCTTGCTCACTGGTCTATCACCTTGAAAGTTTGGTCTGCTCACCCAGAAGTCTGGATCCTTGCAATGATCTCACAATCATTCATCCCCAGACGGAGCCACTGTTAGAACTATAAAATTTTGAAAATTTCATGGCTGCACATACCTGTTAGTTCCCAAAAAATACCCATACCATAAGCATAAAATCCACTTTGCATAACATTTTTTCCTATATTTTGTAATTTGGTCCCACAAAATTCATCTAACCCTAAGTTTTTCAATGTATAAATCATATCGGCAAGAGATGATACAGGTCTCACCGATCAGTGAAGCATTTTATACTAATGTGTGTCTTTTGCAGTCTCTCGGCAAGAGATCGGGAATGTTATACCGATATGATTTCATCTGAGGATTCATATCGGAATGATGTAGTTCGCAATCTTCACGACCAGAGGATCCTATCGGCAAGACAATATGCATCGGGGTGAGTCATATCAAGCCTATTTGTGTCTTACCGATTGAGGCATAAGTTGACTATTTGCGAGACAAGAGTCATTGGTAAAATGTTCTAGAGCATTCATTTGGTTTTTTCGATATAACGAAGGTGGATTCTAACGATGTATCGGTGTGAGTTCATGGAAGTCCTGCCAACTCTCAATGTTGCTATGACGGGATTATATCGGTAATAGGACTTGGCGATATTAATTGTCTTACCGATAACAAGATTCATCGGTGAGACAAACTTCATCGGGGAGAAATAAGTGTAAGGAAAATTAGATGCGGAAACAATTCTCCTAATGTCAATACCTCAAAGAAGAATGTAGATATACTTTTAATTTTTTTAATTACAGTTCAACTAAGATGTACTATGAAGTAAATAACAGAAACAGAGTATTTGTCAATCACATAGGAACACCAAATATACATGGGAAAACCCTAACGGGAGAAAAACCCACCACACCAAGAGAAATCACTTTGTATTACAATAATGGAGATTACATACAAATGCCAGACTTATCTTTCTGGTGTCTTCTTATAGCAGCATTCACCATGAACAATCTTGTACAGGAACCTTCAAGTTACAGTATGCATAGAATAGAATTCATCTACTGATTCAATCACTCAAAAAATCTGTCGATTCAACCAACTAATCACAATCTGCAATCACACAATATAACCATGTTGTTCCATGTCTGTCGAGATTCCTCACAGAACCGTCACAATGAACTATCTCCCAACGGTTCCAATTCAACTCCTCTGATTGGCCGAATACCAGCCACATAGACAGTCATCGCTCAGTCAGAAGAAACAAACTTTGTTGGAATCTCAGTGAAACACTAACAATGTCTCACCAATGCCACAAAGTCTTCATATTGATGTTGCCAAGAGTCATTTCCATCGGCAAGAGGTTTCACCTAGCTTACAACTTGTATCGGCTTCAGTTTTCCTTTCGCCAAGACTATCGCTCTCGCCAAGACATCCCAACGAGCCTTCTTGTGTTACACTGAGCTCAGAAGACTATCGCTAAGACCTCCTTATGTCACCAGGACCTCACACTGATGTTCTCCACATGTATCGCTATCGCCCAGACTCATCGCTTTCGGTGAGATGATATACCGAAGCTCCATATGTCACATAGACTTAAGTTTCCCATCGGCCAGGAAATCGACTTTCACTAAGACATCATACCGAGTCACCATGAGTTATACTGAAGTTGTATGTTATACTAAGCTCCAAAGAATAGTTGGCAAGACATATCAATATCGCCAAGAGGTGTCTACGAGATCACACATGCTACCTCGAAGTCATCAAGAGTTGCCAAGACATATCACCTTCGCCAAGAGTTCTTGTCGAACACATATACGTTACACCAATGACCACCGTTTTCCAAGAGCTATACTGAAGACTTCTCATCATCGGTGAGACATTCCATTCTTGTTGAGACTTCTCCCTAAATCCCTTTGAGTTACCCCAATGACTTTAAACCAAATGCTGTCGGTGAGACTTTAACACATCGTTCATACTTCTTCCCGAACAAGCCTTTCGGCCAAGGGTCTCAACGATATATGATTGAATGACCTATCGGCCAGAGATCTTCACAGGTGCTAAGAGGTCAAATCGAAAGCAACATGTCATAGCAACATGATCCTTCAATGAGACAAAGACTAGGTCATAGCAACCTGTACAAAACATGATGTTCCAAACTGCTAGTCGGCCAGACATTTGAGCTGTCATACCGACTTCACTCGAATGGAGGTTTCAGCTTGTGATGATTGAGGCATACTTTTCCAACAATCTCCCACTTGATGAAGATCACACAGGCACCTCCAGAGAACAATAAAACTTACTAAAAATCATAGGCACTAAGGCCCATCGAACTGGCACACCACCTGAACTTGTCTGTGCTCATTGGCTTCATCAATGAATCTGCAACATTCTCTAGAGTATCAACCTTTTCCAAACTGACCTTTCCATCCTCCACCATTTCTCGTACAAAGTGGTACTGTACATCAATATGTTTTGTCCTGGCATGGAAAGTTGGATTCTTTGCCAGACAAATTGCACTCTTACTGTCACAGAAAATAGTTATTTCCCCTGCATCAAAACCAATGTTAGAACACAAACATTTCAACTAAATTGATTCTTTACAAGCATGAGTAGCTACCATGTATTCAGCCTCCATAGTGGACAAAGCTACTATAGCCTACCGCTTACTCATCCAACTCACTGCACCACCATTCAACATGAAAATGTATCCACTAGTGGACCTCCTATTGTCAATGTCCCCTGCCCAATCAGAATCTACATAACCATGAATGTTGAGATTCCTCTGTGGTTCAACCAAGTTCCCATGGTAACACAAAGCAAAATCTGAAGTCCCCTTCAAATATCTAAACACTCTCTTCACAGCATCCCAATGCATTCTTCCTGGATTTGCCATAAATTGACTAAGAACTCCCACTACTTGGGAAATTTCTGGCCTTGTATAGACCATTACATACATGAGACTGCCAACTACACTAGCATAGGGTACACTGGTCATATTCTCCATCTCAGTAGGAGATTTTGGACAGTCCTCAACAGATAGCTTCGTTCCCTGCAAGGAACCACTAGCTGTTTGCAATTATTCATACAAAATCTCTCAAGAACAGTCTTGATATACTTACTCTGACTAAGCCATAGTTTTCTATTCTTCCTGTCCTTGGTTATCTCCATCCCCAAAATATACCTTGCTGCACCAAGATCTTTCATTTCGAACTTAGTAGACAACTGAGACTTAAGATCAGAAATCATTAGCTTACTATTGCCTATGAACAACATATCATCGACATAGAGAGCAATAACAAGTACTTGATCACTTTTAGCTTTATAATATACACAATGATCAAATTTTGATCTCACAAATCCCAAAGACAATACAAAAGTATCAAATTTCTGGTACCACATTCTAGGTGACTGCTTTAACCCATACATAGACTTTTTTAATTTGCATACCAGTTTTTCTTTACCTTTCTCAACAAAGTGCTCAGGTTGGGACATATAGATTTCTCTTTCAAGATCACCATGAAGAATTGTTGTCTTCACATCCATCTGTTCGACTTCTAAGTCATATGCTGCTACAAGTGACAAAAGAAATATGATAGATGTCAGCTTTGCTAAGGAGAAAATATCTCCCCATAATTGATTCCCTCTACCTGGGAATAACCCTTTGCAACCAGTCTCACCTTGTACTTTTCTACACTGCCATCCAGACCAATCTTCTTCTTAAATACCCATTTGTAGCCAATAGCCTTTCTTCCTTTAAGCAAGGGCACCAGACTCTGGGTTTCAGTCTTTTCTAATGATGCCATCTCTTCATTCATGGCTTCCAACCAAGAGTCTAAATTAGACATTCTAAATGCCTCTTTCACAGTCCTAGGCTCATCAGTGCTAGAAATTAAAGAATAGGCACAAGTAGAATCAATCAAAGAGAACCCATACCTATCTGGTTGTTTTCTTTCATGGGTTGACCTCCTCACTTGCTAAGGCTGAGGTTCTTCTTCAGAACTTTCAGAACTGCTTGAGCTCTCCTCAATTTCAGGTACATTTTGAATTTTCAATTCCTCTTTCTCTGGTGTAGGAGGAATTATTGCTACATCCTTATTGTTTTCTGACCTTGTCTCTGACTGCAGATCCAAAGTGGAAGGTTTTAGCTCATGAAATATTACACTTCTGCTGTATACAACCTTCTCTGTATCAGGATTCAAAAGCTTGTATCCTTTTATGACAGCGCTATAGCCAATAAAAATATATTTGACAGCCTTGTTCTCCAATTTAGATCTTTTCACATCTGGCACATGAGCATATGCCTCACAGCCAAAAATACGAACATGTCTTAGAGAGGGCTTCTTACCAAACCATGCTTCCAAAGGTGTTTTCTCAACATGAGTAGAATTTGGTGAATGATTAATTAGGTAACATGCAGTAGATACAGCCTCAACCCAGAACTTCTCCTCCAAGCCAACACTACTGAGCATACTTCGTGCTTTCTCCATCACTATCCTATTGAACCTTTTTGCAACTCCATTTTGCTGTGGAGTATAAGGTGTAGTCTTGTGTCTTTTAATTCCATGGTCTTTACAATATCTTTCAAATTCATCAGAACAAAATTCACCACCATTATCAGTCCTTAAGCATTTTATTTTTCTACCAGTCTGATTTTCAACAAGATTTTTAAATTCTTTAAACTGTCTGAATACCTCTAATTTACTTTTCAGAAAATATACATATGCTCTTCTTGAATAATCATCAATGAACGACACATAGTATCTTGACTTAGAAAAAGAAGGAAAATCCACTGGACCAAACACATCTAAATGAATATAATCGAGCAAACCAAAATATTTATGAGGACTGAAATAAAAAAGAAACACGGTGTTGCTTTTCAGATATGCAATGCTCACATAATTCAAATTCGAGATTACAATCTTCAAGCCCCTCAACTAGGTTTTTATTGTTCAAGGTTTTTAAACATTTTTCTCCTATGTGGCCTAACCTATGATGCCAGAGCATAGTCTTCTCTGCTGGAAGTTTTACTTCCATAGAGTTTACATAATTAGGGATATTTCCCTCTTTACCTCCATGAGCAGCTTTCAGTGACTTTATAGAGACACTATTACATTGAACAGCCTATGCATCCAGCTTGTACAGGGTACCAATTCGAGCACCTCTTGCCACCACCATTGAACCTCTAGTCATCTTGAAGCCGTTTCCAGAGAACGTGACTTGTACTCCAATATCATTCAGCATACTTATAGAAAGTAAGTTTCAAGCTAGACCTAGTATATGCATTACATTATTAATTCCCTTTACTCTGCCATCAGGAAACTGTATTCTGACTCTTCCACGACCAAAAATCTCTAAAGTTGAATCACTTTCCAAGTACACCTTTCCACCATTGGATTATTCATAATTCATGAACCATTCTCTATGAGATGTCATGTGGAAAGATGCTCCAAAATCAATCAGCCAGACATCATCTGATGCCTGAGTAGCCAAGGCTACAATGAAGGAATCACCATCACTATGAGAAGAACCATTATCGGAAGATCCCTTCTTCTTCTTTTTCTCCTCTTTATAATCCTTTCGGACATGACTAGGTTGCACACAGTTCCAGCACTTCACCTTGGACTTCTTGCCAGGAGACTTTAATCTCCCCTCTGATTTCGATTTGGACTTCTTGTCCTTCTTCTTTCCTTTCCCTTTCGGTCTTCCTCTAACAGCAAGAGCTTCCTTCACCATCTCAGAAGATTTCCTTCTCATCTCTTTTGATAGCAAAGAACCAACAACATCTTCCATCTTGAAGTTGGATGTTGTACTCCCAATAGCCATCACTAGATGATCCCATGAGTCTAGAAAAGAACACAATAATAGCATACAATGATCCTCTTCTTCAGTCTTTACACCAACAGATGTAAATTGAGAAAGCATCATATTAAATGCGTTCAAATGATCAGCTACAAACCCTCCTTCCTACATTCTCAAAGAGTATAGTTTCTTCCTTAGGATTATTTTATTCACCAAAGACTTCCCCTGATAAATAGACACCAGTCTCTTCCACAAGGAAGAAGCAGTCTTCTCTTCATGCACATTGAGAAGAACGAAGTCTGCCAAACAGAGCCTTATTAGCCCCTTAGACTTTCTATCTGCAAGGTCCCAATATTATTGCTTCATGCTTGTAGGTTTAGTTCTAGACACTGTAAGCCATAGATCATGATCAACTAGAAGATCCTTCATTTTGAGTTTCCATAACTCAAAGTTATTGCCGTTGAACTTCTCTATTTCAAACTTTCTAGACATGCTAGCCATCTCAACCTATAAGTAGAAATAAAAAACTCTACAAGACTCCCACTGTACAGAATTGACTCAAAAAACCCAACATACCCTTAAGGATAACACAACTGGCTAGGCTCTGATACCACTTGTAAGGAAAATCAAATGTGGAAACAATTCTCCTAACGTCAATACCTTAGATAATAATGTAGATATACTTTTAATTTTTTCAATTACAGTTCAACTAAGATGCATTATGAAGTAAATAACAGAAACAGAGTATTTGTCAATCACACAGGAACACCAGATATATGTGGGAAAACCCTAACGGGAGAGAAACCCACCACACTAAGAGAAATCATTTTGTATTACAGTAATGGAGATTACATACAAATTTCAGACTTATCTTTCTGGTGTCTGTTTACAACAACATTCACCATGAACAATCTTGTAAAAGAACCTTCAAGTTACAGTATGCATAGAACAAAATTCATCTACTGATTCAATCACTCAAAAAATCCATCAATTCAACCAACTGATCACAATCTGCAATCACATAGTATAACCATGTCATTCCATGTCCATTGAGCTTCCTCAAAGAACCGTCACAATGAACTGTCTCCCAACAGTTCCAATTCGGCTCCTCTGATTGGCCGAATACCAGCCATGTAGACAGTCATCGCTCGGTCAGAAGAAACAAACTTTGTTGGCATCTCGGTGAGACACTAATAGTGTCTCGCCGATGCCACAAAGTCTTCATATCGATGTCGCCAAGAGTATTTTCCATCTGCAAGAGGTTTCACCGAGCTTACAACTTGTATCGGCTTCAATTTTCCTTTCGCCAAGACTATCGCTCTCGCCAAGACATCCCAACGAGCCTTCTTGTGTTACACCGAGCTTAGAAGACTATCGCTAAGACCTCCTTATGTCACCAGGACCTCACACCGACGTTCCCCATATGTATCACTATCGCCTAGACTCATCGCTTTTGGTGAGACAATATACCGAAGCTCCATATGTCACATAGACTTAAGTTTCCCATTGGCCAGGTAATCAGCTTTTGCCGAGACATCATACCGAGTCACCACAGCTTATACCAAAGTCATATGTTATACCGAGCTCCAAAGAATAGTTAGAAAGACATATGAATATCACCAAAAGGTTTCTCCGAGATCGCACATGCTACCCTGAAGTCATCAACAGTCGCCAAGACATATCACCTTCGCCGAGAGTTCTTATCGAACACATATATGTTACACCGATGACCACCATTCGCCAAGAGCTATACCAAAGAATTCTCATCATCGGTGAGACATTCCATTCTCACTAAGACTTCTCCCTGAAGCCCTTTGAGTTACCCCGATGACTTTAAACCAAACACTGTCAGTGAGACTTTAACACATCACACATACTTCTTCCTGAACAAGCCTTTCGGCCAAGGGTCTCAACGATATACGATTGAATGGCCTATCGGCCAAAGATCTTCATAGGCACTAAGAGGTCACACCGAAAGCAACCTATCACAATGACATGATCCTTCGATGAGACAAAGACTAGGTCACAGCGACTTGTACAAAACATGATGTTCCAAACTACTGGTCGGCCAGACATTTGAGCTGCCATACCGACTTGACTCCAATGGAGGTTTTAGCCTGTGATGATTGAGGCATACTTTTCCAACAATACGAAAGTCTTACCGAAAGTACTTCCATCGGCAAGACAGTCATTATGTCTTGGCGATTAGAAAATAAATCGAAGAAAGTATCTTAGCAGGATATGAGTAATCTGTGGAACATTTTTCTGACCCCCTAGGTCACAGTGATAGTTTTCATCGGCAAGAGTTACAATGACATATTTAGAACTGAAGGAATAATTCTGGGGGAGACTCAGAACGTCGATTAGACTACATGACTCCATAGAAATATGTGATAAATTGACTATTAGGAGGACACGAACTGTCGGTATGACTGCAAGACTTCTCAGCAGGAGTTTAGCGAACATTTGAAAAATCTTGAATACAACAAATCATTGAGTTTTGAATACGAAAGGACACGTCCTTTGAAATACTGATGTATAAATGTTCATTTTCGATTGTGAAAAGGATAGAGAGGGCAACGAGTAAAAAATATAGTAGGATATAGAATGTTGAGAATTTTGAGACTATGATGCATGTCTAAAACAATGGAGATTTTAATTGAATTTATTTGATGTAATGACTTTTTTCTGGTTTCATTTGTTTGTTGTATTAATTAAAAGTATTGTTGAAGTTGTCTCCAAGGTTGATGTTTTTTAATTGTTTAAATTGATATATCATGGATATTTTTTAGTTTATCAATGCACACTTGATGTATCCATATGATTGGATTAATTGGTTCTTTCAAGGAAAGATTAAGTCCTTTTAGTCAGTCATAGTAATTAGGAAATTTAATTTGGATCATTAAGAAGAACTCGGTAATCACATTCTTGCATGTTTATACCAGTTATAAACTTAAAATTGTATGCCAAACCATTTGAGGATCTACCAGAAAGAAGTTATTCATTTCAGATTATCATTTAAACTCTGTATACCCAATAAGGCACTAGTCTCTACCATTCTACTGTTTAATTTCATTCATTTTTACATATGAACATATTAGATTTTTTCCTTGATATTTCTTATACAATTTATTCCAAATTAAAACTCATTTATCCATTCCTATTTGCCAGTGTGGGTAAATTGCTTTAGGAAAAAAACATTGGTCAAGTCTACTTCATTGTTATAGGTACACCCACCTAGGTCTGGTAGCACCTGAAGAGTAGAAGGTCTAAATCATTTGGCCTTGTATGTTACCTTGAAACGTATCAAGAGATTGGCAACCTCTTTATGTATTTTTCCTGCATTTTTGAGAGCTAACAAGTCCAACATTAGACATGTAGATCTATGTCATTTTCCTTCTTCTTCAATGTCATATCCTTATCAAAGTTATTCTCTCCTTTATACTAGAACATATGCATTAAGAGAGAATACCACTAGAAATGTATCCAATTCTTTCCACCCTACAAATCAACTAAACCCTTGTGGATGCACTCTTAAAGATATGTGGCGTAGTCATAGACTACATTCAATATTGGGTGTTGTATATGTGTTGCCATATAACTATACTCTCTTGGTAAGGTTTTTGGTGGAGTGAAACCAATTATTTGACATAAGGAATAAGTTGTTTTCTTGAAGTAGTTAGAAAAATACTTCATAGGGAAGGGTTTTAAGTCATCCCTACCTATCTTTATTTGTTTCCTATTCTTCCCAACCCCAATGTTGGTAGTGTGCATAGGTAACATTGTTTTTCTGAGTAGCACCCTAGTGTTCTCATATTCCTTTCTAAAGACATCCATATCAATAGGAATCATATCCTTGTTCCATTCATGCAGCTGGAAAATCTCTACAATTTCTTCCCTAGTTATTTTCAACATCTCCTTACCATCAAATGCTCTGATTACTCTAGAAATTGGGTCATATGTCACAAAAATATTCTTCAATAGGTCAATATCCATGTATACATTGTGAACTACTAGCTTTCCCATGTCTAATCTCCAAGGATTACAAATAGGCGCATCGAGATTTCTATTTTTGAACCAGTGTTGAAATAATTGTCATCAAGTGAAAGGAAATTCCACATCCTTAATAGAACACTACTTGTCCATTAATACTTATTTAATTTTAGGGCCATAAAATAGAAGCCTCCCCTCAGCCTCTTTGTTAGTAGAAGGTTTCAACAGTTCAACTATATCTTGGGAGAGCGATCTGGTTGGTGTTGTAGAGCTGGTGGTTTGTGTTTTGGGCACCATTGGAAACAAGATGAATTTAGATTAATTTAGTGCTTTGGCACAAAAGGATTTAAGAACTAGCTATGAATTCAAACCTAGGGCTCAGCTCGAATGTACAAAATTCAAAAGGTTTGACAAAATTATGACCTTTTAAAACAAATTCAAACCTCAGTAAAGCAATTAAAATAAAGCACAAAAGCCAACTCAACTAAATACATAGTGAATATTAACCCTAATTCCAAATGATTTTAAGAAAGCATATAAAGTTGTGTTTGTTTTACTTATGACCTTTTATTCGCAAGAAACCCTAATGTTGATCATGTTGAACTCTACAAATGCCTTTTCTCAATCTCCTGTGTGCTCCAAATTTGTTTGCAATTCTCAATTATACAAAAACTAATCATTTACATCCATTCTTGAGCGAAATTAGGTAGATTTGGAAGTCATTTTCACCATTGTTGCTCACTCGCGTGAAAAAATAAATGGATACCATGTTTGTACCTTCAGTTTTAAATGTCCTTCGTCGATGTCCCCATGAGGTGGCCTTTTGGACAACTCAAATTGAGTCAATGATGTTTGAATTTCCATTAATGTCATGCACCACTCCATTGGCCAATGAGATTTTTCCAACTAGACACTAACTCATCCACCCCTAGGCTCCACCTTCTCTTGTTCCAAGTGACCATAAAATCCACATGTCAGAAGCCTGCGAACCCCACAACTTTTATTAAAGCAATATTTTAATCCCACGGGGTGAGTGGGGAATGACTGAGATTCAATCTCACCATCACATCTTGGTCATTGATCAGAAAGCTTAAGAAATTGGGTTCAATAGTGAAGAATGAGACCCAAACCTGTGGTGATACATGTGTCAATAGCCCACTGACCCTGTGGCTTTTATTTAATTGTTATTTTAATTGCACGGGGCTGACAAGGAATGGTCAGGATCAATTCTTGAGATTGAACGGTCAATAATATTTGCACATGCAACAAAGTTATTTTTAAAGACGGGGCCATGACTAGGTCGACAATACTTAACCCTTGAGAAGAAAAACTTAATACATAAGTCATAAGACATGAAATATTTACCCTAACTATGGAAAAATTAAAATGATAAACTTGTAGATGGTGATCGATAGACTTAGACAAAACGGGCCAGTGCGAATAATGATTTCAATGGCTCAAGTTATAACTAAAGTGACTAGAAATTGGGTATGATAGGTCAATAGAGGATTAGAACCTTCAAGGCTTATGACAATATGAATTTTGAAAAGAGGGTTTTTAACCTAAACCCTAAATCCTACCCTCAGACACAGAAGCTCAAAATCATGATAAGGCAAGACTCACCCAAATTTTTTTTAAAAAAATAGTAGCTCTACCAATGGCTCATGCTCGGGGATGCATAACCCTAGTGGGTATGGCGAGAATCTAGATATCATGGTAAAGCAGAACAACATAAAGAGACAAAAAACCCAGGAGCTTGCCCAGACAAGGCAAGCAGACACAATCGAAAGCAAACACACCAAACCTATGTACACTAATTACAAAAATATACAATGTACATGGAAGATAACCTATTTAAGGAGAAATACGATTTCAAGAACTGTCCATGTGCTAGTAGTTCTAGAATTTCACCTGTCAAGGGTTGCACAAAATATGAGTCCTCTTTGTGTGTATCTCTAATCAAATATGTCCCAAGCCATAGAGGATCAAACTTCCCCTATTTTCCTTTATCTTCCATACTTGCATTCCACATTAAGACCATGCATCCAATTTAAAATTTCCTTTCAATGGCCTTCTTATCATACAAGTGTTTGACTTGAAGTTGCAGCTTCTCATTTCTTTTATGATCTTCTCTTCTAGTTTCATCAAGCTCAATTAACTCTTTCATCCTATGTTGCATCTCATTACATATGTCAGTATCATATTCTTGAACAAACTTGTACATCTTTAAAAAAAAATTATGAGGTATCCTTGCTTCTACTCCATAAAAAAGGTTAAATGGTGACTACCCAATGACCTTCTTGATTGTATTCCTATCTACCCACAATGCAAGCTACAATTTTGAATCACATGCTTTCTTATTCTTCTCAATCATCTATTTGATGATCTTCATCAAACTCTTGTTACTGGATTTTGCTTATAAATTCCCTTGTGGGTGATAGGGAGATGAATAGGAGATACATATACCATTCTTACTGCAAAAATCAGTAAATTCCTCGAATCTGAAGCACATGGCATTGTCAGAAATGATTCTTTCTAGGACTCTGAATCTAATCAATAGATTATTCATCAAGAAATCAATTACTACTTTTCTTGTTTCCTTCCTTGTGGGAATTTCTTCTACCCACTATTGGAACCTAAAATTTCCAACCATTTTTTTAAATTTTAGGTGCACTTTGATCAAAAGAAACTCAGAGAATAGTTGTAAAGTCCATTCAAATGACCTACTTTGAAGAATTACAAAAAGGAGCCAGGGCAATTTCATACAAAACCACCTTGCAAACCTATTCATCTACCATATTTGGGTGTGTCTACCTAATTCTAGACCATCAAGGTATGATTTGATGAGTTTTTGAAAGCCAAGTTTGAGGGGTTTTTTGAGAAAATCTGTTGTGGTATAGTGAAAAATCTATTAAAATGGTCAACTTTGAGGGTAAATATTAAGCAAATGGATGATGATCATAAAAAAATGATTGGTGCTTGTAATTCTCCCCACTAAAAACTACCTTCATGCCAATTTACAAAGCTTCAAAATATCATTTGATATTTTTTCAAAATCGAATCCAAACGGATTTTACCCAGTTTAAACAACTAGAATTTTTTTTAAATGCCAGATAAGTAGCTTTGATCATTGACAATTTTCAATCTTGATCACCTCATGCCAAATCATTTTACATCCACACTCCCCTACCATCAATTAACATGCTGGTGTAGTTTCATAGATTTTTGAGATCATTTGATCAGGTTCCTGAAGCAATTCTGAAAGCTACTTAATTATTTCATCATTGTGCAAAAATGTCAAAAAATCAAGTTCTGGATATGAACATATGTTGAAGAGATCTTCAAGGAATTTTCAAGCAAACAGGTGCGAGGGAAAGAAGGCTCACAAGAAAAATTTGAAGGATCTTTGATGGGTTTGAAAAATACAAATTCCTATATGAGTAATTAAATTCCCACCATTCTAAGAATCAAAGGTAGGAATTTGTGGCTCGAGTCATGGATATCAAATCTAGTGTCTAGCTTACATAATCTTTGTAAAGTTCATCATATTAGGAATTTTTATATTATAGAGGAGATATTCCTTGAGATTGGAGGTGTCATGTGGATAGAAAAACACCCATTACTCTGGAATATACATGAACGACGTTGTGGGGATGTTGGTGAACCTATTAAGGTTTGTGTGGACCAAAGTGGAAGCATAGATAGTGCATGCCAATTGTTTGATAAGATGACTCAACGAGATGTGGTTTCATGGACTGCCATCATTTATAGATATGCACAAATAGGGCCGGTGGATAAATCCCTGGATATTTTAAGCAAATGCAATTAGAAAGTATCAAGCCAAATGTGAAGAAATTTTCTAGCATTCTCCCAGCTTGTGCGAAACTTGGAGCTTTAAAAAGGGGTATGGAGATCCATCATAAAGTAATTGAAAGTGAAGTTTTGAGTGATGTGGTTGCAACTACCCTAATAGACATGTATGCAAAATGTGGCAATATACAAAAGGTACACAATGTGTTTGAAAAAATGTATCATCTAGATGTGACCACATGGAAGACAATGATTGTAGGATATGCAATGCACAACTATAGTGAAGATGCTCTCAAACTCTTTCAGCAATTGAAGTACTCCCTAGCCACCCCTGATCATAGCATATAAGAATGCAGATGGGAAGAATAAAATAAAGTCTAAAATAATGCAATAAGGTGTAGCAGCGCTGCAAAGTATGCCACTAAACAGATTAAGAGATTAATTATATAAGGGAAGGCATAGAGCAGGTGACACCGAACTTACTGCATTCCAGCAGGAAAACCCTAAACACTGTGTGGGAGGGCAGTAACTCAAAGGATTTCCCCAATGCCATATCACAGTGAAACCAAAGTGCATGGGTGAGCGGTAAAATCTAATGATTGTGGTGGTGCGGTGAAGTTATAAAGCTATGAAGTGAGGAGTAGTGTATTCTACATATACTATAAAGATAAATTTTAATGCACGAGAGAAGGATACTATTTAAATCACAATGTGATTAATATGGGAGAATATAACATGATGAAAATATTTTTTACTAAGGAGTGAAATTTTTCACCAAAGGGAGTTATAAGATGAATGTTTATTTTACCCACATGAAGCATAAATGGTAATATATGTATAGAGAGTATTTTCACGGGAAGTGGAGAATTTTAATCAATGGGATTAAGAGAATGACTAATTATTTTACCCGAATAAATAATTTATTGAATTTGGTGAAATATTTCAATCAAGCAAGATATAAATGGGAAATTTTCTAGTGAAGGGATAAAAGATAATGAAGATTAAAATATTTTAATTAGTTGAAGACAATTAATTAAATGAAGAGCTGTGGCGAAATGACATGCAAAGGGTCATAACCCTAAAATGAGTAATGTATATATGTGGGATAAAATTGTATCATTGAAGGATGAATTAGGAGTTAGGTAGGAAATATATAGAAAATACTCTTAAAATGTTTTATACAGTGAAGACCATGATGCATGAATAAATTTTGAAGAAGTTAATGAAAGATCTTTGACCCTGTGACTTATTTTTGGTCTCAATTGTTTGTTGAAATAAAATAATTATTTGGCTATCTCCAATTAGATTTCTAGGTTATATGAATTTATCCAAGTGATTATTTAGTTCATCAAGTACATTTGCTACCTCTGTGTAATCTGTTTAACTGGTTTCTTTCAAGTAAAGAATTAAAACTCCTTTTTAAAAAAATATGATAATCTAGAAACATCAATTGGATTGATAAGTAGATCATATAATTCACAATATGTCAAACTGTCTCCAATGCAATGCTATTGATTATTCAAGTTGGATATATCAATTGTATACTTCCATCTGTCAATACACCCTTAGTGTCATTGTGTGATTCTTCCTAATTGGTTCCTTCAAGGAAGGATTAAAATCCTTTTAAGTGAATCATAGTAACCAATAAGATATTCATTGGATCAGTAAGAAGAGTTTTTCAGTTACATCCCTGCACCTTTATACAAGATATAAAGATTCAAGTTCCAGACAATTAGAGTTATAGCTAAACATTAGTCACTATCATAGACTTTCCTTGACTCTGTTACCCAACAAGGCATTGGTCCTATTCACTATTTCACCAAATTCTATATAATTTCACTTTAGGAACCTTAGAAATCATTCAACAAAGTACATTTGTTAATTAAACATATTTTTTGTTCACAATTAACTTTTTCATCTATTCACTACCCCATGCCATTGTGAGTAGATTGTCTTAGTCTTAGGAAATACATATAACTTAAATTTTCTTTATTCACATAGGTGCACCCACCTAGGACTGGAAGAGCTTGAAGAGAAGAGGGTTCAAATTCATCATTTGGCCTTGTATGTTAGCCAAAAATGTTGTGAGAGCTTGGCAACCTCTCATGGTTCAAACCTTTATTTTTGAGACATAACACCCACTTTGTAAATTAATATGTTGCAACAAGGATCCAAGAGTGTCCCCCACTTGATTTCACTAACATTTCACCAATAAAATCAATGTCCCATTGTTGAAAAGGAGCCTGAACTGAGATTGGCCTAAGAGGAAGATTACCTAAGAACTTTAATTTACTAGTGAACATCTGGCATGCATCACATCTCTTAACAAACCTATGAGCATCTTTAAATATAGTTGGCCACCAAAATCCTACTCTTAGTATCTTGTGAGTAGTTTTTTTTTCCATGTAGTGACCTCCACATTCTCCTTTGTGCATCTCAATTAAAAGTTCTTCTATCTGATCTCCATCCACAAATCTAATTAATACGCCTTTTGGGCTTCTCCACAAGAGTTCGCCATCAATAATGATATATTTGGTAGCTTACAGCTTAAGAGTTCTTCTTTCATTATTGGGCATACCTTCACGACATTGCATTGTTTGTAGGTATTCCACAATTCTTATGTACCATCCACAGGTCTGCATGTCACATAGGGGCACAACATTTTCATGTTCAAATTAATTTATCTAATTAACTTCCAAGTTGGTCTCATCCATTAACTTAGCTAGACCCTAACCTCTTACTAGATTTGTAATCTGGATATCAATATTGAACTCTTGGATCCTATTGATCCACCTGCATCTTCTCCCTTTGGTCTCCTGTTGAGTAAATATATCTTTAACTACTACACTTGAAACATATGCTACAACTATTGCTCCCATCAAATATGTCCTAAAAAATTTCACAGCTTTGGCCAATGCATAGGCCTACTTTTCTGTAGCATCATACTTAAGCTCAATAGCCTATAAAGACTTGCTAAAGAAAGCAATTGGCTGCTCAAATCCCTCATCGTTCTTCTATAACAACACTCTTGCCACAGTATGGAAAGAAGCAAAAGTGAATAGTTGAAGGCTTTGAATAGTCAAGGGATTTAAGCACAAGTGCCTCTTTAATGGGATCCTTTATAGCTTGAAAGGATTTGGTAGGCTCTTGTGTCCATTCTACCTTTTCTCTTTTCTTCAACATTTTAGAGATATGCCTAACAACTTTAGAAAATTTTGTGATAAACCTTCCCACAAAATTAATCTACCCAAAAAATGATTGGATCCCCTTTGCATTTCTAGGTTGTGGGATTTTTATCTATAGTTGCTACAAACTCAGGATCAATCCTAACCTATTATTTAGATACAATATGTCCCATCATCTTTCCTTCCTTAACCCAAAAAACACCTTTCTTGGGATTCAAAGAAATCCCATAGTCAAGATCTCTAACAAATATTTTCTCCAATTGAGAATAATGATGTTCTTCCTTCTTACTGTGTGCAGTCAAATCATCCTAATATATAGCTAGGAATAGATCAATAAAGTCAACAAAGGCAACATCCATGGCTCTTTGAAATGTTACACCTACATTGATTAGGTCGAATGGCATTCTCACATACACATAGGTTCCCCATGGTGTAGTGAATGTGGTCTTGTATTGTTCAGATTCTCTCACCATGACCTGGTTATAGCTTGAGAACCCATCCATCATTGATAGCAACTCACATCCTCTCACCTTCTACAACATTGCATCCATATTAGGCAGAGGATAATTGTCTTTCAAGGATGCTTCATTTAGATTATTGAAATCAACAAAAAGCCTTAGGTCACCATTCTTTTTTCTAATTGGAACCAAGTTTGAGACCCATGAAGAATTCCTAACAGGCTTAATAAAACCTGCATCCCTTAACTTTGTGAGTTCCTCTTACATTTTGGGTTGCAACATGAGATTTATTGGCCTCTTCTTTTTCCTAAAAGGTCTTACATCAGGCTTCAAAGGTATCTCATGCTGAAATAAATCTTCCCTATAAGCCTTTAGGTCATCATATGATCATGCAAACACATGTCTATACTTTCTTAATAAGGCTATCAACATGGTTCTAACATGAGGCTTCATCTTCTTTCCTATGTATACCCTCTTGGGATAATTCTCGATTCATAGATTGATTTCTTCCAAATCTTCCTTGTGGGAAGATGTCTGCCTAACATTTGTTTTATCAGGGCCATCAAAGACCCTCTCCATTGCAACTAATCCTTTGGGAATATTATTAGTTTTAAGTTGGGTTACTCCATTCCCAAAAAATATTTCTTTACCATCTACTTCCACCACCAATGAACCAAAATCAATTTCTTGGCTTTCATATTGATCACTACAATGCAAAAACTTCAAAATATCATTGTCATCATTTAAAAATTTCCAATTGCAAATATTGTTAGGCACTGTAGGCTGAGTTTGCACCTCTATCTTTGAGATTCCATCAAAAGTGACATCATCTAATCTAACACCAATATTGGCTAACAAATATTCCCTGACATTCATTCCCCTTTCAATTCAATCTATATTGAAAGCATCAAAACCCTCTATAATATCCCAAACTACATTCTTCTATTGCTTAAGCTTTTTATTTTTGGAAACAAATTTGGATCTAACCTGGGAAACCACTAATTTAGAATCTCCCAACACTTTTTAACATCTTGGTACCATGCTTTGAAGTTGTTGGTTGAAAAATTTATCACCTAACTCTATATTCTCACGTCCACAAAGGTGACAAATGTAACCATAATTGAATCACAATCATATAATTCACATACTGATTCTTGCTTATTTTAGAAGGTGGCAACTACCTTCGTTTGATATTCAAGGAATAATCTTTAACTTTATGTTGCTTTTAACCAGAAAGAAAATAAAGGTAGGAACTTTTAACTAGAAAGCTTTAAAGGTATTCAACAATTTCATAAAATAAAACTAAAAATACTTCACAATTTGAATGAAATCAAATATCACCACATAACCCTTATTCACAGATAAATGATACTATAGTGATGCAACGAACCAAAATATCTATCATCCCAATCACAGATTAAACACTAGCAGAACATTCAACATAAGAAGAACAAATTCATACACCATAATTTAAATATTACGCATGCAAAAATTCCACCATTGTCTTCTATAACAAAATAATAGATACAAAATATTAAATTAATAGAGTTTTGTTCTAATGAGAAAATCAAATATTTCCCAAAAATCCTAAGCATACCAGCCAAATCCATATTTAAAGCATAAATAGATTGTCATGGTAATGGTTTCTTGAAAGTAACCACACTGAATAATTAAAATAGTTTTAAACTTGGGTATGTGTAGGATCATGATGGGCCAAAAAGTGGTGATATGATGGGTATTTGTAGGGTATGTGGCTGATGACTTTTTTTTACCCAAAATTGATGAAATGAAAAGGGTTTTTAAAGGAGATTCTCATCTTACTACCAATATAAATTATACTTTACTTTGAATTTAATAAATAATTATTATTCATTTTCTATTTGAATTACGACTAAAGTCTTGATTGATAGGATGATTGAAAACATCTATAGCTTTCAAACGGTATCACATTTTTGGAATCCAAACATGCATCACATTTTATGCTTCACATACTATAGGATTAAAAAGAAAAATAAATTTCAGGAAGTTTTGACCAAGGTAAGGTGGACATAATGAAGTTTTTATATTTTTAAAAAGTTGTAATAAAAAATTCATAATTAATTATTTACTTGGAAAAAAATTACAAAAAAATATGCATCACATTCAGACATGAGTCCTCTACTTATGTATAAAATATTATAAAAAAATATTATCATTTTATTGTGGTTAGGGTGGTCAGACAAGCACCTACTTCTTATTTTGTCCCTGAAATTTAAGTACTACTACATTGAAATTTTAAATTTTCACTTAAAAATAAAAATCTAGTAGTTTAGAAACTA
The DNA here is from genome assembly GCA_007258455.2 of Sequoia sempervirens. Classification (NCBI taxonomy): domain Eukaryota; kingdom Viridiplantae; phylum Streptophyta; class Pinopsida; order Cupressales; family Cupressaceae; genus Sequoia; species Sequoia sempervirens. The sequence goes on from VDFB02252616.1 coordinate 59,065,822, forward strand.
CATTCAATTTGCTACAGATTTTATTCTTACATATTTTTGAAATAATATAGATAACTTATTCAAATTTTTATGTCAAGTTGCCTAACTCTAATTTTTCTAAATTTTTTGCCACTTAAGGACCTGTTTGTTCCATGATGATCCTGGACATACCTACTTAAAGAGACAAAATAAAGAAAGAATCATGAAATACTAAAATTAATTATGCATCATCTCCCACCACTTCATCTTCTTCATCCTCTGGATTTTCAAAAGCTTCTTGTTGTAATTGCTTCTCCTGCCCCTTCATCTTGGTTTTGTAATCCCTTTACTTGGAAATAATTGTAAGCAATTCTTTACTCCTTGGAGTAGCAATAATTTGTATTCTAGTTCTTACTTGGGCTAGAGCTTCTTCAGACTCATTCAATGTGTTAGACCTCCTACTTACCTCTACTTTAAAGGAAGTGAGATAAACATGTAGTCTACTGAGCTTTGAGAAAGATTCTTTAGTCATGGTGTCAGGGTCAACCATCTCCTTGTTGAATATTTCTCTAAATTCCAGACAAACCTCCTTTAAGTCTAGAATTCTTTCATCAAATTCATCAGTTACCTCTACCTTCAAGTAATGACAATTTCCCTTTATCTCCACTAGCATGTCTAGGTTTTCTCAAGTACTACAGAAATCTCTTTTACCAAAGTATCATAAATGTTCAATTTCCACTATAATGCATTGGGCCATGAAGGATCTAATTCCTTTGGATCACCTACAATTTCTTCATTGACCAGTTTCATATGATCCATAGAAATCAATTCTTTAATCTCTTGTGAGAGCACATAGATACTAGTCTGATCTTTTCAGATTTACCATAGCTCTGCCATCAACTCCTTCCTTTTTTCAACCATTTGAGTGTAGAAGATTATAGACTTACTGATAAAGAGGACAGTTTCTTCAAGCATATTTTCAATCCATTCACTGACATTTTTAGAATAGCTTAGATTCTTTCTAATTAATTGCATTGTGGACTCACCAATGATTTATGCTTGAGAACTTGAGGCTTCACCGAATATAGAAGAAGGTACTATAGAAGAAATAAAGTTCTTCAAATCAAGAACCTGGGACTGCAATGCCACTTTTTCCTTCCTTTCTTCTTTTACTTGCTTAATCAAAGCATTGACTGAATAGTTAGCATGATATATATCTCCTTCAAGTTTCTGGGGTCCCATATCAACATGTGTGACCTTATAATCAGTTACTGTTATCTCATTTTCATTCAGATCTTTTATGGGATCAACAATTTCCAACACCTGATTACTAGAATTAGGCTCATTCAATATCCTTGACATCTTCTAAGATTTCTTTGGTCTTGAAGAAGTTTGGAGCATCTTTGTAACTGTATCTACTCCAACTATTGTTGTAGGAGTGTATTTCCTCTTCTTCTCTACTTCTTTCTTCAACCACAGTGGAGAAGCTTCAATCAAAGTAGAATTCTTATTTTCTAGAGCAATTTCTCTAGTCTCACAAGGCGTGATAGGTATGTTTTCCATTGGGGAAGAGAGCACCTCATACAATGGAGGTAAAGTATTATCTTCAAAAATATGTTTGAAAATAGCATCTGGATTCTCAAATACAGGTTTTGTTTGACTAACCTTCTTTTTAGGACTAGTAGTGGATGGATTGTCTTGCTCCCACACAGATTTTAGCTTAACTACCTCTTCTAGTTTATCTCCATCACCTCTAGACTATGAATTTTCACTAGAAGATCTTGTAGCCATTCTCCCTGAGGATATGCCAACTGTAATTGTCTGAGAAGAACCTTGTTCATTTTTCTGAGAAGACTTTGGTTCCTAAGTAGAACCTGCCACTTGTTACCATTTTCCTTGCAGCAAATCCTGAGTTCTTTTCATGACTGGGGCAGCCCGTATGTTCATATCCAAAACTTCATTTTCATTCCAGTCAACCTTGGGATGTGACTTATCAGATAACTTCTCATATTTGGGATCAATGACCACCAAATAATCAACTGTGCCCTTAGGAATCTTGAAAGGTAGGCCAAAATCCTCTGTCTATTGGTTAATCTCATGTAATATCTTTTCAGAACATCATTTTCATCAATGCAACCCTCCTAGAAGTCCTCAATAGCAGGTTGATGTTGATATGAATTTCCTCCATATAAACTTCATTTAACAAAGTCTTGGAAAAAGGTTTAATAAACATTGCAAAAGGACTTTGCCCCAGATTTCAGAATCTCTCACTGACAGGACATTTGATGCGACAGTGCCGGTTTCAAATGAGCCTTCATTCGTGCTTCATTAATGGCATGATGGGATATAACAACGAAGGTTTAATCAATGCTTCAGTGCCGAATTGATTATAGAAGAATTAGCAAGGTGAAAAGAGAATTGGGACATCCTTTCAGTCTTAGGAGCTCGAGCAAAATACTATAAGTGCATCTTAAGCCTTCCACATTTTTAATTCTGTGATTTTGAAGAATGGAGTCTCCTGGTTCTAGAAAGGCTAAAAGTAGAAAACTGGGTGAGAGTAGTCAATCAAAGGGAAAGAAACAAAAGGTTGATACAGAGCATGAGGGTACTAAACGGAGGTTAAACCAAGACCTTATTGATTAGCTACCTGGTTCAAGGCCTAAAGCCAGAAGGCCTACACAAATTAGGGAAGAAGTTGATAAATGCAAGTTCATAGGTGGCATCTGGACTGCCGTAAGAGGTTATGAACTATTCAATTTTCACTATCATAGGAGAAACCATTTTGAACCAGTTTGTAATCCATGGAAGTTGAATGTAGGGAAACTGGTGTGCCCTAACATATTTGTAGATACAGAACTAGTAAAATTACTTGCAGATCATTATGATCCAAAGCATAAAGCTATATGTGACCCATCTAGAAAACCACAGATATATGTGTCAAAGGAAGCAATAGGTGAGGTTTTCAAATTATAAGGGTTTTGCAATGAGGTGATCAGTTGTGAAGAGTTGGAGAAGGAATTCTCAAGAATGGATACAATTTATAAGGGCTGGAGGTTACCAATTCACAGGATTAAATAGTGCAGTAAGCCAGATCCTCTTCAAGATAGTGAGGGGCCTCCTTATCATGTGGACTTGTTTGAGCCCTATATGAAGTACACTTATTTCTCAGTGTGTTAGGTGTTGGGAATGGATGCCCCAGAATTCATGTCAATTGTGCCAATGATTATCATAGCAGATATCTAGCATCACAATTCTAGGCCATTTGACTATGCCTCATACATTTCTAGGGGGCTTGATTCAGGATTGATGGCTATCAAGGGTTGATCATCTATTGTTCATCTCAGACACTATTCATTGTTGATGCACTTGGTGCTATATTTTGGACAGGAGTTAGGATTATGGCCTCCAAAAATGAGAATTTTTCAAATTGGTAAGGAGAGTGAGGAATTACCTATTTAATTGTGGACTACTATTTGGGACAACAGGTTTGCTAATACTAGTTTCATTCATTTTGAAGAATATTTTGTAAAAACATTGTATAAGCTGTATCAATATCCTTGTAATTATTCATTGACTGATGAGATTAAAATATTCCTTCATTCAAAATACTTCAATGGGCCAATTGATCATAACTGGGGAGATTGGTATTGGTTGGAGGGAGCTACAATAATCAGAGTATATGGGTTTAAAGATGCCCCTTTCATTCTACCAAGGACAGTTCCAAACAGAGTTGCATATTTGAAAATTGTCAGACAAATGGATTACTGCAGTGTGGTGCATTTGAACTGTTTTGGGAAGCAGGCTTTTATGCCTAGTACATTGTGTTTTGGTGACTTCACTGTGTTGGATAAGGAAGGATACAATTCAATCCTCAATAGATTGTTGCATTATAATATGAAGAGAGGACCACCCAGGAAAGACTTTGATACAGAGGGATATATTAATTCTGCCAAGATGAAGATTAACTTTGGAGGGTATCAACATGTACCCTATCCCTTTGATGATATGATTAGGAATTTGGATGAAGATGAAGCTGAAATGGTAGTTGAAAGATATAACCAAGGGCTGATGGAGGCAAAGCAATTGTCTTCTGGAGGAGAGGAGACACCAAAGGATAATGTGCCACAGGGAAAACAAGAAAAGGTATCCTGGTTGAGAACTAAGCAATATGTTTGCCCAACTAGAGAACAGAGTATTGAAAGTGGTGATGTTGATGCAAGGCTTATTGAATATAGATCATTTGTTTCAGATGATGAGTTTATAAATTCCTTAAAATACAAGGCATTCTTGTATAAGTAGAAGGGGAAGGTAATAAGAGAAAATGTTGATGATGTCACTTCAGGAAATGAGGAACAATTGCTGAGCCAATTCAGAAAGTGTGTGGATGATGAAATGACAAATATGACTCCTAAAAAAGTGAGGAAAATGTTGGAAAATGTTGGTGTCATGATCTTTCCCGGCCTTGATTTAATTTTTGCATTAGTTTTTGATAGTTTCTTAAGGGACAGTAATGCTACACACAAGCTTGACAAGGAAAAGGTAACATAGGTGTATGTAGGCTCTAAGTACAATACTAATGAGGGATCATTGATGATATGGGCTTTATACCCAGCCCACAAGAAATTAGTGGTAATTGACATAGAGAAGGCATTTGGCCATGTCATGACCCTAAAAGTTGGAGAGGTTGATCCTGTGGCTACTGTAGAAATTGGGGTCAATATTGGAAAATTGAATAAAGTAAAAATTCAGTTGCTGATAAAATAAAGAGAAATGTACAAGGAAAATAATGAAAGAATGTTGAGAGAGAATGATAGACTGAAAGACTTGGTTGGTATTTCAATGGGGCCAACAAAAATGTTCACTCAAGGAGAAAGCTCTCAAGAAAAAGATCATTGGGTAGGATCAAGTGCTTATTTCCAGGGAAAGCATGATGCAATTGCAACAATTGTCAAGAAGAGGAAGGATAATTTGACATCTTGGTTAAATAAAATGTGGGGAAAATACTCTCATACTCTTGCCGCATTAAAAGGGCACACAAGGATGCATGGACGAATTATGGAGAAGTTTCATGAACTAGCCCAAAGTGATGATTCTAACAGTGCAGCATTTGAAGCTACAAATCATATTATCAATCGTCATCGAAACTTCTATGTTGAATTGCAGGGGGATGAATAGGGGTTGATAGATGCTGCCATGAAAACTATGATCACATTCTCTGATGATAAAGGGGAATTGAAAGAATCCACTAGATGGAAAATTGAATGTGAGTCAATACTGAATGAAGTCATGAAGCTAGCTTCTGCAGAGGATACAACATTAGAAGAAGTGAGTGAGAAAAATGAGGAGATGATAAAGATGGAAATCACAATCTGGAACGCTGTTGGAGATGTGGATACATACGAGCGCTAGGATTATTTGGATCATCTTGCTAAAACTCACATGTGGCTTAATAGAGTTTAATTATCCTCTAATCTTTTTGTTTTGTATACATGTGACATTTCAATTTTTGAAAGGATCTGTCCTTTTGTATTCTCAATGTATAAATATCCATTTTGGAAATGAAATGAATGGGGATAAGTAGAATAGGTTAGAGGATAGAAAATATACAGTGTAATATAATGTTTCACCAATATGAGACTATGCTACATGTTTCAAATCATGGAGATATCAATTGAAATCTAATAATATGGTGCAGTTGTTTCTGGTATCAGTTGTTTATGGTGTTTGTTGAAAGTATTATTGATGTTCTCTCCCATGTGGTGTTTACTAGTTATTTAAATTGGTGTAACAAGTTTATATCTAGTTTTTCAATGCACATTTGCTGCATTTGTATGGTCAATTGATTGGTTCTTTCCAGCAAATATTAAATCTTTTAAATTGATCATAGTAATTAGAGAATGTCAATTGGATTACTAAGAAGAACTCGATAATCATAACCTTGCATGTTTATACAAGTTATAATCCAAATAAAATGATAAACAACATGAATGTCTGCTAGAACGAAGTACTTGTTTCAGATTTCTCTTGACTCCGCATACCCAATAAGGCACTAGTCTCTATGTTTCATCATTCAATTTTATTCATTGCTTTTCACATCTGTTAACTGAGCATATTAGGTTTTAGTTTTAATATCGTATACATTTTATACCAAATTTGATTTAGTTTGTCCATTTTCATCTGCCATCGTGGGCAAATCATTGCAAGAAGAGAAAATCAAAAGTCAAGTTTGCCCAATTCATATAGGTACACCCACCTAGGTCTAGCAGCACCTAAATAGTAGAAGGTTTAAGCCATTTAAACCTTGTTTGTTACCCTAAAACGTATCAAGAGATTGGAAGCCTCTTGAGGTACCCTTTACCTGCATTTTTGAGAGCTAACAAATTGGTGACTCTACTGGGGATAACAAAGAATCCGCACCTAAATCATAGAGTCAGAAATCCTATATATAGACTCTATTGGGAATAAAAAGTAACAATATTTTTCTCACTTTCAATAAAGTGAGTGGCAACTCTAATAAAACATTGCAACATGAATGGAAGATGATCTCAATATAGGGGAGGTCATACTGGAGCTCCTACTGGTAGTAGTAAGTGGACACACAAAAATGATAGGGCTAACAAGGGTAAAGGGGTAAGTGAGGACATGTGCATGACAAACAAAGAAAAATCATCAATACCTCATGGTGAAACATATAACTGTTATGATACATGGAAAGATGATTCAAGTCCAGAACCTCGTACCCAAGAAAATCAAAGAAATCTTTTTTACGACCCTCAGAAACAGGCAGAGTGACATGCTAATTTTGAAGGTGAATGACTCAGAATTCAACATGAATATGACCAAAAAATGGAAGGTAATCAGAATGGACACACTGATCAAGAAACTCCTCAGGAAGATTATGAATCTTTAACTTATGAAGAAGTAAAAGCACGGTTTGAATCTCAAAGAAAAGAGAGAGAAGAACAAGAAAATGCCCAGATGATACAAGCCCTGAAAGAATTCAAATTGCAAAAAACTCAGAACATTACTCAGACAACTGATTGCCCCCCAAAATATGTACCACCTCATAAACTGGGTAATCATGGTGTGGGGCCTTCTGAGCCACCAAGGGTCCCTCACCATCAAGTTTGGAATCACTACAGATAGCCAAATCATCCACCTCATATTCCCACACAACATACAAATATACATCCACCTCCTGGTCAGCATCATGTGCGATATCATAACACACAATACAATAACCCGTTGTACCAATATCAGTACCCACCTAACCCTCCTCCCCATCAGTATACAATAATGATTAGACAATTTGATTTGGCAGGGTTTCAATTATACCCTTATCCTATGGATGGCAGTTGGAGAAATTTGGTGCCTAAGTTTGCAGGGAGTAATGCAATCACTGCCAAGGATCATTTAATTAGTTTCAATGCTTTTATTCAGGATTTGGATGTACCTTATGAAGATTTATATATGAGGTTATTCATGATGTCCCTAATTGAAGAAGCTAGGGATTGGTTCAATACCCTAGTAACAACCTCTATTTATTCTCTCCAAGTATTTTAGGACTGATTCCTTGAGAAATATGGGAATCTAAGTGCACCAGATGCTACTCTGCATGAATTGATGGGAATTCAGAAAAGTCAGAATGATTCAATTTTTGAATTCAACCAGAAATTCAATAAATTGTAGAATAGAATACCTCCTGGATCAAAGTTGCCAGATTCTATAGCATTAAGTGTTTATCTGAATGCATTCAATCCTAAAATAGGGTATGAACTAAGAAATAACTTCCCAAGAGACTTGGCTGAAGCTCAGACGACAACATTAACAATTGAAAACAATAGGAGGGCTGATTGGATAATTGATAAAAGAGAAAATTATAGGGCTCCCCAACAAACCAATAATTATCAATATAAATAGGAGAACACATAGAGGAATGAAAGGCCTAGGCTGCATGACATGCATTATAACACAAATTGGAAGGATGGTAAACTCATAATAGATAGGCCTAGAAACAAGGAAACTCCTAATCAATTGAGAAATAAGGGAACCTATATGGTAAATAACAATTATTTCTGTGAAGTCTATGATAAGCCATATTCCCCAGATTATTGTGTTGTAGCCCAAAGGATACAAGAGGAAGGAATGTTGATGGGAAATAGTGGAGAAGATCATAAAGTGTATTTGACTTCAAACAATTTTCACCATGTGGAGGAGAGATACCCATCTTCAAAGGATGAAGGTTATGAGTATGATGTTTCAAATTAGAAATACAATGTCCACATGGCTGAGCAGCAGATCCTTTCTGATTTTGAGGAAGATTATACAAAGCCACATTCTGATGAAATGCCTACTCAGGGCAGCATGAGGTAACTCACTAAAGAGGAGATAGAGAGATTAACTGTTGCTGCAGTTGAAGAAGCAAAGAGTAAGTACTGGTTGAGAAACAGGATAGTAAAAGAGAAGGAAGGTGTCCCTAGGGGAATCTTTATGAAGGATCTGAAAGTGACACAAGGAGCTTCGAAGAAAATAGAAAACAAACAAAATGACAAAAGCGAACAAAATCCTGTCCAAAAGAAGGAAGTAAAGGAATTACATGAAGAAATACAAAAGACTGATCAGCCAAGTAAAAGAGAAAAAGAAGAGAACAAAGGAGAAAAATTAGAACAAAAGAAAGTTATTAAGGCAGAAGGTTCTTCTTTTGACTTCACTTAGGCTTTATCTCAAGTAAAGATGTATGTTCCACTTCTTGAGATGATGAAAATTAATGAGTATAAAGATAGTGTTGTTCAATTAATAACAAATGGAAATAAAAAAACATATAGATCCTGAAAGTAGGATGGCTATTAAAAATAAGCAGGAGAAAGTAAATATCCCAGAAGTGTGCCTTAGTAATTCGGTGTTAAATTCCCCACTAGTTGATCCTTTTTTCACTACATTACTGATAAATAACAAATTGTTGAGGAACTGCATGATAGACTCTGGCGTTGCTATGAATATTATGCCAGTAGGAGTGATGAAACAACTAGGCAGGTGGGTAGATACACATGAAGAGAAATGCTATGCAATGGATAACCGACCTATTCTTGTGGTGGGTATAATGAAGGATGTTGAAGTTAAGCTTGATGCTTATCCTCAGGTGGCCTATAACATTGATATAACAATAATTGACACACCTCCTCAGTTTTGAATGCTTCCATCAAGACAATGGACGATAGCAGTTGGTGGAAATGTTCAGTTTGATTTGTCATATGCAACAATTCCAGTTAATGGTCAGGAAATGAAGCTGTACAGAGAACCAAGAATGAATCAGGTTGTTGATTGTGTGCCACAAGATCAAATCAATTGTTTTTGTGATGTTGATCTTGGAAATTTTAAGATAGAATCAGCCCAGCCATAATTAACCAATAGTGATCCAATTAAGAAGCATGCTACACAAAACCACAATGGTGTGTGGAAGATGTACTTTGATGGATCCTGTAGTCAAGAAGGTAATGGAGCATGGATAGTATTTGTTTCACCTAAAGGTTGTTCTTGGAGATTCAGAGTTGGTTGTTTCAAAAATTAAGTCCAAGTATGCAACAAAACATAAAAGATTGAAGCAGTATAGAAACATTGTATGGGATACAATTGAATTTTTTGATGCCTTCTCAATTGAATGGATAGATAGATCAAAGAACATAATGGCTGATTTTCTAGCAAATGTAGCATTGAAAAGAGATGATATTACATTGGTTGGGGTATCACAAATTGAATTCAAGAAAAGGCCTGTTGTACCTGATAACATATATAGTTCATAGGTTTTTAATGATGATGTTGATCTTTTGAAATTCCTCCATTGTATATATCAGTATGAAGCCCAATAAATTGACTTTAACACCTTTGTTGAAGAAGTGGATGGGAAGCAAACAGTCTTTGGGAAAGAGATCTTATAGCCCAAAAAAAAAAGCTTCCTAAAGGCTTAGTGCAATTGGAGAGGGTGTATAATGGAAATGATCGATCTCTTATGAAGTAAACACTAGTGAGAAAGGAGGACATTGAAGAAATTAACTTGGGAATTGAGACGACACCAAGAAAGGTGTACATAGGGAGGAAGATAAGCCCTACAATTAGAAGAATGCTGATAGAGTTGCTGAGAAAATATAAACATGTGTTTGCTTGGTCTTATGAAGATCTAAAAGCATACAGGGAAGAATTGTTTCAGCATGAAATACCATTGAAGCCAGATGCTAAGCCATTCAGACAAAAGCAAAAATCCATAAATCCAACATTGGAGCCTAAGATGAAGGAAGAATTGGCAAAGCTCAGAGATGGGGGAATTATTAAACCAATCAAACATTCAACATGGGTCTCAAACTTGGTCCTTGTGAGAAAGAAAAATGGAGATATTAGGCTGTGTGTAGATTTCAAAAATATAAACATAGCATCCCTCAAAGATAATTACCATCTACCCAATATGGAGGCTATATTGCATAAGGTGATAGGGTGCGAACTGTTGTCCATGATGGATGGGTTTTCAGGGTATAACCAGGTTATGGTCAAAGAATTTGAATAGTATAAGACAATATTTACAACTTCTTGGGGAACATATGCATACATAAGAATGCCATTTGGTCTCACTAATGTAGGGGAAACCTTCCAAAGAGCTATGGATGTGGCATTTGTAGATTTGATCAATGTTATCATGGTGGTGTATCAGGATGACCTCACTGCTTACTCAAAGAAGGCTGAAGATCATGTTCATCATTTGGAAAAGGTATTTATAAAAGCCCTAGAATATGGTATTAGCTTGAACCCTAAGAAATGTCATTTTGCAGACATAGAGGGTAAGCTCTTGGGACATATTGTTTCAAAGGAGGGGGTTATGATAGACCCTAAAAGGGTTGAGGCCATTGATAAAATTCTTGTCCCTAAAAATGTTAAGGCAATACAATGATTCTTTGGACAAATTAATTTTGTTAGGAGATTTGTTTCTAACTTTGCTAAGATCATTAAACCCATATCAAAAATATTGAAAAAAGGAAAAAAGGTAGAATGGACTGCAAAAGCTTTGGAAGCTTTTGTATCCATCAAAGGAGCTATCAAGGAGGCTCCTATCCCTAAATCTCTGGATTTTGCAAAACCTTTTCAGATATTTTCATTCACCTCAATACACACTATTGTTGTTGTTATGTTACAAAAAAATGAGGATGGTCATGAACAAAATTTGTCCTTCTTTAGTAAGTCATTACAGGGGTCTGAATAAAAGTATGATATAATGGAAAAACATGCATTTGGACTAGTGAAAGTTGTAAAATCTTTCAGGCCATATCTTGTTGGAGTAAAGGTGGTTGCTTATGTTCTGCATGCATCTCTCAAGGATATTCTGACACAGTCTAAAGTAACAGGAAAAAAATGCAAATGGATTAACAAAATCCAAGAATTTGACATGGAGATACAAATTACTAAACTGGTAAGAGGTCGGAGCTTGGCTAAGTTGATGAAAAAAGCGAATATTGAAGCAAACCAAATTTGCAATATAGAGGGAGAGAATGCAATTGCAAGCATTGAGCATACTCAATGGTATACAGATGTCATGCATTATCTTAAATACATGAAGTGTCCAAAGGGATTAAATGACAACCAGAAAAGAATGCTGAAGTTGCAGGCATCTAAGTATGTTTTTATGGATGGAGATCTATTTTGGAAGAATAGGGATGGTATATTATTGTTATTTCTAGATGAATCACAAGCCAGGCATGTCTTAAGTGAAATGCATGGAGTGTGTTGAGGACATTACTCAGCAAGGACAACTGCGCATAAAATTCTCAGGGTTGGGTATTACTAGCCAAATGTTTTTAATGATTCTTTTACATATGTAAGAAAATGTGAAGCCTGCCATAAATTCTGTAGAAAATTGAAGTATTAGGTAGCTTTGCCACTTTGACCCTTGCAGGCTGATGCCCCTTTTCATCAATGAGGAATTGATTTCATTGGAGAGATACAAGAAAAATAAAGTGGTGGACATAGGTGGATACTGGTGGCCACTAATTATTTTACCAAATGGGTAGAGGCGATCCCCACTAAACAGGCTACAAGAAAGGTGGTGACACAATTCCTAATGGATAATATCATTTCCAGATTTGGTACACCATTGAGGTTGATCACTGACAACAGGATGTGTGACAGATCAGATGAATTCAAAATTTTTTGTGGTACATATGGTATTACTATTTCTTATGTAGCTCCTTATCATCCACAGGCTAATGGTCAAGAAAAATATAGCAATAAGAGTCTTCTAAAGATTATAAGAAGGATGCTAGGTCAGAACAAGAAAGCTTGGGATTTAAAATTAAAATTGGTTGTTTGGGCTAACAGAATCACTATTAAAAAGGCAATTGGAAAATCTCCATTCGAATTGGTGTATGGAACACAGGCCAGGATGCCTTTGCAAAATTTGTTACCAGTCTACAAGTTTGTCCTTCAAGAAGATTTGGATATTCCAGAACCTATCGAGGAGAGAATGGAGCAACTAGCTAAACTTGATGAGATAAGGAGAGTTGCCCAAAATCAAAACATAAAGTTACAGACATAGATGAAGTATCTATTTGATAGAAGGCAAAAGATAGAAAATTTGGAGAAAGTGATTTGGTATTGATGTGGAACGCTAGGTGTCAGGAGAAGGGCAAGCATGGAAAGTTTGAAGCCTTGCGGCTAGGACCTTTTGTGGTTACTGGAAAGAAGGGTGAAGACTCATATTATTTACAGAATATGGCTAGTGAAGAGCAGGAGTTTCCCATGCATGGGAAATTTCTGAAACATTTTTTCTATTGATTAACACAGAGGATTAAGGGTTGCCAGTGCATGGACAACTCTTGATCATCCTCTTTAAAATTCTTTTCCATGCATAGTAGTTTAGTAAGTAAAAGGAATAGGACTTGCTAGTATATGGACAATCCTGATTTTCCTTCTTTCAAAATAAATTTTGCCATGTACAGTAGTATAGGGTCATTCTCATTTCCATTCATTCCATCATGCTCACTTGATCCCATCACCTTGAAGTTTGGTCTGCTCAACCAGAGATTGTGGATCCTTGTAATGATCTTACTATCATTCATCCCTAGATGGAGCCACTGTTAGAACTATAAAATTCTGATAATTTTATATATTTTTTCATAACCCTGAGTTTCCAAATGAGTCCTCGTCATGTTTACAAAGGCCTTTCTTCACAACATTTTGCTCACATTTTGCCTTGTGGTCCTGTAAAATCCATTTAGGTCTAAGTATTTCACATTATGATCTATATTGGCAAGAGAATTATCGTCAGAGTGAAGTCAAAGCGAATACATTATGTCTCGCTAACCGACGCATGTGGAAGTATATCGGACAAGCTAAAGGTATTCGGGATGAGGTCTTGGCGAGTTTGAATTGTCTTACCGACCGGCGATGAGGATATACATATCAGTAAGACTAAAGTACATCAAAGTAGTGTCTTGATGAAGGTGTTGGGTCTTGCCGATAAGGCGTAAAGGGATTTCATCAAAAAGCTATCGGGAAGAAGCTATGGAGTCTTGCCAACTCAAATGTCACACCAATAGAAAATTGCATCGGTGAGAGAAGGGGTCATTGGCATAAGTTTCACTAAAGTTTGAAAGTTACACCGATAGGTATGGGTTCGGCGAGATATTTGGCATTGGTATGAGTCTTTTCAAAGATTCACAGTCTTGCTGATGGATTTATTTCATCAGTAAGATTTATTTTATCGGTGAGAAACTCAATGGTCGCACCAAAGTTTGTTTTCATTGGCAAAGGGGTGATTTTGTCTCAGTAACTAGAAAATACATTGGAGAACACATCTCGAATGTCTTGGTGAAAGGTTTAATAAACGTTGGAAAAGGAATTTTCCCCAGATTTCAAAATCTCTCACCGACAGGACATTTGATACGACAGTTCCAGTTTCAAATGAACCTTCATTCGTGCTTCATTAATGGCACAATGGGATATAACAGTGAAGGTTTAATCAATGCTTCAGTGCTGAATTGATTGCAGAAGAATTAGCAAGGCGAACAGAGAACCAGGACATCCTTTCAGTCTGAGGAGCTCGAGCAGAATATTGTAAGTAAGTGCATCTTAAGCCTTCCACATTTTTAATTTTGTGATTTTGAAGAATGGAGTCTCCTGGTTCTAGAAAGGCTAAAAGTAGAAAACTTGGTGAGTAGTCAATCAAAGGCAAAGAAACAAAAGGTTGATACAGAGCATGAGGGCACTGAATGGAGGTTAAACTAGGATCTTATTGATCAGCTACCTAGTTTAGGGCCTAAAGCCAGAAGGTCTGCACAACTTAGGGAAGAAGTTGATAAATTGGATTATAAATGCAAGTTCATAGGTGACATCTAGACTTCCGTAAGAGGGTATGAACTATTCAATTTTCACTATCATAGGATAAACCATTTTGAACCAGTCTGTAATCCATGGAAGCTGAATGTAGGGAAACTGGTGTGCCCTAACATATTTGTAGATACAGAACTAGTAAAATTGCTTACAGATCATTATGATCCAAAGCATAAAGCTATATGTGACCCATCTAGAAAACCACAGATATATGTGTCTAAGGAAGCAACAGGTGAGGTTTTCAAATTAGAAGGGTTCTGCAATGAGGTGATTAGTTGTGAAGAGTTGGAGAAGGAATTCTCAAGAATGGATACAATTTATAAGGGCTGGAGGTTGCCAATACATAGGATTAAATAGGGCAGTAAGCCAGATCCTCTTCAAGATAGTGAGGGGCCTCCTTATCATGTGGACTTGTTTGAGCCCTATATGAAGTACACTTATTTCTTAGTGTGTCAGGTGTTGGGAATGGATGCCCCATAATTCATGTCAATTGTGCCAATGATTATCATAGCAGATATCCAGTATCACAATTCCAGGGCATTTGACTATGCCTCATACATTTATAGGGGGCTTGATTCAGGATTGATGGCTATCAAGGGCGGATCATCTATTGTTCATCTTAGACACTATTCATTGTTGATGCACTTGGTGCTATATTTTGGACAGGAGTTAGGAGTATGGCCTCCAAAAATGAGAATTTTTCAAATTGGTAAGGACGGTGAGGCATTACCTATTCAATTATGGACTGCTATTTGGGACAGCAGGTTTGCTAATGCTAGTTTCATTCATTTTGAAGAACATTTTGTAAAAACATTGTCTAAGCTGTATCAATATCCTTGTAATTATTCATTGACTAATGAGATTAAAAGATTCCTTCATCCAAAAGACTTCAATGGGCCAATTGATCATAACTGGGGAGATTGGTATTTTTTGGAGGGATCTAAAATGATCAGAGTATATGGGTTTGAAGATGCCCCTTTCATTCTGCCAAGGACAGTTCCAAACAGAGTTGCATATTTGGAAATTGTCAGACAGATGGATTACTGTAGTGTGATGCATTTCAGCTCTTTTGGGAAGCAGGCTTTTATGCCTAGTACATTATGTTTTGGTGACTTCACTGTATTGGCTAAGGAAGGATACAATTCGATCCTCGATAGATTGTTGCATTATAATATGAAGAGAGGACCACCCAGGAAATACTTTCATCCAGAGGGATATATTAATTATGCTAAGATGAAGATTAACTTTGGAGGGTATCAACATGTACCCTATCCCTTTGATGATATGATCAAGAATTTGGATGAAGATGACATTGAAATGGTAGTTGAAAGATATAACCAAGTGCTACTAGAGGCAGAGCAATTGTCTTTTGGAGGAGAGGAGACACCAAAGGATAATGTGCCACAAGGAAAACCAGAAAAGGTATCCAGTTTGAGAACTCAGCAGTATGTTTTCCCAACTAGAGAACAAAGTATTGAAAGTGGTGATGTTGATGCAAGGAATATTGAATATAGATCATTTGTTTTAGATGATGAGTTTATAAAATCCTCAGAATTCAAGGCATTCTTGTATAAGCAGAAGGGGAAGGAAATAAGAGAAAATGTTGATGATGTCACTTCAGGAAATGAGGAACAATTGCTGAGCCAATTTAGAAAGTGTGTGGATGATGAAATGACAAATATGACTCTTGAAAAAGGGAGGAAAATGTTGGAAAACGCTGGTGTCATGATCTTTCCCGGCCTTTATTTAAATTTTGCATTAGTTTTTGATAGTTTCTTAAGGGACAGTAATGCTACACACAAGCTTGACAAGGAAAAGGTAACATAGGTGTATGTAGGCTCTAAGTATAATACTGATGAGGGATCATTGATGATATGGGATTTATACCCATCCCATAGGAAATTAGTGGTAATTGACATAGAGAAGGCATTTGGCCATGTCATTGGAGAGGCTGATCATGTGGCTACTACAGAAATTGGGGTCAATATTGCAAAATTGAATAAAGCACAAATTTAGTTGCTGATAAAAGAAAGAGAAATGTACAAGGAAAATAATGAAAGAATGTTGAGAGAGAATGATAGACTGAAAGACTTGGTTGGTATTTTAGTGGGGCCAACCAAAATTCTCACTCAAGGAGAAATCTCTCAGGCAAAAGATCATTGGGTAGGATCAAGTGCTTATTTCTAGGGAAAGCATGATGCAATTGCACAATTGTCAAGAAGAGGCAGGATAATTTGACATCTTGGTTAAATAAACTGTGGGGAAAATACTCTCATACTCTTACTGCATTAAAAGAGAACACAAGGATGGAATGACAATTTATGGAGAAGTTTCATGAACTAGCCCAAAGCGATGATTCTAACAGTGTAGCACTTGAAGCTGCAAATCATATTATCAATCGTCATCAAAACTTCTATGTTGAATTGCAGGGGGATGAATAGGGGTCTATAGATGCTACCATGAAATCTATGATCACATTCTTTGATGATAAAGGGGAATTGAAAGAAGCCACCAAATGGAAAATTGAATGTGAGTCAATACTAAATGTAGACATGAAGCTAGCTTCTATAGAGGATACAACATTAGAAGAAGTGAGCAAGTAGAATGAGGAGATGATAAAGATGGAAATCACAATCTGGAACGCTATTGGAGATGTGGATACATAGGAGTGCTAAGACTATTTGGATCATCTTGCTAAAACTCACATGTGGCTTAATAGAGCTTAATTATCCTCTAATCTTTTTGTTTTGTATACATGTGACATTTCAATTTCTAAAAGGATGTGTCCTTTCGTATTCTCAATGTATAAATATCCATTTTCGAAACGAAATGAGTGGGGATAAGTAGAATAGGTTAGAGGATAGAGAATATACAATGTAATACAATGTTTCACCAATATGAGACTATACTGCATGTTTCAAATCATGGAGATATCAATTGAAATCTAATAATATGGTGTAGTTTTTTCTGGTATCAGTTGTTTATGGTGTTCATTGAAAGTAATATTGAAGTTCTCTCCCATGTGGTGTTTTCTAGTTATTTAAATTGGTGTAACAAGTTTATATCCAGTTTGTCAAAGCACATTTGCTGCATTTGTATGGTCAATTGATTGGTTCTTTCCATTAAAGATTATATCTCTTAAATTGATCATAGTAATTAGATAATGTCAATTGAATTACTAAGAAGAACTCGATAATCATAACCTTGAATGTTTATACAAGTTATAAACAAAATTAAATGCTAAACAATTTGAATTTTTGATAGAACAAAGTACTTGTTTTAGTTTTCTCTTGACTCCACATACCCAATAAGGCACTAGTCTCTATGTTTCATCATTTAGTTTTATTCATTCCTTTTTACATCTGTTAACTAAGCATATTAGGTTTTAGTTTTAATATCGTATACATTTTATACCAAATTTGATTTAGTTTGTCCATTTTCATCTGCCATTGTGGACAAATCACTACAAGAAGAGAAAATCAAAAGTCAAGTCTACCCAATTCATATAGGTACACCCGCCTAGGTCTAGCAGCACCTGAAGAGTAGAAGGTTTAAGCCATTTAAACCTTGTATGTTACCCTAAAACGTATCAAGAGATTGGGAGCCTCTTGAGGTACCCTTTACCTGCGTTTTTGAGAGCTAACACCCACCATGTAGAAGGATAAGGGTGCAAGGGTGTTAGGAAATGGCAGTGAGGAAATAGCCACCTGCATGGGGCCACCCACAGGGATCAGTCTACATATCATTTTAAATTGGTCATTTTGAGTAAATCAAAGATGATAGTGGAATAGTCATACTCTGCACCATGGATGAACGGAAGGGATTTTTCAATAAGTGATATAACCTGGGAAATGATGAGATGCACACAACGACCTATGAATAACGACCCACAAACTCTTCCCAGACTTACTAGATTTGGGTAACTGATGGCAATATCCAAAGCATGAATCACAATGTCAAAGGTGGTTAGGGTCAGGCTGCTAACCAATCATGGCAGGGAGACGACCACCCACAAGCGATGACCCATTTAGGCGAAGCCACAGAAGGTCAAGGACTTAAGCATTTTTTCCTAGGGTTTCCTTAGTTTGACTGGGGTGGCGATGGCAAGGCTGTGGGCTACAAAGGAGTTTATGCTGCATGAATAAGGACAAAGAAAACATAAGGTTCCACATCATTTTGAGGGCATTGTATGAGTGATTTCATGAGAGTTTTAAAGTACCAGGAGTGGATTTTTATGCAGGACCAATAGTTGCAAGAACCACTAAGCGATTCAAGGTTTTATTTTGAGATTTTACCATTAATTTACAAACCCTAGTTATGGAAAGGAACACATTTCAAAATTTCAAAGGCTAGTGCAGTTGAGAACAACACAAAAATCCAGCAAAGACTTCAATTTTGATCCACCAAGGGGTCATGTGGGCACAAAATCCTCCTTTTCCATTCCTTCTCTTTGAAATTTTAAAATGCACTGATGAAAAGGACAAGTTTGGGTGCATATTTTTACTCAAAATCACATTTATAGCTCGTAATTAATGTTGGGTATGGTCGTAGATGAAGTAGCTAGAGCTGCAAAGACTAGATGTGGCATGACCATTGAACGATAGGAAGAGATGCAGATCCCACCATGTAGTTGGACATTTGAGGCTAGCCACTAGTTTCACAATGGAGAGATAACGATGACGGGGTAGCAATGACCTGCAAAGAGAAACCCGCAAGGGCATTCCTGCAAGAGCTAAAGACTTAGGAAATTTTGGGGTGGTGAATCTTGGTCAATAAGGAACCAGTGATTTCATTGCATTTGACCAATTTGAGCTCACCATTAGGGGTATGCAAAATGAGGAAAAGGTAAAAAAGACCCTACAAAGGAAAAAATGAGAGAGGGGGTCCCTGGTCTAAATAGGGCATGTGTACAATAGGCACAACAAATGGTGACTCAGCTGGGAGAATTATCCTGAGTGTTCTAAGGGTAAGGATTCATCTAGAACCCAACATATCTGGTTTCACAGACTAGAAGCCCATTTCCATAGGAAAACTAGAAACTTAAAGGGGGACGGGATCCTTAGTTGAATCCGATCACAAAAATATCTCAGAAGTGTGTGTAGTTTGATCATTTCCTTCCCTAAGAGACCATAACAAATAGTATTCAATTAGTCAAGGCACGCTACATAAATATGCTGACCTCAAAAGTAGCCTGGACATTTCTCCGATGCCATTCAAGAATCCATAGCCCTGACAGAGTTGTCGCTATGACCTGACGAACATTGCTCTATTGCCAGCTTGGCATCCATAGCCTTGATAGAGTTTTCCACACACCCACATAGTTGCTTATTTTAACATTTCCTTTTCTCTTTTCTTTTAATATTTCCTTTTGATACTCTTTTTTTGCTCAACTACATAAGCACTGAAGCTTATAGTGGGTTTGGAATCACAGTGGTCACTAGAGAAGACTTCAAGTTTTTCACTTGCTGAAACCTCATAACAACTATCACATAGCTCATTGAGAATGCTTAAGATGTATCTTCATGTGTAATCTAAGATAAGTGTGAGTAGATTCAAATAATGGTTCTACCCTAGATCAAGTTGGAGTTTAAGGAAACCCGCTTCGTAGGAGTGGTTAGAAATTAGTGGTAACAGATGAAGACTTGTCCAAATAATAAATGGGAGCGAACAAAAAAGTAGGCCCCTAGATGAGCCAAGCACAACCAACACATCAAGTTCAAGAGACACCTTCAACAAAAACAAAAGTTAGGAAAGCGAGAGAAATCAAAGTAAAAAACAAAGCAGGAAAGCAAAAGAACCTATCCTAACTATTTATAGCTATATACAAAGAGTGAGCTTGAATAGCTCAAGCAAGGAAATAATGCTTGAGGTACTACCCATTGGCAGGAAATGGGGCATCCTCTCCAGTTAGGGTATTAAGGTGAATGGAATTATCTCCTAGAATCTTAGAAATGTGAAAGGATCCAAGCTAGAGCTTGTCGAATTTTTCATGTCCCCCTTTCTTCTTGTGGGCCTTGTCCCAACAGAGGAATAAATCAAAGGAGGCCTTTACTTTGGCTCAATGATCAAACCATCTTCCGACTACAGCTTGGTGTTTGGAAAAATTTTCTATTGCTTGATCACAAACTTCTTCTAAATGAAGTAATTCAGCAAGGTGAGCCTCTTGACGTTCTCCCTCCTCATAATATGTGCTGATGAATTAGAGCATGGGGATCTTCAGGTGAACTGGTAAAATAGGCTCTAGGCCATAAATGAGATGAAATGGGGAATTACCCAAGGTAGCCTTATGTCAAGTGTGATTTTCCCATAAGTAAAAATACAACCAAGTGTGCCGATCTTTTGGGTTTTAGTCAAACAGTTTTCATATCACAGTCAACATATTTTTGTTTGTGGATTTAGCTAAGCCATTTCCTTGAGGGTAATAGTTAGAGGAAAATTTAAGTGCAATTCCATAAGCAAAGGCCTAGCTAGCAAACTTAAGGGATGAAAGGGTGGGACCATTATCACACACAAAGGAAAAATGGCAATCGAAGCAATTCAAAATATATATTTTTTAAGAAATTAGTAACTACTTTAGTTGTACATTTCCTATATGCTATTGCTTCAGTCCATCTAGTGCAATAATATGAAGCGTTAGGATGTACCTATAACCTGTAGAGGATGGTGGGCCTACCAGACCAATGAAGTTAAGTCCCCATTGGGTGAAAGGCCTGACCTCTACAACTAGTTGCAACATGACAACAACATTCCTCTCTCGGGTGGTAGTGGTATGATAGATGTGATAGGATCTTATGTGGTTGTGCACATATTTGAACACCATCGACTAGTAGTACCCAACTCATAGAATTTGATGAGCGGTTGAAGGGCCAGATTTGTGACCTATGCTGAACTTTTCATGGAATTTCTTTAACACTTCAGTTGCTTCTTCTTTTCCAAGGAATCTGAGATAGATCCCCTCATGATTTCTCTTGTATAGTATGGATCCTTGCAACATATAGCTATTGATCTTCAGTCTCATAGCACATCTTTGTAGTCCTTGCATCCATGATGAGCACTTGTTGTTTAGTAAGTAATAGACTATGTTATTATACCATTCTCCAGGAGAAACGTCCTCCAACTAGTACTGCTACACCGTGAGCTTGGTTCTAGTTTCTACCAATGTGTGAGTGAGGGCATGTCCTCAAACTAGCTTCATGGGTTGAATCTCCATGTTGTATCCCTACAATAATGTGACCCATTTTTCTCTCTTTTCTCCTAACTCATTCTACATTAATATGGTCTTAACTGTTGGATCTAGGACAATTGTAAACACCTTGTTCCTCAAGATGTAATGCCAAAAAAATTTAACTCCTCTTACCAAGGCATAAGCTTTCTTTTCAACATTTTGATAACATAATTTGGAATCTTTTAGTGGAGCATTCATGAATGTTATAGGGTGTTCATTCCCATCGTTATCTTTTTGCATCAACCATCTAGCACAAGAGTGATCTGAAGTGAAGGAGTAAATGTAGAGTGGTTTCAGATAATCTAGACTACCCAACACAAGTAAATCAGCAATAACTCTTTTGATTTCTTCAAAAGCTTGTTTAGCTTCTGGTGGCCATTCTACCTTAGCATCTTGCTTAAGCATAGCATTCAATGGCTTAATGATTTTAGAAAAGCTTGTGATGAACTTCCTGACAAAGTTGATCTTTGCAAAGAAAGATTTCATTTCGCTCTTGCTGCTTGGGAGCTAAATCTTTAATATGGCCTAGATGCACTCAAGGTCAATTAACATTCCTTTTTTTGAAATCATGTATCCCAATAGCTTTTAGTTACTCTGAAGATGCATTTCTTCGGGTTCAAGGAGATACCAAACTATCTACATTTTTTAGAGGCCTTGCACAAATATGAGATATGATCTCCCCTTTTCTTGGAGAACATGGTGAGGTCATCCATATATGTGATGATACACTTTCCAATGAGGTCCTTAAAGGCAATGTCCACAACACACTGAAATGGAGCACCGATGTTGATTAATCCAAATGGTATCCTTCTATATGCAAATGTCCCCTACTTTGTAGTAAATGTTGTTTTATGCCTATCTTTATACTGCACCATAACCTAGTTATATCCCGAATAGCCATCTAAAAATGACATCATCTAAGATTCGTTGACTATTTGCAGTACCTCATCTAGTTATGGCACCAGATAATTATCTTTTTCAGAGGCTCTATTTAAATTCTAGAAATCTAGGCATAATCTAATTTCACCGTTCTTTTTTGTAACCGAAACCAATTTTTCCACCCATGTGGAGTGCCTAATAGGGAAAATAATTCAGGAAGACATCAGCTTCTAAACTTCTTTGAAAATAAGTGGTTCCAACAACTTGTTGATAGGGCATTGGCACTGTCGAAAAGGACTCACATCTGGCTTGAGGGGGATGGTGTGAGTAATAATTGAGGTATCATATATTTTCAAGTCCTTATAGCTCAATGCAATCACATTATGATAAGTACACAGAGCATCTACAATTCCTTTCTTCTCTTTTGATGTGCACACTTTTCCAATGAACACGTCCTTAACCTCTCCAGTTGTACCCATATTATGAGTGTCACATTGATTGTCTATTGACTCCCTCTTGGCCTGCTGGTCCTGATCCTTGATTTGATCTAAGTCAAATATTATTTCAAGCTAAACCATTCCTCATGGTATTGTGTTGGTTTTGAGGTTGATGACCCCTTCTATATCTATTTCAACCTCATCAGGCTCTGTCTCATCAATGATTTGATCCACAAACACATCAGAGCTTGTTATGAAATCAAGGATGTGCTTATCATCATTAAAGAATTGGAAGTTGGTGACATTGTCAGGCACTAAGGGGGTAGAGGTGAGTTCTACAGTGAGTTTCTTAAATCCAGTTAAGGATAGGGGTTGAATGGTGCTAGCTACTTGATCTAACACATTAGTATTTTGATTCCTATCTCAAGGGATTAGCTGGATATTGAAGGCATCTAAGCCCTCTATAAGATCCCATACCTGGTGTCTATAGTTTTCCAATCTTCTATCATGATAGGAGTATAACTTCCTAACTTATTTCACTACCAACTTAGAATCACCAAACACTTGCATCATTTTGACCTTTTTTCTTAATGACATCAATAGTCCATGAACTAATGCCTCGTATTCTACTACATTATTCATCCAATAAAATTGAAGTATATGGGGAAAAAAACATGTCTTACTCGTAGGACTGATGAGTTTAAAGCTCTTGCCCCCTGCTTGGACTTGGACGCATCGAAGCATAGCATCCAAAACTTAGAAGAGCCTTTGACCTTGGGGCTGATTGAATGCACTTCCTTTCTTTGTTGCATATCCCCTTTTGTACCATTAGGTGGCTGCATAGATTTGCAATGGTTTTAACTCTATTTTTCTTCCTGAGGGTTCCCTTTTGGAATAACCTACCCCACTATGTTCTCCACTACTATTTGGCATAGGCAACATTTAAATTTAGAATGAGCAACATTTTGGACCCTACAACAACTGGGTACGAGCAGCTCCTGGAAGTCCATTCATGCTCCTAGACTAAGATGATCTCGTACACATTTCTTTATAAACTCTTGGAATCCATCCAACAATCCAAGATTACCATCTTTGTTGGATTCTTTATCTTCATATTTGATTAGAACCTTTGTACTATCAGAGACGTGGGTTACGTTGATGGGAGAATTGCATAATATAAGTAGGACCTCCTTGGCTACTTCCTCTTCTTGGAATTTGTGTTTATCCTAATAAGCCAAAGGACAATAATTTCCCAACTCCATTTCAGCAAACAACACCTGATTTGTGTTGTTATACTCTGTGATCATGAACTTCATTTGAGGCTCTCTCTCAATGTAGATATGGTTTGGTAGTCCTTTTCATGGCAACTATAGATGGAAATAGTGTATTGTAGCATAGTCATTCAAAGCCCGAGTGAAGTCTTGTGCTAGTATTATTCTATATATATTAGGGATGTCTGCAACTTGGTATCAATTATCTACTACACACTTGGGTTAGTAGTGATCTACATTGATATTATGTTCATCTCTCCAACTTTTTTTAGTTCAGTCCTATCCAATTGATTCACTTTTTGTCAAGAGGGAGTTGGAGTTATCCCTAGTGCTTGGCACACTACGAAGGGCATGACATTAGCCGAAGCCCCTAAATCTAATAGATAGTTATGTAGATTCTTACCAAATATTCAAATAGTCATTAAGATGGGAGGGGTCTCCAGCTTCCCTTAGAATAGCCCTACTTAGACATCAACTTGACCCAATTGAGCCTTGTCTTTATCACTGCATTTATCCTTGTTTGGCACTTGATTTAAATCCTTGGCAGGAGCTTTATCCACTGGCTGATTTTTACTAGCCTATTGGTTTGGGGGATGATTGGGTTTCTTTCCTATGATTTCCCTAATTACCAATTCATTATCAGAAGTGTCAATGGAAACCTTCTTAGTGAGTACTTCTTGGGTTGGATTTGATGGGGAGGTTCCATTTAGTGACCTAAAGAGGGCATTCCAGATAGTAGGTACCTTCAATTGTTCAAAGGCTGACACACCAACTTTGACCTTCTTCAAGTCCTCGACTAAATACTCTCCCATTTGTTCAACCTCTGCTTTAGAAAATATTCTTTGGGAAGAGCTAGTGAGATAAGCCTAAGCTTGATTAAGATTCCTATTTTTGTTAAATTACTGAGTAGGCGCTTGGGGGTAAGTAGGATTATTGTTGGCATTGGGATCAGGTAGAGTATTAAAGTTGTTGGGAGGTGTAGAAATTGTGAAAGGGCCTCCAACTTGTCTATTTCTTAGGTTATACATGGTTTCCCTTTGATGCAACATATGGACTTCATTCTTCCAAGTTTCTTCCTCATCTATTGGACCATTATCTATCAACTCAAAGAGCTGAGATAAAGTATCATCATTACTCACCTCTTTCACTTCTTTTCTTTTGGGGGAAGCCTTCTTCTCAGGTGAGTTTATTTTTCCTTTTGGGAAAGGAGCTTGGTTGACCACCAACATTGAAGAATCATATGGCTCTAAAGGAACTAAGTCTCAGCAACCTGAACCATTGATTGCATTATGGACTTCTACTTGGAAAATTTCTACTACAATTTGAAAGTCCGAATAATCTAATTCAGAATGCCTATTTGTCTTGTGGATCCTGCACCATCCCGATAGGGATGCCTCAGCTAGATAGACCCAACTTGTAGGTTTTTCAGCACTACCTGGTTGATCAAGAGGTGTGGCGACACTTCTGTTGTTTTTCCCTATGTTCCACATTTTATTTTTTCTTTTTGAAGGTCTTCACTCAAATTTCTAGCATGAATTCTATCCTATTTTACAATTTTACTAGGAAGAAGCACTCAAATCACAATTATCTTAGTTGATATTAGCTTGAATACTCCTTTGAGAAGCCTACAATCTATTGTTTTGGTTCCTCAAGTGCATCATCTTAGTGGAAAACTTCTTTACCATTTCAGTCAATTCATCGATATTATCTTTCTCCACATTCTATTGTAGTACTGAGTTTTGAAGGAAGACCGATTATATTGCAGGTTGGTTTTGTTGTGCAGGTGGGAACTTAGAGCCTTGTAGGTATGAAGTAACTTTGGGCTATTGAGAGTAAGCCTATAGTTTCTGAGGTTATAAGAAATGAGGCACTAGAGGTTCCTGATTAAGTAGTTGCCCTAATGCAAGACTATTGGCAATTGAGGGACTTGTTTTAGCATGGGTGTCTAATTCGCCAAAGCATGAGTAAGTCCTTAGATTTGTGTTGGATGAGAAGCTAGTCCTAATTATGGAAATAGACCAACAATGTGCTACCCCGAGTTTGTGCTTGCTATGACTTCTTTTGCATATGCATCCACCAACCTAGCTAGCAGTGGGCACATTGTTTTCACCAATGTAGATGCCATATTATCCAAGGCTTCAAAATAAACCAACCTAGTTCCTAGTTGAGGCATCTTCGACCATGTAAGGTAGTTGCAACTTCATGTAGGCTCTATGGAATTAGTCATTGAAGGAGCTAATGGGCTCACTGACTTCACTCTAGAAGGACATGAATTGCTGGTATAACTCGAAAGGACTAATAGGAAGTTTGAACTTCTATAGAAACATGTCTTTTAATTGATCTCAAGTGGTGATGTTTTCTACACAACAGCTCAGACAGAATATAGTATCCTATCTCTCTTGAAAGGTAAATCTCTATTAGCAAGCCTCAAGAGATAACCCCAAGGTCTCTAATATCAGGTCTTGACAATGCATAAACAACTCAGTGATAAATGTGAAAATACTGGTAATCACAAAGGGACCTTACCACAAAAAATACTGAATCTTGAATCTATCAGATCTGGCAATGTAATGATACTTCAATCCTAAATCTAACCCAACTGATAAAAGAAATAACAAAATATTAGGGTTTCTAATAGATTCTTAAATTAAAACTACTCTTAAGATTAACAATGCAAATGATGAAATACTTGAAATGGACCAATCCCTCATAAACTGATTCCTACTTAACCCAAATAAATCTGCAATCTTACAAAAATAGCGCAATCTTCTAAGGTATTAAAGATCTTCAGATCATGAACACTCATCCAAGACAACCCAATTGCAATTGAAATAGATAAACTTCACAATTGAACTAAGTACAATGAATGTAAGGTGCAGGCTAACTTTGCAAAGCAACTAACAATCAACTAGTTGCAAAAAGTATGGACCTAGGATTGCTGCAAAAACTTCAAGCATCAAACCATAAACACCATTAAATCACTTCTAATTCTAAATCTAACATACATCTAATACTCTTGAGCAATTTCAGAAGATAGAATCATAAGAACCATGCAAGATAAGTCAACACAAAAGAGATCACAGAAATCACAATGTCTTCAATTGTATTGAATCACCCAATAACAACAACAACTCTAATGTTATGTGTTATATAATTTTCTCCAAATGAACTAAACCCTAACTCTAACTCCTTGCTTTACTACCCTACTCGCTTCTAAGCCAAGAACTATCTCTTTGATTTCTACTACTACTATAGTCTACCCCTTACAAATGAGGCAAAATGCCAAATTTATAGAAAACCCCCAGAGCATGTTGGCCTAATTAGATTTTACAATAATAATTAGCCACAAAATAGTTCGGCCCTGTTAGCTCTCAAAAAAGCAGGCAAGAGACCTCAAGAGGCTGCCAATCTCTTGATACGCTTCAGGGTAACAGACAAGGTTGGAAGAATTCAATCTTCTACTCTTTAGGTGCTGCAAAACCTGGGTGGGTGTACCTCTCTGAATAATGCAAACTTAACTTGTAATCAATCTTCTTATAACAACTTGTTCACAATGGTAGATGGGAGTGAACAATTATAATTCAACTTGAAAATGGTAACAATACTCTGGTCTAGATTCTAAAATGCTCAATTTTAAAAGATGTAAAGAGAATGAATGAATTAAAATTGATAAAATGCAGAGACCAGTGCCTTATTGGGTATGCGGAGTCAAATGAAATCAAATGAGCAACACTTTATGGAGAAAACTCAAATTATCTAGCATATATTTAGTTTACAACTTGTATAAACATGCAAAACTATGACTACTAAGCTCTACTTGAATAATCCAATTGAATGTCTTTGATTACTGTGATTAACTAAAAGGGTTTAGTCTTTACTTGAAAGAACCAATCAATCAATCACACAAGTACAACAAATGTGCACTAATAAATCGAATACAAACTTGTCATATCAATTTAAACAACCAGAAGGAGTCCATCTTGGAGACAACTTAGCCATACTTTCATCAAATTCAACAGATAATTGAGACCAAAAATGTGTAGTAACATCAACTGACATTCATAAATACCTCCAATTTGAAAACATGCATCATAGTCTCTGATCTAATGAATTTATAGTACTGTATCCATCAGAAATTGCCTACTATATATTAAATAACTAATAGCTCGCATTACAATTGCAAGAATACTTATTTATACAAGCATTTGAAGAAAATATCAAATTAAGAACTCATGTCGGCCCAACACAAAATTCGGGCCCAAAATATGTTGGCTTGCAATGGTCATCCAAATAGGTTCATGTCGGCCTTAATGATGTATTTCTATTATTCATTACTGAACAGTCGCCAAGACAGTCATGAAAGTATGCCGAAGGAAAAATAATGTTAATCGTTATCTGCCCATGTTAATTGTTCCTCATGCATCGCCGTAACCACTAGCTTGCTATGTCGAAGTCAAGAAGTATCACTTTTGTTCCTTTATGTTTCGCTATAGCCTTTTTCTGTCGGTGAGAAGTCATACAGATAACACAATGCTTTATTGAAATGCATTTTACCCCCTATATGTTGCTGTAACAACCCGTTAGTCATACCGAAGCCATATAGTATTCATTTGTTCCCACTCTGCTTCGCTATAACACATAGGTATCAGGGAGACCATATACCAAGATCAATATATCAGGCCAAAATGCATTCACTTTTGTTTCACATTTGTCGTGACAAGGCAACACTTACTCCGAAAACCATCTCCTATCTGCTTTCGCTAAGACAATGCAGTGTTGGGGAGAGGTTACATAGATTGTTCTAAGTTTTGTCAAGGGCCTCCCACTTAACCTCATGTCAGTGTGACCTAAAGATTCTTTAGCTGACAAGTGCCCATCATGAATTTTGCCATAACTTTCAATCTTCGGCGAGATGTCTGGTAGAGAAAGTTGTTATATCGAAGCACACTAAACACCATATCGCCATGACCTATCACCGAAGTCACCCAAGTCACATCGAATCAGCCACCGAGAGGAAGTCAAAGCGTAACGTTGGCAAGACCGAAGGTAACTCGCCAAGACCTTACAACACCAACAAGTAGGTTACACCGAAAGTTATTTGGAAGAAAATTGTTTTGTGCTTCTTCAGTGAGACAAACTCACTTCGCTGTGACACTATACCGAAGGAATATTACCTATACCGATGAACCACCAAAATGCAAAGTCAGGGAAACAAATGATATTCAATAAGACACCACCCCGAAAGCCATAACATATGTTGATAGGAGCCTCCACGGTGCACCTATCACTGAGACACCCAGAATTCGGCAAGACGCTAGCCCGACCACCAAGACAAATGCCAATAGAATCTAGCATGGTCGCCAAAACAATAGAAACGTCTTGCCGAAAGGAAATAGATGTTTGCTAGCAGAAAAATAGATCAAAGAGACCCAAATGTTGTCACACCGATAGATCTGAAAAAGAAGATATTAGCAGAAAAACATAGTGGGTCGAGGAGACAATGGGAGACCTATGCCGATATGAACCAGAATGGAAAATATGCATGACCCAACCAATTCAATGGGACAATATGGAAAAAATGGGTGAAATATGCATACAGTAAGACCAAATCTAGAAATTTGTGAGTGAAAACATATGTAAAAACATCAGATTTTTATAGTTCCAATAGTGGCTTTGTTTGGGGATGAATGATTGTGAGATCATTGCAAGAATCCAGAATCTTTGGTGAGCAGACCAGACACAAAAGGATGAGCCATTGAGCAGAAATGGAATGAATGGTAATGGAAATGAATGTGAAGTGGGAGTGAATGCAGAGTGAATGCAAGATGGAGGTGAATGGAAAATGAGAGTGAAATGGAGATGGATGAGAACCTAAACTACTGTGCATGGAAAATAATTTTAAAGAGGATACACAAGAGTTGTCCATGCACTGGCAACCCTCAATCCCCTATGTTGAACAAGAGAAGAAAAGCTTCAAGAATTGCCCATGAACAGGAAATTCCTGATCTTCACCAGCCATGTTCTGCAGATAGTATGAATCTTCGCCCTTCTTTCTAGTAACAACAAAAAGTCCCATCCAAAGAGCTTCAAATTTACCATGATTTCCTTTCTCCTGACACCTTGCATTCCACATCAACACCAAATCATTTTCTTTAAATTTTCTATTCTTTACCTTCCTGTCAAATAGATACTTCATCTGTGCCTGTAACTTCATGTTTTGATTTTGGGCCTCTCTCCTTACTTCATCCAATTCAACAAGTTGTTCCATTATGTCTTCCATAGGTTCAAGAACTTCCAAATCTTCCTGTAAGACAAATTGATAAACTGGTAACAAATTTTGCAGAGGCATCCTAGCCTGTGCTCCGTATACTAATTCAAATGGAGATTTTCCAATTGCCCTTTTCACAGTGATCCTATCAGCCCACACAGCCAATTTTAACTTTGAATCCCAAGCCTTCTTGTTTTGTCCTAGTATCCTCTTTATAATCTTCAAGAGACTCTTATTGCTGGACTCTGCTTGACCATTGGCTTGTGGATGATAAGGAGCTGCATAAGAAATAGTAATGCCATATTTATCACAAAAGCTTTTGAATTCATCTGACCTGAAGCACATCCCATTATCTGTGATTATCCTCAATGGTGTACCAAATTTGGTGATAATGTTGTCCATCAAAAAAATTGTTACAACTTTACTTGTAGCCTACTTGGTTGGGATTGCCTCCACCCACTTTGTAAAATAATTAGTGGCAACTAGTATCTATTTATGTCCTCCACTTGACTTCTCTTGTATCTCTCCAATGAAATCAATTCCCCATTGATGAAAAGGGGCATCAGCCTGCAGAGGTCGAACTGGCAAAGCACCCTGGTACTTCAACTTTCTAGAAAACTTTTGGCAGGCCTCACATCTTCTCATATGTGAAAAAGAATCATTAAAAACCTTTGGTCAATAATAACCTGCCCTGAGAATTTTGTGTGCAGTTGTCTTTGCTGAATAATGACCTCCACAAACTCCTTCATGCTTGGTCTGTGACTCATCCAGACATAATAACAATATGTCATCTCTATTTTTCCAAAATAGATCTCCATCCATGAAGACATACTTGGATGCCTACAACTTCAAAGTTCTCCTTTGGATGTCACTCAATCCATCTGGACACTTCATATATTTAAGATAATGCATAACATTAGTATACCAAGGAGTGTGTTCAATGCTTGCAATTGCAGCCTCTTCCTCAACATTGCAGATCTGATTTGCCACAATATTAGTTTATGCCATCAGCTTAGCCAAGCCTTGGCCTCGTACCAGCTTAGTAATTTGTATTTCCATGTCAAATTCTTGAATCTTGTTGATCCATCTGCATCTTTTCCCTGTAACTTCAAATTGTGTTAAAATGTATTTAACAGTTGCATGAGGGACATAAGCAATCACCTTGGCTCCAACCAAATATGGTCTGAATGCTTTAATAGCCTTTACTAGTGAAAATTCCTGCTTTTCCATTATGTCATACTTCAATTCAGACCCCTGCAATGATTTACTAAAGAAAGACTTAGGCTGTTCATAACCATCATCATTCTTCTGTAATATAACAACAACAATAGTATGCATTGAGGCAAATGAAAAAATCTGAAAGGGCTTTGTAAAATCTGGAGATTTAAGAACAAGATCCTCTTTGATAGCCTTTTTGATAGACATGAAAGCATCCAAAGCATCAGCAGTCCAGTCCATTTTTTGTCCTTTCTTCAACATTTTTGATATGGGCTTAATGATCTCAGCAAAATTAGAAACAAATCTTCTGACAAAATTAATTTGACCAAAGAAAGATTGTATTGCTTTGACAGTTTTGGGAATAGGAATTTTATCAATAGCTTCCACCCTCTCAGGATCTATTCTAATTCCCTCTTTTGAAACAATATGCCCCAAGAGCTTACCCTCTGTGACTGCAAAATGATATTTCTTTGGATTTAAACTAATACCATATTCAAGAGCTTTAATAAATACCTTTTCAAGATGTTGCACATAATCTTCAACCTTCTTCGAATAAGCAGTCAAGTCATCTTGATACACCACCATGATAACATTAATCAAATCAGCAAATGCTACATCCATGGCTCTTTGGAAAATCGCTTTAGCATTAGTGAGACCAAATGGCATTCTTATGTATACATATGTTCCCTAAGGAGTTATGAATGTTGTCTTGTATTGCTCAGATTCCTTGACCTTAACCTGGTTGTATCCTGAAAACCCATCCATCATATATAACAGCTCATAGCCTGTCACCCTATGCAATATGGCCTCCTTATTGGGTAAAGGATAATTATCTTTGAGAGATGCCATATTTAAATTCCTGAAGTCCACACATAATTTTATATCACCATTCTTCTTTCTCATAGGAACCAAATTAGAAACCCATGTTGAATGCCTGATTCGTTTGATAATTCCTCCATCTCTAAGCTTTGTCAGTTCTTCTTGCATTTTAGGCTCTAATGTTGGATTTATAGGTCTTTGCTTTTGTCTAAAAGACTTGGCGTCTAGCTTCAATGGTATTTCATGCTAAAATAAATCTTCCCTGTATGATTTCAGATCTTCATAAGACCAAGAAAAAACATGCTTGTACTTTCTTAGCAACTCTATCTGCATTCTTCTAATTGCAGGGCTGATCTTCTTTCCAATGTATACCTTTCTTAGTGCTATCTCAGTCCCCAAGTTGACTTCTTCAATATCTTCTCTTCTGACTGGCATTTTTTCATTATAGATCTATCATTTCCATCATACAACCTCTCTAATGCCACCAGACCCTTGCGAAATTTATTTGTTTTGAGCTGCAATATCTCTTTGCCAAACATAGTTTGCTTCCCATCCACTTCTTCAACAAAAGCATTGAAATCAATTTCCTGAGCCTCATACTGATCTATACAATTGAGGAATTTCAAAAGGTCAGTATCATCATTGAAGACCTACCAACTATAAAAATAATCAGGAACAACAGGTCTTGTCTTGAACTCAATCTGTGATACCCCAGCCAATGTGATATCATCTCTTTTCAGTGCCACATTTGCTAAAAAATCAGCCATTATGTTCTTTGATCTGTCAATCCACTCATTGAAAATGCATCAAATAATTCAATGGTATCCCATACAACATTCCTATACTATTTTAATCTTTTGTGTTTTGCTGCATATTTTGATTTGATCTATGAAACAACTAACTCAGAATCACCCAAAATAGCTAGCAACTTAATCTTGTGTTTCACAACTATGTTCAAGCCTATCAATAAAGCTTCATACTCTACCACATTGTTTGTACATTAAAATTCTAACAAAAAAGAATATTTAAAATTAATACCTCCAGGCGAAATAAATGCAATCCCAGCTCCATTACCTTCTTGGCTGTAGGCTCCATCAAAATAAATCTTCCAGACATCATTGCAATTTTGTGTAGCATGTTTTTCAATTGGATCACGATTAGTTAATTCTAGTTGAGCTGGTTCAATCTTAAAACTTCCAAGATCAACATTACAGAAACAATTGATCTGATCTTGAGGCACATAATCAACAAGCTGGTTCATTCTTGGCTCTCTATACAACTTGACTTCCTGACCATTCACTAGTATTGTAGCATAATATAAATCAAATTGAACATTTCCTCCTATAGCTGTAGTCCATTACCTTGACAAAAGCATCCCAAATTGAGGAGGAGTATCAATAACTGTTATATCTATATTATAAGCCACCTGTGGATAGGTAGCCAACACCTCTCATAATGCCCACCATAGGTACTGGTCTATTATCCATTGCATAGCACTTCCCTTCACATGTATCAACCCACATGCCCAACTGCTTCATTACTCTGACTAGCATGTTGTTTATAGCAGCACTAGAATCTATCATGCAGTTCCTTAACAATTTGTTATTAATAAGCAACGTAGTAAAGAAGGGATCAACTTGAGGAGGAGTTGATAATATATCACTCAAGCAGACTTCAGAATTATTTATTTTCTCCTGCCTATTTACTGCTTTAACAGTTATTTTATTTTCAGCATTCACATGTTCTCCATTCATTATCAATTGAACAACAGTATCCCTATATTCTTTAATTTTCATCATCTCGAGTAGTGGAACAAACATTTTTACCTAGGACAATGCCTGAGTGAAATCAAAAGAGGAGCTCTCCACCTTGACAGTCTTCTTTAGTTCTGGCGCTTCTCTTTTATTTTATTCTTTTTCTTTTTTACTGGACTGGTCAAGCATCTGCATTTCTTTATTTAATTCCTTTACTTCCTCTTTTTGGCCTATTTTCTGTTCAATTTTATCATGCTACTTGTTTCCTAGCTTTTTTGCAATTTCTTGTGTTGTCTTTTGATCTTTTATAAAAATTCCCCCAAGAATTCCATCTAGCTCATTTGCTTTTTTGTTTCTCAACCAGTATTTACTTCGTGCTTCTTCAACTGCAGCAATAGTGATCCTTTCTATTTCATCCTCAGTAAGTCTCCTCACATTGCATTGAGCAGGCGCTGCAACAGGATGTGGCTTTGTGTAATCTTCATCAGAATCATAAAAAATATGTTGTTTAGCCATATGGACATTATACTTCTAATTGGAGACATCATATTCATAGCCTTCATCCTCTGAAGATGAATTTCTTTCCTCAACATGGTGAAAAACATTTGAAGTCAAATACACCTTGTGATCTTCTCCATCATTCTCCATCAACATTCCCTCTTCATGCATCCTTTGAGTTACAACACAATAGTCTGGAGAATGTGGCTAATTACAAACTTCACAAAATTAATTATTACTCACCATGTAAGTCCCTTTCTTGCTCAATGGATCTAGAGTTTCTTTATTTCTGGGCCTAGCTGGCATAGGTTTCCCATCTTTCTAGTCTGTATTGTAAGACATATCATGCAGCCTCGGCCTTTTATTTTTGTTCTCACTTCTGTATGTATTCTCTTGTCTATACTGATAATTATTTTGTTGAGGAGGTCTCGAGTTGTCTCTTTTATTAGCTATACTAGTAGCCTTCCTATTATTTTCAATTGTCAATACAATTTTATGTGCTTCAGCCAAATCTCTTGGAGATCTACTTCTCAGTTCATACCCTATCTTGGGATGAAAAGCATTTAAATAAACACTCAATGCTACAGAATCTGACAACCTTGATCCAGGAGGAACCTTAGTATGCAACTTGTTGAATTTTTGGTTGAAATCATAAATTGAATCATTCTATTTTTTTTGAATTCTTATTAATTCATGAAGAGCTGCATCTAGAGCATTTTTATTCCCATATTACTCTAAGAGTTTTTCTTGAAATGCTTGGAGAGAATTAATTGAGAATGTTGGCAGGCTGTTGAACCACTCCCTAGCATCTTCAAGAAGTGACATCATGAACAGCTTCATGTGTAAATCTTCATAAGGCATATCTATGTCCTA
The DNA here is from genome assembly GCA_007258455.2 of Sequoia sempervirens. NCBI lineage: Eukaryota > Viridiplantae > Streptophyta > Pinopsida > Cupressales > Cupressaceae > Sequoia > Sequoia sempervirens. The sequence continues at coordinate 59,101,392 of VDFB02252616.1, forward strand.
AATGAAAATATTAAAACTCCTTAAATGTTCTCCAGTTGTGATTGCATTACTCCCTATAAATTTGGGTACCATATTCCTCCAACTGTCATCCATAGGGTAAGGATACAACTAAAAACCAGCTAAATTAAATTGTCTGATCATGGTTGCATGCTGGTGAGGGGGAGGGATAGGCTGATGCTGATACTAAGGCATGTTTTATTGTATTGTGCATTATAATGTGGGATATAATTCTAACTAGGAGGTGGATACATACCTATATGCTATGTAGGAATGTGAGGTGGATGATTTGGCTGCTTGTGGTGATTCCCTATCTAATTGTGAGGAGCATTTTGTTGATTGGAGGGCCCTGCGCCATGATCGCCCTGCTTGTGAGGTGAGACATACTTTGGGCCACCAACCATTTGATCAGCAATCTAGGCTTTCTACAATTTAGCCTCTAGTTCCTTTATCTTCTTCTCTTTTAGTTCCAACTGTGCTTTTACTTCATCAGGAATTGAGAGCTCATGGTTTCCTCTAGGAGTTTGGTGGTTACCCTCCATCCTCTAATCATATTCATGCTGAATTCTGATCCATTCAGCTTCTAATCTAGCTTCAAACTCAACCTATTTCTTAGGATCAATAGAAGGGAAGAGATTTCTTCGATCTTCAGGAGTATAAAGTTCTGCACTTGAATCATCTCTCCATGTATCAAAACAATTATGTGCTCTCGATGTCTTATCTTTATTTTTCAGACACATATCCTCATTTATTCCTTTTCCCTTATCAGCTCTGTCATCTTTATGTGTCCATTTACTGCTACCAGTAGGAGCTCCAGTATGACCTCCCCTGTACTAAGATCTTCTTCCATTCATGATGAACAAATGCAAATATTTCTGTCAGAGTCACCACTCACTTTTATCAAAAAATGAGAAAAAATTTGATACTTCTAGTTCCCAGTGGAGTCTATGCAAGATTTCTGACTCTATAGTTTAGGCTTTAATTATGATTATTCCCTAGTAGAGTCGCCAACTTGTTGGCTCTAAAGAACGCAGGTAAGAGACCTCAAGAGGCTGCCAATCTCTTGATACACTTCAGGGTAATAAACAAGGTTGGAAGAATTCAACCTTCTACTATTTAGATGCTGCAAAACTTGGGTGGGTGTACCTCTCTGAATAATGCAGACTTAACTTGTAATCAATCTTCTTATAACAACTTGTTCACAATGGCAGATGGGAGTGAACAATTATAATTCAACTTGAAAATGGTAACAATACTCTGGTCTAGATTCTAAAATACTCAAGTTTAAAAGATGTAAAGAGAATGAATGAATTCAAAATGATTAAATGTAGAGACCAGTGCCTTATTGGGTATGTAGAGTCAAATGAAATCAAATGAGAAACACTTTCTAGAGAAAACTAAAATTATCTGACATATATTATGTTTACAACTTGTATAAACATGCAAAACTGTGACTACTAAGCTCTACTTGAATAATCCAATTGAATCTCTCTGATTACTGTGATTAACTAAAAGGATTTAGTCTTTACTTGAAAGAACTAATCAATCAATCACACAAGTACAACAAATGTGCATTGATAAATTGAATACAAACTTGTCATATCAATTTAAACAACCAGAAGGAGTCCATCTTGGAGATAGCTTAGCCATACTTTCATCAAATTCAACAGATAATTGAGACAAAAAATGTGCAGGAACATCAACTAAATTTCATAAATACCTCCAATTTGAAAACATAAATGATAGTCTCTGATCTAATGAATTCATAGTACTGTATCCATAAGAAATTGTCTCATGTATATTAAATAACTAATAGCTTGCATTACAATTGCAAGAATACTTATTTATACAAGCATTTGAAGAAAATATCAAATTGAGAACTCATGTTGGCCCAGCACAAAATTCAGGCCCAAAATATGTCGGCCTGCAATGGTCATCCAAACAGATTCATGTTGGCCTTAATGATGTATTTTTGTTATTCATTACTGAACAGTTTCCAAGACAGTCATGAAAGTATGCCGACGGCAAAATAACGTTAATCGTTATCTGCCCATGTCAACTGTTCCTCATGCATCACCGTAACCACCAACTTGCTATCTCAAAGTCAAGAAGTATTGCTTTTGTTCCTTTATGTTTCGCTATATCCTTTTGTTGTCGGTGAGAAGTCATACATATAATAGAATGCTTTATCGAAATGCATTTTACCCCCTATATGTTGCTGTAACAACCTGTTAGTCATACCGAAGCCATATAGTATTCATTTGTTCCCACTCTGCTTCGCTATAACACATAGGTATCAGGGAGACCATATACTGAGATCAATATGTCAGGCCAAAAGGCATTCACTTTTGTTTCACATTCGCCGTGACAAGGCAACACTTACTCCGAAAACCATCTCCCATCCGCTTTTGCTAAGACAATGCAATGTCGGGGAGAGGTTACATAGATTGTTCTAAGTTTCGCCGAGGGCCTCCCACTTAACCTCATGTCAGTGTGACCTAAAGATTCTTTCATCGACAAGTGCCCATCATGAATGTCGCCATAACTTTCAATCTTCAACGAGACGTCTTGTAGAGAAAGTTGTTATTACGAAGCACACCGAACACCATATCACCATGACCTATCACCGAAGTCACCCAAGTCACATCGAATCGGCCACCGAGAGGAAGTCCAAGCATAAGGTCGGTGAGACCGAAGGTCACTCACCAAGACCTTACAACACCAGCAAGTGGGTTACACTGAAAGTTATTTGGAAGAAAACTATTTTATGCTTCTCCAGTGAGACAAACTCACTTCACCGTGACACTATACCTAAGGCATTCAACCTATACCGATGAACCACCAAAATGCAAAGTCAGGGAAACAAATGATATTTGGTAAGACACCACCTCGAAAGCCATAACATATGTGGATAGGAGCCTCCACGGTGCACCTGTCGCTGAGACACCCAGAATTTGGCAAGATGCTAGCCCGACCGCCAAGACAAATGCCGATAGAAGCCACCATGGTCACCGAAACAATAGAAACGTCTTGCCGAAAGGCAATAGACGTTTGCGACCAGAAAAATAGATCAGAGAGACCCAAATGCTATCACATCGATACACATGAAAAAGAAGATATTAGCATAATAACATAGTGGGTCAGGGAGACAATGGGAGACCTATGCCGATATGAACCAGAATGGAAAATATGCATGACCCAATGGATTCAATGGGACAATATGGCAAAAATGGGTGAAATATGTATACGGTAAGACCAAATTTGGAAATTTGTGAGTGAAAACATATGTAAAAACATCAAATTTTTATCATTCCAACAGTCCCAAGGAAAATTCAAAATTAAATAAAATATGCATTAAATGCTTGGGACTCATCCAGGTCGGCCTGGGATTTACAATGCAACTCAATCTAGTGCATGTGAAGGACCGAAAAACTAGGTAGAAATGGCTCTAGATAAATAGGAAGCACAACTCCCAATGCAATCAATCATTAACTTGCCCCTTCATCCTTGTCTTGATCTAATTTATCTGGAATCTTAATAAAAATACTCTCCAAGCCGACCACAGGTGAAGTAATACATGCTTTAAATCCAATTGAAGTAATCTCCTCCAAAGCCTCCTTAACAACCTTGTTAAATCCAACCTACACTCAGCAAAAACCACCATCAATAATATCCATTATTCAAATAAATCCAAGCACAGATCGAAATCAATCCCAAAATAATGCTAAAGCACAATTTCTACATAGTTTAGTATTTTCACCCCTCCGCAGAATCCAAGCTAGAAGGGAATTTCAAGAAAATCCGAACTAGGCAAATTCTGGCGAAAACAATCCACAGTCAACAAATTCCAGAAAATGAAGAGATAACAGGAATTTTGGGAAAATCCAGAGGGAGCAGAAATTTGCAAAGCAAGGAAAATTTTGGATTTTAGGAAAACACAAAGGATAAGGAAAACCAGGGAAATCCACCAGCACAGGAAAATCTTGAAACTGAAGGAAAACCCAGATTTCAATTTCTCCAACGATCATGCTCAAATTGATCAAAGATCACAAATTTGAGGACTTAGGCTAAAATGCATCAACATTCATAAAATGACAGACCAAAACCAAATCCAGGATTTCGACAAGGAGACGAAATTTTGGGAAAATCTGATCCAGGTGGAATCCCATGAAGGACCAAAATCTCAAGAAAATAGGGCAAAACATCAACTGCCGGGCCTTGAGTGAAATTTGGGAAAATCTGAATGGGGTGGAAAATCCTGAAATTAGCCAAAAACTCGAACTTCCTTTAGAACTTAAATATTTTCAAAGTTCAACTTAGGGGAATCATTTTGGCAAGCAAGATAAAAATTTTAAGCTTATGCCAAGGCAAGGTAAATCCTCAAAATCCAAGGGCTAAAGCATAAAAAACTAGAGCAAAAGAGGGTCCCTACTTTTAGTGGGGTGTGTGTGTGTGAAAACTGCACAATAGTATCAATAGAAGGCCTCTTCCCTAATGAGTAAGGAAAGAGCCTACAAGCTACATCTTCACATTTTATCTGCATATCCTTCAAGGACATTTGGAAAATATTAATGTGCTCTTTTGCTATCCTCTATGGATCTCGAGGATGGAACTTAGTGCAAAATCCTTTTAGATTCTTTCACATGTCATGGTAGTCATTGAAGGACAATGGGGATGGTTTGTTGCCTAGCCAAGCCATTGTGGGAAGTTGAGGTTGTGTTTGCTATGTTATAGTGAATTGAGGCTGGAAAGAGTAGTAGTTGGGACAAAGCTCTGGAAATGGAGTGTTGGGGCTGGGATAGCACCCTAGCTATGGGAGGTGGGAGGTGGGAGGTGGAAAGGCAGTTTGGAATGGATGGTTGGAAGGAATTGTTGTCGGTGGTGAAGGGGAGAGGTGAGATGGATGGATGGAAGGGGTTGAAGTATATGTTTACCCTTTCTTGGCTCTTTTAGCCTTGGTAGGGGTCTTGAGCTCTTGAAATTCCCTTTTGTCTGGTGTGGATCTAAGCACTCTATAAAACCTTTAAGGGGAGAAAAAACCAATTCAATCCAACTTAACTAAGAGGCCCTCCTTCTAACATCAATTTTGTCGATGTGTGCTAGGAGAGACATGCATAAAATGAATGATGACCATAGAAATGTGTTCTTCCCTCACTCATCCCTCCTTCTTGTGCTAGTTATGTTGATGGTTTTTTTTGCACTATCTCAACACAGACACTACACAAGTGCAATGGCTCTATTGAAAGGTAATTTCTGCAACTAAGTTTTAGAAATCACTCCAAGGTCTCTTGGATGTCAGGTCATGACAATGCTTGGAATGGTTTAGTTGGTTGATGTGATTTGCTGGTAATCACAAATGGAATTGGTTGGATAAGCATGGAGGGAATTGGATCTTTAAATGTAGTTTTGTTAATTTTGAAAATGAGGTACAACTACTGCAAGTTTGAGACAACAATCTAAAACTCCATGTCATAATCAAATTTGGCTTTATAATGATGCTGGAACTTTACTTCACTTTCAATTTTCAAAGAAAAGTCAAAATAGAAAAGGGATAGAGAGTTTCCTAAACCTGCAACTAAAGTTGAACAATAACAATAGAGGATATTATAGTGGACAACCTTCCTAAAAATAAGTTCCACTTAACCAAGGGACCACCTACAGTCTCATGAAACTAGTGTAATCTTCTAAGGTCTGCAGATTTTCAACCATCCATTCACCATTAAAGCATGAATAGTAGATGAACTTAAGTGCAACAATATGAATAATATTCAGACTAACTTTACATTGTTGCTCATCATCAACAAACAACAAAAGGTATGAAAAAGGAAGGGATCAACACCATAACATTCTTCACCATTAAAGTGTAGCATAAGCTAACAACCAAAGTAAATTAAAACTAGAACAAAAAAGCTAAAATCTAATATTGAGGAGATGAATCATGCACACATATGAAGAAACACAAGAACCCATCAAAATAATGCAATTCTCATTAAATTTCTACAACATGCCTTTACACAACAACTCAACTCTCTCTTTTAAAATGAGAGGAGACCCCTATTTATAGTTTTCCAAAAGAAAAATGAATGGACAAGATTAACTTTCATTGTGTGGCTCAGATTCATTTTACTTTAGGGTTTCACCTACCCCAAAATGTATGACAATATAAAATACATATTTTGTCTCTTCCCTATTTTGTCATCTAGTGACTCTGGCACTATAGCAATTTGTCCTGTAGTAGCTTCCTTCGCTTATAGCTACTTTGACAAATATTCATCATCAATAATGGGATTTCCCACATTCTTCTAGAGAGTAGCATACTCCATTAATTTCCTAATTAAATCTTGGAGCTTATCCCATTCCATGATATCGGATTGGAGGTTCTAGAAGGATATCTTCTTAATTCTATTTGTAATCTACTCCCAGCTCTTAGTGCATTTAGGGGTTACCTTGATAACTTGTTCTGACTACGCGAAAACCCTTGCAATAAAGTCCATAAAATCTAGTGACAATGTGTTTGTGGACCCTTGTTCCATCTTCTTGTGGAAGAAGGGTTTGACCTTCTCTAGGTCTATTTCTAGAGCAGGCATCTCATAATTTGTCATCATTTTCAAGTAATCTTCACTCACCCCAAAGTTTTTCAACCCATTCAAGATCGAGCTCCAGCTCGTGCAAAGCCTTCTCTAGAACATCTTTCCTTTAATCAAGGCCCATTTTCCATGTCTCCACTAGCTAGTGATCATCCTTTATGAGCTCTAGCTCCTTTTCCCATATTGTCTAGGGAAGCTTGAGGATGCTTTCGAGCTTAAGATATGTAATCCTATACAACTCGGTGAACCTGTTGCATGTCTTTATCATTTCATCAATTTTCTACTATAACCCCCAGAACTTGTTGAATGCCCTACCAGTGTGGTGGATGCCCATGTCACCATTATATCTCACTCTGTTGAACCAATCTGTTGTGGACTTGGTCCAGTTATTCATCTTTTCTATTCTATTTAGCTCTTCCTAGGAGAGGAGAGTGAGCGTGGATGATTTCGTCAAGGTCTCTTCTTCTATGGATGTCTACTATTGGATATAGGTAGTGAGATCTGCCCCTTGTTCCTTGAAATCCTCCTTGGTGAACTGATCTTTATTCATCTATTGCATGATTGTGGCCACAAACCCTTGGAATTCATCTATTTTTTGCTCTTGGGTTTTCGAGCCTAGGTTAATGGTTGATATAGTGTAACCTGTGCTTGTATCCTTATCTGCCACAAGGGTAGAAATTTGTATTGTTCTAGATTCAGAGGCATCTTCCATGATGCAGGAGTGAACTCTAGTTTTCTTCTCTTTTCTTGTCTTCGTTTGTGCCCTGGCCAGTATTGCCTCAAGTCTAGCCTTAAAATCAATAGCCACATGAGTTGACTTTTGTATTTTCTGCTCCATCTAATCAGGCACCTTGGTTTTCTCCTTGGGTGATTCATGATCACCTCCCTCTCTTTGTTCACTTTGAGGCCATTCCTCTTCATTTCCAACAGCTTCTTGACCAATCTTCTCTTCTTCGTTTGAGTCTTCTATTTTAACTATCTTCTCTCTATCTAACTTGATGGAAGTTATATTTTCCTTGGCGATGTCTTCTTTCTAGGGTTTCTTTTCTTCTATGTGCTCAAGATCAAATGGTTTCTCAGGCTCGAGGCTTTTTCTTAGCACATCTTCTTCTTCTTTATCTTTTTCCTTTTCCTTCTCCTTTGGGGAGGTGCTTCTTCCTCCTAGACTGGGCCCTTGTCTTGGCCAATTAGAGGTGGTCCTCCGGGTATTTCCACATCTACATCTATATCAGTCTTTCCTTCAGAGATGTGCCCTTCTGGATCGACCTTTTCATTCACATTCTTGGGTTTCTATGGTAATTCTTCTTCCAATTCTTGGTTTGATGTTTTTATAAGATATCACTCATTGATAGCTTTAGTATCTTCTTGTTATCCATAGTATTTTACACTTACATCAGTAGTTTTAAACTTTCCTTAAGCATTTTTGGGTCTCTACCTCACTCATTTTGTGTGCCTTGTTGTTTATTCCCTTAGTAGTTGCTCAATGTCATGGGTTGTGGGCTTTTCCTAACCTTGGTTGTTAGTCTTCCAACTTTTATAACCTTGTCATGGAGTTTCAAACTTTCTTAACTTCCCAATTATCCGAATCCATCATCCTTGTTGAGTCATAAGTCTTTGTTAGTTGTCTTATGGACCGGTGAGTTAGAGGTTTTTAAAACTTTGAAACTTCTGATCTAGGTTGTAAGATTCCAAATTTTCTCGTCCACGCAACAATGTTGATTTCTCTTAGCATTTAATGTTATGTACGAACTAACTTTGTCTTGTCTTTTCATAATTTTTGAAAGGCATGTAGGTTTAAAGATCTATATTTTCGAGGAATGAAATTGATGTCGCATTTAATGCACGCACTACCAAATAATGACACAAGTTTGGGTGGTGAAATATTTATTGTCATTTATCATGCATTCATATTCTTTGCTACTACTTCTTAAGGTACAAACAATATTTTCCTATGGACTCGTGCTCATCTATAGTGGAATTCAGAATCATTAGTCTAGTGTGAGGGACACTGAGGTTGGACATCTTGATTTGGAGGAATTTTTGCTGCATTTGGAAGAAAAAAACAAAATTCCTCTTGGGGAAAGTATTTTACAAAGTGGTTTGGCACATACTGGAGTTTTTCCTAAGGCTGTACAAAATGTCAACTTGGTAGTTGCTTGTGCGAGAGGCTACATCCCTAAGACTCAGGAAATAAGAGTAGTGGATGGCTTTGTTATTGCAAAAATCACTCTTGAGGTCATTTCTCATGCATTGAGCCTCCCAAAAAGAGAATCTATGGAGGAAATGTCTATGGTTGTGGGTGATGAGTTTTTCAAAAAGAATGAATATTGGTGTAGAAACTCCATTGCAAGGAAGTGGTTGAAGTTTGAAAAGAAAGGTAAGTCTCAGTTGCCTTCTAAACTTAAAAGGGTACATTTTAAAGATGAAATTTTAGAGGCTATTACCTTATTGTATCATGTAGTCGAGAATGGATGCTCGAACTCATTTGAGTTTTGGATGTGACACTTTGTTTTGTTAATTTTTAATGAGAGTAAATTCATTGACAAGTTCAAAATTATTTTTTATTATTTGAATGAGCAATTAATAAATTTTAATTAAACTATTGCATTTCATATGTGCTCGTACCTAGTCTATATTTTAGCTAGTCAGGAGGCTATTTGGGATGGGTTAGAACTACAAGGGTCTCCAATGCTAGATACACCAATGTACAATTTTTTTCCTCAACTTACTAAGAAGGTTGGAATGGGTAATTATTGTGGCGTAAATGACACATTTTTAATGGGAATTGTAAAGAAAATTGATGGAAACCTCGAGCTCTGGGTTTCACCTAAAGAAATTGCCTTGGTGATGAAATTTGGTAGCTTTTTCATTTAGTTTGATAGACTTACTTACCTCAAAATTGGGGGTTTCAAGAGAGCTCCATTAAATTTGGCTCATTACTTAGGTGATTATTTGATTTTTCTTGAAGTTTGTCGGCAAATGGCAGTCGTAAATACTAAATACTCTAATATGGGAAAGAAGGGTTATGTGTTTCCTTTTTCAGTGCCTTCGTTCTCTTGTAAAAGTAATAGTATTTATAGAAATGTGGATAAAACCCTATACGAGTTTAAATTTTAGTGTCTTCCTATAAGAACAAGTTTTGATAGAAAAGGGTATGTAAAACAAAATTTGTATGGAGCCGGCAGTTATGAACATCGCCCAAACATTGAAGATTTTTGGGAAGACTGCTCAGATGAAAATGAAGTGTATAAGAGAGGTTTTATGAGATTAACTCTGAAATAGATACAGACCTTTGGTATCTCTTTCAATATTCTAGAGGATGTGTAGGAAGATTCAGTGATCATTGACCCAGAATACCAGGCATCTATAGTTAAGACCTCATATAAAATTGATTGGTTAGAGGATGACATTTCATATTTAATGATTTAGTCTACTCCTATTTTAATGACTTCTAATTGGTTAAATGGAAAATGGCGCCAAAGTGTGGGTTCCCTTCAAGAGCCTAAATGTTCACAAAGGAAAGAACAAGGGACTATACAAGCCTTTGGTGTAAGAATAACAGTTGTAAAACAAATGATGAGATTGTCAAGCATCAACTCACAGTAAGGAGGAGATGGTGAGAGACCAGAAGACACTAGGGAAAAATTGAAATTATTTTGTGAACAAGATAATACACTACCCTTTTCTGCCAAGAATAAGGTTAGTCAAGAGAAGCCATCATCCACTGAATCCACAAGAATTTTCTATCAGATAATTGAAGAACCTCCTTTCCCCACATTCTTTGAAATTCTTCCTTCCCCACTAAGAGATTCTTCTATTTTTGTTCAGTCAGTTGAGAGAGTGGAGAATGTAAGTGTTGAAAGTAGAGACACAAGGCTCATGGCTACTTCTCTACCATGGTTGAAAAAGGAAATTGAAAAGAAAAGGAAATTTTTTCCCTTAATGACAATCAAAGTGGATACTATTACTATGTTGCTACAGAGTTCCTCAAAACCTAAAAAGGAAAAAAGAATGTCGCAGATGATTACAAATACCACTTTTGGGCATCAACTGCTAGAGATTTTTAATCCTACAAAGGATTTAAATAAAAATGAAATAATGGAGGTAGACTATAAAGTTACTCATATTGATATGGGGCTCTCTTCTTTAGAAGGTGATGTTTACCAAGCCAATTACTCTGTTAATGTGTTGATAAAAAGAGTCAAGGAGCAGAGAAAAGAAAACCTTTAATTGTAGTCCAATCTTCTTTCTCTGATAAATTTTATTTCATAACTTGTGACCCCAACCTCCTAGGAGGCTTCCACTTCAAATGTCCAAGATATTGATTCTGATACTATGCTAAAAGTTAGGAAAATTTTGGGATATGCTAAAACTGCGAACGAATGGGTTGAGGGACTATATCGTGATGGTCTTTTCTTCATTTCTAAATTTCTACAATTTTATATTGAGGTGTCTGGTAAACTAAAATAATTGGTGACTGAGCTCCAACAAATTAGAAGAAAGCATATTAGCACTTTTGTGCTTTCAAAATAAATTATTGAGTTGGCCTCCATGGAGCATATTTAGTTAGTTGGGGAAAAGATAGTGGATGATCCCAAAGAAATTGATCCAATTTGGCTTGATTCTTTGGAATGGAAGCTATAAATTTATGAGGATTATATCAAAGAAATCAACAAAGTATTAGAAAAATATTTTGAGATAATGGTGAAAATAAAGGAAAATTTCAATGCTCTAGTAGTGGACCTCACTAATGAATTTGATGAGAAAATCCTAGATATCAAAGACATAATAAAACAATACAAAGAGGTGGGTGATCCTAAAACTTCCACTGTTGATTCATTTATGAAATTGAGCACTATGTAGAACTACTTGAAAGTATTTAAGTCTGAAAGTGATGATAGCTATCAGGAACTTGATAAATTTGATCGTGCACTATCAAAATGAAGGACAAGATTGCAGATAACCACAACCCCAAGGAGTAAAAGCATCACTACAATTGTCATGAAGTACTATGAATATAGGAAAAATATAAAGGCTCGGGAGGCGTTACAAAAATATCAAGAGGAGGAAGTTGTTGAAGGCAAAAGAATCGGTGTGAAGGTTGTTGATTAGTTTTAATTATTATGCTATTTTCTTTAATTCGGGTCTTGAAACTTTTTAAAGACTTTTATTTTAATTTCTGAAATGGTTATCTTCAAGAAACCATTTTCTGGACAATTTGTAATCTTTAAATCTGGGGATGATGTTTGGATATAGGATCTTTTGAGCAAACTTTGTCTTACTCATTAGAAAAACTCTGCTATATTTAGTTTACTATTCTTTTGTTATTTCAATGTATAGAAAGACTATGGTGAAATTCATGTAGGCATGATCTTTGTGTTATGGTGTATGAATTTATTCTACTTATGCTAAGTATTTTACCATTGGATTATCTATTATTGGGATGGTAGATGTGTGATTAGTTTCATTGTTGTGGGATGTTTATCTTTGAATAAATATTTTATGGTGATGGATGCATAGGATGCTTTAATATAGTTTTAGTATTTCTAGTAGTATAAAATATCATTATTACTTATTCAATTGTTGTTACATTTGTCACCTTGATGGTTATAAGGATATAGAGTTAGGTGAGAAAACTATTAACCAATAGTTTTTTGAAACCTTGGTGGGGAAGAACTAGAGAAAATTTTTACTTTATGAGTTGCTTTGTAGCTGATAGTTATGGTTCTTCAAAAGCATAATGCTCCTATTCTCCAAACCAATGTAGACTGGTTGATTGGGATGAAGAAGATATAATTACTAGTCTTCAGCTACTTGCTTGGTAGCAAAGAAGAACCAACCTCCAATTTCACAAAGATAATAAAGTGTTGGATGAAGAGAAAGAACGTGGAGAGATTATAAGCACAAATGCTATTCATTTTGAAAATTCCCAAGAAAACATTTTTGTAAAAAATGTTGTGCCTGTAGCCAGAAGAGTTAGAGCCCCTCTAGTGCAAGCTCTTAGGAATCAATTTTTGAATCAAAGAAATTAGTTGAAAAATAGATAAAATTTTCCATGGAACAATTAGCAAGTGGGAGTTGTCGACTTTGTAATTTATTCTTGTTTGTTCAACTCTAGCATCTAAAAGATACACAAGGGGAGATAAAAAGAAAGGGATTGTTGATAAAGATTTTGAGTTACTATAAGCAGTTGGTTTCTCATCCTTTCCACCTAACCGAAAGGTTAAATCCATTAGCATACCACCCTCTCTCACCTCTAAAGCTAGTTCCCCTAGGGTTTCCAATACATCCTATCAAGCTCTTCTCTTGCACGGCACAATCCTTCCTTTGCAAAGAAATTTTCCTCTCGATAATCCTATTGTGATGGCTTAGCCTCAACCCCTTCCTTGGGGAGCCATAATAGGTCCCCTCACCTTTGGAGTTGGAGCTCAATTACATGATTTGATGAAGGGCTTAGGGAAAATTGTACAAAAATTTAGTGGATATGGGAAGATTTCTCCTGATGAACACATGCAAGCTTTCTTTGCCACCTCCTCTATCCTTGTTGTGCAACATGAGGATTTTTCTATGAGACTTTTTGTAGAATCTCTAACGGGTGCTACTTTTGATTGGTTTTATTCCCTTCCCAATGGCTCTATTAATAATTGGGATACCTTGAGAACAAGCTTTGAAAATAGATTTAAGACTGCAGAAAATGATCAAGTTCTGGTTGCTCAGTTAGGATCTATGAAAAAGGAAGTTCATGAACCAATGAGGGAATTTTTGGCTAGGTTTAACAAATTGTATAATAGTATTTTTGCAAACATGAGGCTAGGGAATGAATTATTGAAGGCAATGTTCATCAACACCATGCCACCAGATGTGAGCTTCACTATCAAAAGAGAAGGTGTTGCTAATGTGGACGCCACTCAAGAGTTGACTACATCCATATAAAATGACTTTATTGTCATAGGAAAATGGAAAAAGGAATTGAAAACTTGTAAACCTTCACCAGTAAATTCCATTGACCCGATTATACAAAGATCCAATGATATAATTACTCTTAAGATATAGATGCCAAAGGGTCCTTCAAAGACACCCTATCAAGATGTCCCTAGGAGAGATTACAATTATCAAGGAGCTCCCAATAAGACATTATCTTTGGGTACGCCAACTCAAAGATTGGAAATTGAAGGTCCTCCTTCTTCAAGAAAAAGTAATCATTGTGATTTTCACTTGACTTCAAATCATGATGGGGATACTTGCCCATAAATGGTTTGACTCATGCAAATGATGTCAACCAATGAAGGTGCACAAGAGCCATATGTGGAAGACCCTAGTCAATCTCAAGATTTTGGCATGAATTTCTTTGAATATGTACCATATTTTGGAGCTAAAGAAGATGTGTATATCAAAGTAGATGATCCAAATTGTGTTGTTTTCACAAGAGCACAATATTTGAAAGTGGAAACATTTTGTTCATCGTCAGCTCCCAAAGTTATCCTGACAAAGCAAAGGAAACTAGAGTAGAATGTGTCCAAAAATACAACTGAGGTAACCCCTACACATTATTTTGATTATTCTATCACTGGTTCATTTGATATAGTTGAGTCATGCAAAAATACCAAAATTCAGATTTCCCAAGCTAAATATTTAAGGCTCAATCCCGTAGAGTTAGACAGATTGTTCAAATACATTAAACAAGAACCTTTACCCTCTCCATGTAATGCTCAAGTGTCCTCGAAATGTGAAGTCCCTGTAGAGAACTAAGTCTGCACTAATTCCATTGAGAAAATTTTAGACCAACCAAATCCTTTTGCAAAACCAAAACCTTTCTATGTGTCATTGTACATTGTTGGTTTTAGGTTGAGCAATTGCATTATTGATTCTAGAGCTTTAGAAAATGTTACGCCTACCCAAATATCTAAGGCCTTAGGTTTATCTTTTACATCTTCACAAGGTAAATGTTATTCTATGGATGGTTCCCCAGTCCTATCATAAGTCAGATCAAGGATGCTCAAGTAGCTTTAGGTGCTTTCCCCAAGAAGAGATTGAAATTAATGATATTAGTTGTTGATGTCCTAGCTAGTTATGGAATGCTTTTGAGTAGAAGCTTTTGTAGAGATTTGGGTGGGGAGATAAAAATGGATTGGTCTCATTCCTTGATACCATTAGAAGGGAAGAAAATATGCTTAAACCTTGAACCCAAGGCTAAATTCATAGTTCTAAAGTCAGGTGATCTGAGGGATGATATTTTTTTTGTTGAAATAGGTCTGGGTACTTATTTGTGTACTTCTAACAATGAATTAAACCCAATACTTGTTAGTGCAGATTTAGTTAATGAGTTATGGACATTGGAATTTGATGGAAGTTGTGCTAGTGTTGGATCAGATGCAGGACTAGTTTTAATTTCATGAGATGACTATAAGTTCCCTTTTGCTTTCAAACTAGAATTTTCTAATACCAATAACACAACTGAGTACAAAGCCATATTTATTGGTCTATGATTAGCTAAAGAAAAGGGTATTAAGAAATTGAGAGTTATGGGAGATGCTGAATTAGTTGTGAAATAGGTTAGGAATATTTACACTATGAAAAATGGTTGGCTTAAACATTATAGAAATAGGGTTTGGGATTGTATAGAATATTTTGATGTCTTTTCTATAGAGTTAGTTCCAAGAGATCAAAATACTAGAGTTGACTCCCTAGTAGTCTCGACTTCATTACTTTTACCACACCCTAATTTTAAAGATAAGCCCTACCAAATTGAGATTGTGGACCGACCTAGTGCTCCTGACAATGTAAATCACTGGCAAGTATTTAATGATGATCAATAGATTATTGAGTTTTTAGACAAGATGAAGCTTTTGCTCACATCTATTTTGAAGGTAGTGATGATAAAAGTAATGATACATTAGAAGGTGACATTACTAATCCTAATGGAAAGGACACAAGGATAATTCAGTTGGAAGGAAATAAGATTCCTAAGGGTTTAGTTTCTCTTAAAAATTTATTCAATAAACATGATCAATATTTGAAGCAGAAGAGTAAAGTTTATGTTGAATCATCTACTGAGTATGATAACGTGAATATTGGCAAAGAAGATGATCCTAAGATTGTTTGTATTGGAATGTGTTTTTCCCTAAAGGAGAGAGAGAAATTGATCTCTTTATTGACACATTACATGGATGTCTTTGCATGGTGTTATGTTGATTTGAATAAATTTATAAATGTAGAATTCCAACATAAAATTCCATTAAAACCTGGTGCTACAGCTTATAGATAGAAACAATAGAGTTATAACCCTAAGGTAGGAGAAGGAATTTTCAATGAGATATAATTTTTTTTGAAAGAAAACATCATCTATATGATCCATCATTGTACATGGTTAGGCAATATAGTTCATGTTAGGAAGAAAAATGAAGAAATAAGGATTTGTGTTGACTTCGAGAACTTAATTCAGGCCTCTCTGAAAGATAACTATCCTCTACCTATTATGGACCATATATTGCAAATAGTCGTCGGTTCTGAAATGATGTCCATGCTTGATGGGTTCTCGAGATATAATTAGGTTGAAGTAGCCCCAGAGGATAAGCATAAAACAACATTCACTACTCCCATTGGTATCTTTTCCTATAATAGAATGCCATTTGGCCTTCTAAATGCAAGGGCCACTTTTCAAAGGGCCATGGATTTATCTTTTGGTGATTTAAGGAATAAAATCATTGTGATTTATTTGGATGACCTAA
This sequence comes from Sequoia sempervirens, assembly GCA_007258455.2. Lineage (NCBI taxonomy): Eukaryota > Viridiplantae > Streptophyta > Pinopsida > Cupressales > Cupressaceae > Sequoia > Sequoia sempervirens. The sequence goes on from VDFB02252616.1 coordinate 59,117,704, forward strand.
CAGTTTTTTCTAAAAAGAGAGCCAATCATTTCCAAGATTTGGAACTAGTATTACAGTGTTGCAGGGAGGAGGGGATCTCTTTAAACACTAAAAATTCCATCTCTGTTGTAACTGAAAGGAAACTCTTAGGTCATATTGTTTCAAAGGATGGAATTAAGATATACCCTGAGAGGGTGAAAGCTATCATGCAGCTGAGCTTACTTGCAAAGAAGGATGGCTCCAGGTCTTTCTTCAACCAAGTAATTTTTTTAAGAAGGTTCATGCCTAATTTTGTTGAGTTAACAATGCCTATTTCTAACATGATGAAGGATCATCCCATGTTCAAATGGAGTAGTAAGGAAAAAAAATCATTTGAAAACATAAAAATTTCCATTGCGAGTGCACCAACCCTAGTACATCCAGATTTTACAAAGGATTTTATTATATACAACTATGCATCAGAGCATACATTGTCAACCATTTTGTTACAGAAAAATGAGCATGGTATTGAAGTTCCTATTTCTTTTATGAGTATCCCTCTCAAGAAATATGAACTTAAATATTCTCCTCTTGAAAAACATGCTTATGCTATTGTGAAGGCATTGAAGAACTTTAGATTTAATATTTTGCACTCTCACACTATTGCTTTTGTTCTTGAGGCTACTATGAAAAGTATCCTCACTCAATAGGAAATTGGATGTAATAAAAGGGGGTCCTGGATAGAAAAGGTGCAAGAATATGATGTAGATATTAAACCCACTAATCCGGTTAGAGGAAAGGGTTTAGCAAAGATGATTGCAAAGAGTAAGGCTATGGAGGAGGAACATCTAACTTTGGCCCTTTTTACCAGCACAACAGATGAGTGGTTTTCTGAGGTTTTCTATTTCTTAACCTATAGTGATTGTCCATCACGTTTTTCATCTAAAGAACAAAGGAATTTGAAGCTTAAAGCTAGTAAATAATTCTTGTGGGAAGGGAACATATATAAAAAAGGTGTGGATGGAACTTTTCTGAGATATGTTGATAAGGAGCAACAAAAAGGGTTGTTTGAGGTTTTTCACAATGAAGCATGTGGTGGTCATTTTTTAGCTTCTATGAAAGCTTTTAAAATTTTGTGGCATAGATTTTATTGGCCAAGAATTTTCAAGGACGCTTATGAATGGGTGTCAAAATGTGAGAAATGTGTGATGTTTACTAGCAGACCTTACCTTGTAGCCTTTCCTTTGCAACCTGTGGTAATAGATGAGATCTTTCAACAATGTGGCCTAGATTTTATTGGTCTAGTTAATCCCAACTCTAGTGTTGGACACACTCACATCCTAACCACTATAGACTACTTTACCAAATGGGTAGAGGCTATCCCAGTGAAACAAACTTCTTCAAAAGTAGTGTGCAATTTCTTAAAGGAGAATATTCTGGTGAGATTTGGTGTTCCTAAGAAGATTGTTTATGATAATGCCAATTCTTTTTTATCTACTGAGATTACTCTTTTCTATTATGACTACAATATTAGCCTAGCACTTTCATCTAATTATTATCTGCAAGGCAATGGGTAGGCCGAGTCTAGTAATAAAAATATGATTTCCATCATCAAGAAGTTGTTAGATGAGAATTAAAGGGGATGACATAAGAATTTGTATGATGCATTATGGGTTGACAGGGTAACGTATAAAAGAGCCATTGGCATGTCCCCCTTTCAACTCATGTATGGTATAGACAACATCTTTCCAACGCCTCTGGAGCTCTCAACACTTAACATGCAAAAGGCTATAGAAGATAAGCAATTTCATATTGAAATTGAGAAGCGGATTATGTATATAAATAGGCTAGAAGAACAAAGAGATATAGTGGTGGATAAGATTGCAAAACATCAGTAGATGGTAAGGAAGATTTTTGATAAAAGGGCTCGGAAAGGAAGTTTTGTTGTGGGTGATTTTTTTCTTCTTTGGGATAGAAGGAGAGAGCCAAAGGGAGAACATAAAAAGTTTGATTCTCTATGGAACGGGCCTTTTCAAATTAGACAAATTATTGGTGACAATACTTTTATATTGGCCTATCTAGATGGTACTACTCTAACTCTTTCCTACAATGGAAAATATTTGAAACTATTTGATTAAGCTCTTCCTGGGTCCACCCTTGTATCTAATATTTTGTTTCTATTTTGTTTGGTCTATTTTATTTTGACTTCATTTCCTATGAATAAGGCTTCATGTCAAGGTCACTCTGGATTCTTTGTGTCCCTTTAGTCCTTGTCCCCATTTAGAGCGAATGTTATCCACCACTTATATCAGTAATTTTAAACTTTCCTTAACCATTTTTGGGTCTCTACCTCACTCATTTTGTGTGTCTTGCTATTTATTCCCTTAGTATTTTCTCAATTTCATGGTTCGTGGGCTTTTCCTAACCTTGGTTGCTAGTCTTCCAACTTTCATAACCTTGTTGTGGAGTTTCAAATTTTCATAACTTCCTGATTATCTGACTCTGTCATCCTTGTTGAGTTGTAAGTCTTTGTTATTTTTCTTATGGATTGGTGAGTTGGAGGTATTTAAAAATTTGAAACTCCCGATCTAGGTTGTAAGGTTCCAAATTTTCCCAACCACGTGACAATGTTGATTTCTCTCAGTTTTCAAAGGGCACCGCCACCTCATTTAATGTTATGTACGAACTAACTTTAGATTTTCTTTTTAGAACTTTTGAAAGGCATGCCAGTTTAAAGAGCTATCTTTTCAAGGAATGAAATTGAATGTTGCATTTAATGCACATACTATCAAATAACAATACAAGTTTGGGTGGAAAAATATTTACTAAGTCATTTCTCCTACATTCATATTCTCAGCTACTACTTTTTAACATACAAACATTATTTTCCTATGGACTAGTACTCATGTAGAGTGGAATTCAGAATCATTGGTCTGGTGTGAGGGACATTGAGGTTAGACATCTTGATTTGGAGGAATTTTTGTTGTGTTTGGAACAAAACAATAGAATGCATCTTGGGGAAAGGATTTTACAAAGTGGTTTGGTGTGTGTTGGAGATTTTCTTGGGGTTGTACAAAATGTCAACTTGGTAATTGTGTGTATGAGAGGCTACATTCTTGAGACTCGGGAAATAAGAGTAGCGGATGACTTTGTTATTGCAAAAATCACTCCTAAGGTCATTTCCCACACGTTGAGCATCCTAGAAAGAGAAGCTATGGAGGAAATGTCTGTGGCTATGAGTGATGATTTTTTCAAAAAGAATGAAGATTGGTGTAGAAACTTTATTGCAAGGAACTGGTTGAAGTCTGAAAGAAAGGTAAGTCTCAATTTCCTTCTAAACTTAAAAGGCTACATTTTAAAGATCAAATTTCAGAGGCTATTACTTATTGCATCATGTAGTCAAAAATAAATGCTCAAACTCATTTGAGTTTTGGATGTGCTACTTTATTTTGTTATGGATGTGCTGTTTTGGATGTGTTGTCTTATGGTGTGAAGTATAAGGTGTAGTCTTATGTCTTTTAATACCATGGTCTTTACAATACCTCTCGAAATCATTAGAAAAAAATTCACCACCATTATTAGTCCTTAAGCATTTTATTTTTCTTCCAGTCTGATTTTCTGCAAGGTTCTTAAATTCCTTAAATCGATTGAAAACTTTTGATTTACTTTTCAAAAAATAAACAAATGTTCTTCTCAAATAATCATCAATGAACGATACAGAGTACCTTGAATTAGAAAAAGAAGGAACATTCACTGGACCAAATAAATCAAAATGAATATAATCTAGCAAACCAGTAGATTTATGAGGATTGGAATAAAAAGAAACACAATGCTGCTTTCCATATATATAGTGTTCACAGAATTCAAATTCAAGGTTACAATCTTCAAGCCCCTCAACCAGGTTTTTGTTCTTCAAGGTTTTTAAACCTTTCTCTCCAATGTGGCCTAGCCTATGATGCCAGAGCATAGTCTTTTCTGCTGGAAGTTTAACTTCCATAGAGTTTACATAATTAGGAACAGTTCCCTCTTTTCCTCCTTGAGTAGCCTTATGTGACTTTACAGAGACATTGTTACATTGAACAGAATGTACATCTAGCTTGTACAAGGTACCAATTCGAGCACCCCTTGCTAGCACCATTGAGCCTCTAGTCATCTTGCAGCCATTTCCAGAGAACATGACTTGCACTCCAATATCATTTAGCATACTTACAAAAAGTAAGTTTCGAGCCAGACCTGGTATATGCATTACATTATTGATTCCATTCACTCTACCATCAGGGAATTGGATTCTGACTCTTCCACAGCCAACAATCTCTAAAGTTGAATCACTTTCCAAGTACACCTTTCCACCATCATATTCTTCATACTTCATGAACCAGTCTCTATGAGATTTTATGTGGAAAGATGCTCCATAATCAATCAGCTAGACATCATCTGATGCCTATGTAGCCAAGGCAGTAATGAAGGCGTCTCCATCACTGTGAGAAGAATCATCATCAGAAGAATACTTCTTCTTCTTCTTCTTCTCTTTACAATCCTTTCAGACATGACCAGGTTGCCCACAATTCTAGCACTTCACCTTGGACTTCTTGCCAGGAGTCTTTGATCTCCCTTCTGATTTCGATTTGAACTTCTTGTCCTTCTTGCCGTTCTCTTTTGACCTTCCTCTAACAGCAAGGGCTTCCTTCGCCATCTCAGAAGATTTCCTTCTTATCTCTTCTGATAACAAAGAAGCAACAACATCCTCCATCTTGAAACTGGATGTTGTACTCCCAATAGCCATCACTAGGTGATCCCATGAATCTGGCAAAGAATACAATATCAACATACAACGATCCTCTTCATCGGTCTCTACACCAATAGAAGTTAACTGTGCAATCAACATGTTAAATTCGTTCAAATGATTAGCAACAGACCCTCCTTCTTGCATTCTCAAAGAGTACAACTTCTTCCTCCAGAATAGATTATTCACCAAGAACTTCCCCTGATAAATAGATGCCAGTCTCTTCCACAAGGAAGATTCAGTCTTCTCTTCATGCACACTGAGAAGAACAGAGTTTTCCAAACAGAGCCTTATCAGCCCTTTATACTTTCTATCTGCAAGGTCCCAATCTTCTTGCTTCATTCCTGTAGGTTTAGTTCTAGGCACAGCAAGCCACAGATCATGATCCCCTAAAAGATCCTCCATTTTGAGTTTCCACAACTCAAAATTGCTGCCATTGCACTTCTTTATTTCAATCTTTCCTGACGTGCTTGCCATCTCAATCTGTAATTAGATAATTGAAAAACTTCTACAAGATTCCCACTGAACATAAATTGACTCAAAAAATCCCAATGTACCCACAAGGATAACACAACTGGCCAGGCTCTGATACCACTTATAAGGAAAATTAGATGCAGAAAAAACTCTCCTAACATCAAACCCTCAGGGAAGAATGCAGAGATACCTTTTAAAATTACAATTATAGCCCAATCAAGATGGACATGAAAGAGATAATAGAAATAGAGTATTTAGAAACACACATATGGACACCAGATATACATGGGAAAACCCTTACAAGAGAAAAACCCACCACACCAAGAGAAGTCACTTTGTATTACAATAACAAATAATTACATACAGAGTTCTAACTTATCTTTCTGATGCCAGATTACAGTAGCTTTCACAATGATCAGTCTTGTATAGGAACCTTCAAGTTACAATCTTTACAGAATAGAAATCACTCTGATACAATTCAAACTGTTCATACAACTATTCTTCAAACCAACCGAACCATCAAGCATCTGCAACTTCAAACTATATTCATGTCATTCCCTGTCTGTTGAACTTCCTCACAGTACTGCCTCAATGGACTGTCTTCCAATAGTTTCCATTTGACTTCTCTGATTGGTCCATACGATGCCACATAATAAGTATTCACTCGGTCAAAAGTCTTCAATCTGTGTTGGCATGTTGGTGACACACTGACCGTGTCTCCCTGATGCCACACACAGCTTAGCATTCGATATCGCCAAGACTTTTCCATCGGCAAGAGGTTCCACCGAGCTTCTTAAGTTACACCGAAGCATCCAATAGTTGGCAAGACATACTGCTATCACCAAGACATCACAGCGAATAATTCATGTTAATCCTAGTGCATCCACTAGTTGAAGAGACTCATCGCTTTCGCTAGGACTTCATACCGAGGTCCATAAGTCACATAGACATGAGTATTCACATCGACAAGACAATCACCTTTTGCCGAGACATCCTATTGAGTTCTTTATGTTACTCTGAAGCCATACTACTATCAAGAAGACTCCACTTTCACTGAGACGTTACTCTAAATTCTCACAAGTCATACCAAACACCAAACGATAGTCAGAAAGACTTTTGTCCATCGCTAAGACCTTACACCAAGATATTTGTTCTACTTTGGGTGAATACCGTTGGTGAGACACACCAACTATAGCCAAGATTTCTTCCTCAGTGTTCAAGTCACCTCGGTGAGACATCCATATTGGTAAGACTTCTTACTGAACACCCTAGACTCTCCCCGAAGACTTCAATAGAAAACACTATCAGCGAGACATCCTTATCGCTAAGAGCTCATAGCGAACATCCAAGACTCTCCCTAATATTCAATAGAATGGCCTGTCAACCAGAGATCTCTACAGGCGGTGAGAGGTCACTCTAAATGCTTCTTGTCACAGCGATAGGCTCCTTCAGTGAGATAGAAGCAAGGTCACAGTGACCTATACAAATCACAATGTGTCAAAGCTGCTAGTTGGCTAGACATTAACAATATCACACCGACTTGGCTCCAATAGAGGTTATAGCCTGTCATGATTTAGGCACATATTTCCAACAATCTCCCACTTGACAAAGATCACACAGGAACCTCCAGAGCACAACATAACTTACTGAAAATCATGGGAACTAAGGCCCATTGAACTAGCACACCACCTCAACTTGTCTGTGCGAACTGGCTTCATCAATGTATCTGCAACATTCTCCAAAGTATCAACTTTTTCCAAACTGATCTTTCCATCCTCCACCATATCTCGTACAAAGTGGTACTGTACATCTATATGTTTCATCCTAGCATGGAAAGTAGGATTCTTTGCCAGACAAATTACACTCTGACTGTCACAAAAAATAGTTATTTGCCCTGCATCAAAACCAATGTTAGAACACAAATGTTTTAACCAAACTATTTCTTTACAAGCATGAGTAGTTGCCATGTATTCAGCCTTTGTAGTGGACAAAGTGACTACATCCTGGTGCTTACTCATCCAACTCACTGCACCACCATTCAACATGAAAGTATATCCACTTGTGGACATCCTGCTGTCAATGTCCCTTGCCCAATCAAAATCCACATAGCCTCAAATACTGAGAGTCCTCTGTGATTCAACCAAGTTTCCATGGTAACACAAAGCAAAATTTGAAGTGCCCTTCAAATATCTGAAAACTCTTTTCACAGCATCCCAATGTGTCCTTCCAGGATTAGCCATAAACCGACTAAGTACTCCTACTACTTGGGAAATGTTTGGCCTTGTACAGACCATTGCATACATAAGACTGCCAACCGCACTAGCATAGGGTACACTAGTCATGTCCTCCATCTCAGTAGGAGATTTTGGACAATCTTCAATAGATAGCTCCGTTCCATGCAAAACTGGAACAACTAGCTGCTTGCAATCATTCATGCAAAATCTCTCTAGAACAGTCTTGATATACTTACTCTGACTGAGCCAAATCTTTCTACTATTCATGTCCCTGGCTATCTCCATCCCCAGAATATACCTTGCTGCACCAAGATCTTTCATTTTGAACTTAGCAGACAACTGAGACTTAAGATCAGAAATCATTAGCTTACTATTGCCTATGAACAACATATCATCAACATATAGAGCAATAATAATAACTTGATCACTTTCAACTTTTTAATAAACACAATGATCAGATTTTGATCTCACAAATCCCAAAGACAATACAAAGGTATCAAATTTTTGGTACCACATTCTAGGTGATTGCTTTAACCCATACAGAGACTTCTTTAACTTGCAAACCAGTTTCTCTTTACCTTTCTCAACAAAATGCTCAGGCTAGGACATATAGATTTCTTCTTCAAGATCACCATGAAGAAATGTTGTCTTCACATCCATCTATTTGACCTCTAAGTCATACACTGCTGCAAGTGACAAAAGAAATCTAATGGACGTCAACTTAGCTACATGAGAAAAAATCTCCCAATAATTAGTTCCCTCTACTTGGGAATAACCCTTTGCAACCAATCTTGCCTTGTACTTTTCCACACTGCCATCCAAACCGATCTTCTTTTTAAATATCCATTTGCAGCCAATAGCTTTTTTGCCTTTAGGCAAGGGCACCAAACTCCAAGTTTCATTCTTTTCTAATGATTCCATTTCTTCATTCATGGCTTCCAACCAAGAGTCTGAATCAGACATTTTAAATGCCTCCTTTATAGTCCTAGGCTCATCAGTGCTAGAAATTAAAGCATAACCACAAGTAGAATTTATCAAAGAGAACCCATATCTATCAGGTTGTTTTCTTTCACGGGTTGACCTCCTCACTTGCTGAGGCTGAGGTTCTTCTTCTTCTTCAGAACTTTCAGAACTGCTTCAGCTTTCCTCAATTTTAGGGTACATTTTGAATTTTGAATTCCTCTTTATTTGGTGTAGGAGGAATTCCAACTACATCCTTATTGTTTTCTGACTTTGTCTCTGACTACAGATCCAAGGTAGAAGGCTTCAACTCATAAAATATTACACTTCTGGTATATACAACCTTCTTTGTATCAGGATTCCAAAGCTTGTATCCTTTTATGCCAGCACTATAGCCAATAAAAATACACTTGACAACCTTGTTCTCTAATTTAGATTTTTTCTCATCCGACACATGTGCATATGCCTCACAGCCAAAAACATGAATATGTCTTAAAGAGGGCTTCTTACCAGACCACACTTCCAAAGGTGTTTTATCAACAAGAGAAGAATTTGGAGAATGATTAATCAAGTAACATGCAGTAGCAACACCCTCAGCCTAGAACTTCTCCTCCAAGCCAGCACTACTCAGCATACTTCGTGCTCTCTCCATTACTGTCCTATTGAACCTTTCTACAACTCCATTTTTCTGTGGAGTATAAGGTGTAGTCTTATGTCTTTTAATCCCATGGTCTTTACAATACCTCTCAAAATCATCAGAACAAAATTCACCTCCATTATCAATCCTTAAGCATTTTATTTTTCTTCCAATATGATTTTCTTCAAGGTTCTTAAATTCCTTAAATCGACTATAAACTTCTGACTTACTTTTCAAAAAAAAACAAATGTTCTTCTTGAATAATCATCAATGAATGACACATAGTACCTTGACTTAGACAAAGAAGGAACATTCAATGGACCAAATACATCAGAATAAATATAATCTAGCAAACTAGAAGATTTATGAGGACTGGAATAAAAAGAAACACGATGCTTCTTTCCATATATACAGTGTTCACAGAATTCAAATTCAAGGTTACAATCTTCAAGCCCCTCAACCAGGTTTTTGTTCTTCAAGGTTTTTAAACCTTTCTCTCCAATGTGGCCTAGCCTATGATGCAAGAGCATAGTCTTTTCTGCTGGAAGTTTAACTTCCATAGAGTTTACACAATTAGGAATAGTTCCCTCTTTTCCTCTATGAGTAGCTTTCTGTGACTTTATAGAGATATTGTTACATTGAACAGAATGTGCATCCAGCTTGTACAAGGTACCAATTTGAGCCTTGCTAGCACCATTGAGCCTATAGTCATCTTGCAACCATTTCTAGAGAACATGACTTGCACTCCAATATCATTTAGCATACTTATAGAAAGTAAGTTTCAAGCCAGACCTGGTATATGCATTACATTATTGATTCCCTTCACTCTAGCATCGGGGAATTTGATTCTAACTCTTCCACGGCCAACAATCTCTAAAGTTGAATCACTTTCCAAGTACACCTTTCCACCATCGTATTCTTCATACTTCATGAACCAGTCTCTATGAGATTTCATGTGGAAAGATGCTCCATAATCAATCAGCTAGACATCATCTGATGCCTGTGTAGCCAAGGCTGCAATGAAGGCATCTCCATCACTGTGAGAAGAATCATTGTCAGAAGAATACTTCTTCTTCTTCTTCTCCTCTTTACAATCCTTTCAGACATGACCAGGTTGCCCATAGTTCCAACACTTCACCTTGGAATTTTTGCTAGGAGATTTTGATCTCCCTTCTGATTTTGATTTGAACTTCTTGTCCTTCTTCTTGCCTTTCTCTTTTGACCTTCCTCTAACAATAAGGGCCTCCTTCGCCATCTCAGAAGATTTCCTTCTCATCTCTTTTGATAATAAAGAAGCAACAACATCCTCCATCTTGAAACTGGATGTTGTACTCCCAATAGCCATCACTAGACAATCCCATGAATCTGGCAAAGAATACAATATCAACATACAACGATCCTCTTCATCAGTCTTTACACCAACAAAAGTTAATTATGCAATCAGCATGTTAAATGTGTTCAAATGATCAGCAATAGACCATCCTTTCTGCATTCTCAAAGAGTACAACTTCTTCCTCAGGAACATTTTATTCACCAAGGACTTCCCCTGATAAATAGATGCCAGTCTCTTCCACAAGGAAGATGCAGTCTTCTCTTCATGCACGTTGAGAAGAACAGAGTCTTCCAAACAGATCCTTATCAGCCCCTTAGATTTTCTATCTGCAAGGTCCCAATCTTCTTGCTTCATGCCTATAGGTTTAGTTCCAGACACAGCAAGCCAAAAATCACAATCCACTAAAAGATCCTCCATTTTGAGTTTCCACAACTCAAAATTGCTGCCATTGAACTTCTCTATTTCAATCTTTCCTAACGTGCTTGCCATCTCAATCTGTAATTAGACAATTGACAAAATTCTACAAGACTCCCACTGAACAAAAATTGACTCAAAAAAACCCAATGTACCCACAAGGATAACACAACTAGCCAGGATCTGATACCACTTGTAAGGAAAATTAGATGCAGAAACAACTCTCCTAACGTCAAACCCTCAGGGAAGAATGCAGAGATACCTTTTAAAATTACAATTACAGTCCAATCAAGATGCACATGAAAGAGATAATAGAAATAGAGTATTTAGACACACACATATGGACACCAGATATACGTGGGAAAACCCTTACAGGAGAAAAAACCACCACACCAAGAGAAGTCACTTTGTATTACAGTAACAAATAATTACATACAGAGTTCTAACTTATCTTTCTAATGCCAGATTACAACAGCTTTCACAATGATCAATCTTGTACAGGAACCTTCAAGTTACAATCTTTACAGAATAGAAATCACTCTGATACAATTCAAACTGTTCACACAACTATTCTTCAAACCAACGAACCACCGAGCATCTACAACTTCAAACTATATTCATGTCATTCCCTGTCTATCGAACTTCCTCACAGGACTGCCTCAATGGACTGTCTTCCAACAGTTTACATTCGGCTTCTCTAATTGGTCCATGCGACACCACATAGGAAGTATTCACTCAGTCAAAAGGCTTCAATCTATGTTGGCATGTTGGTGAGACACTGATGGTGTCTCCTCGATGCCACACATAGCTTAGCATATGATATCGCCAAGATTTTTCCATCGGCAAATGGTTCCACCGAGCTTCTTAAGTTACACCGAAGCATCCAATAGTCGGCAAGACATACTGCTATCACCAAGACATCATAGCAAATACTTCAAGTTAATCCTAGTGCATCCACCAGCCGGAGAGACTCATTGCTTTCGCCAAGACTTCATCCCAAGGTCCATAAGTCACATAGACATGAGTATTCACATCGGCAAGACAATTGTCTTTCGCCGAGACATCCTATTGAGTTCTTTCTGTTACTCTGAATCCATACTACTATCGGCAAGACTCCACTTTCACTGAGACGTTTCTCTGAATTCTCACAAGTCATACTGAGCACCAAATGACAATTGGCAAGACTTTTGTCCATTGCTAAGACTTTATACCGAGACCTTTGTTCTACTCCAGGTGAATACCGTTAGTGAGACACACCAACTATTGCCAAGAGTTCTTCCCGAGTGTTCAAGTCACCCCAATGTCTCTAGGATAAGGCTGTCGGGGAGACATCCATATCGGTAAGACTTCTTATCGAACACCCTAGACTCTCCCCAAAGACTTCAATAGAAAACACTTTCGGCGAGACATCCTTATCGCTGAGAGCTCATAGCGAACATCCAAGACTCTCCCCAATATTCGATAGAATGACCTGTCAGCTAGAGATCTCCACGAGCGGTGAGAGGTCACTCTGAATGCTTCTTGTCACAGTGATAGGCTCCTTCGGTGAGATAGAAGCAAGGTCACAATGACTTGTACAAATCACAATGTGTCAAAGCTGCTAGTCGGCCAAACATTAACAATATTACACCGACTTGGCTCCAATAGAGGTTACAACCTATGATGATTTAGGCACATATTTCCAACAAAAAATTTAGTTGAAAAGAAAAGGAAAAATGTTCCCTCAATGAAAGTCGAAGTGGATTCTATTGCTATGTCGATACAGAGTTCCTCAAAACCTAAAAAGGAAAAAAGAATGTCATGGATGATTACAGATACCACTTATGGGCATCAACTACTAGAGATTGCTTATCCTAAAAAGTATTTAAATGAAAATGAAGTAATGGAGGCAGACTATAAAGTGACTCAAATTGATATGGGGCTCTCTTCTTTAGAAGGTGATGTTTACCATGCCAATTACTCCATTAATGTGTTGATCAAAAGAGTCAAGGAGCAGAGAAGAGAAAACCCTCAGTTGCAGTCCAATCATCTTTCTCTAAAAAAAATTATTTCATCATTTGTGACCCCAACTCCCTAGGAAGTTTCCACTTCAAATGTCCAAGGTATTGATTCTGATACTATACAAAAAGTTAGGAAAATTTTGGGATATGCTAAAACTGCTAATGAATGGGTTGAGGGACTATATCATGATGGTATTTTCTTCATTTCTAAATTTATACAATTTTATATTGAGGTGTCTGGTAAAACAAAAGAATTGGTGACTAAGCTCCAACAAATTAGAAGAGAGCATAGTAGCACTTTTGTGCTTTCAAAATAAATTGTTGAGTTGGTCTCCATGGAGCATATTTTGTTGGTTGGGGAAAAGATAGTGGATGATCCCAAAGAAATTGATCCCAATTGGCTTGATTCTTTGGAATGGAAGCTATCAATTTATCAAGAAAGTATTAAAAAAATATTTTTTAGATAATGGTGAAAATAAAGGAAAATTTTAATTCTCTCAAAGTGGACCTCGCTGATGAATTTGATGAGAAAATCTTGGATATCACAGACATAATAAAGCAATACAAAGAGGTGTATTATAGAGAGGTGGGTGATCCTGAAACTTCCACTGTTGATTCATTTAGGAAATTGAGCACTATGTAGACCTATTTGAAAGGGGCTAAGTTTGAAAGTGATGATATCTATGAGGCACTTGCTAAATTTGATTGTGCACTATCAAAATGGAGGATGAGATTGCGGATAACCACAACTCCAAGGAGAAAAAGCATCACTACAATTGTCACAAAGTACTATGAATATAGGAAAAAGATAAAGGCTCGAGATGCATTACAAAAATAGCAAGAGGAAGAAGTTATTGAAGGTGAGAGAACCAGTGTGGAGGTTATTGATTAGTTTTAATTATTATGCTATTTTCTTTAATTTGGCTCTTGAAACTTTTAAAAGACTTTTATTTTATTTTTGAAGCAATTATCTTCAAGAAACCGTTTTCTAGACTATTTGTAATCTTTAAATATGGGGATGATTTTTGGCTATAGGATCTTTTGTGAAAACTTTATTTTACTCATTAGAAAAACTCTGCTATATTTAGTTTACTATTCTTCTATTATTTCAATATATAGAAAGACTATGGTGAAATTGATGTAGGCATGATCTTTGTGTTATGGTGTATGAATTTATTCTGCTTATGCTAAGTAATTTTCCTTTGGATTATCTATTATTGGGATGGTAGATGTGTGATTAGTTTCATTGTTGTGGGATGTTTATCTTTGAATAAATATTTTATGGTGATGGATGCATAGGATCCTTTAATATAGTTTCAATATTTCTAGTAGTTAGATATTCATTATTTAAAGTTTTGTGATCACCTTTCAAAGCTTTCAGGTTAAAAGCATCACATTTCACTTGCTTCTAGTTAAAAGCAATCTTAGTTAAAAAAAAGTTCATTCATTGAACATCTGAAGAAGGTAGCTACCATCTTTTAAAATAAGTAGAGAATCAGTATAAAATATTGTTATTAATAATTCAACTGTTGTTAAATTTGTCACCTCCATGGGTGTAAGGATGTAGAGTTAGGTGAAAAAGCTATTAACCAAATATTTTTGTTCTTGTAGCCAAAAGAGTTAGAGCCCCTCTAGTGCAAGCTCCTAGGAATCAGTTTGTGAATCAAAGAAATTAGTTGAACAATAGACAAAATCTTCCACAGAACAATTAGCAAGTGGGAGTTGGTGACTCTATAATTTATTCTTGTTTGTTCAACTTTGGAGTGTAAAAGATACACAAGGGGAGATAAAAAGAAAGGCATTGTTCATAATTTTTTTGAGTTACTAGAAGCGGTTGGTTTCTCATCCTTTGCACCTAACTGAAAGGTTAAATCTATTAGTATACCACCCTCTCCCACCCATAAAGCTAGTTCCCCTAGGGCTTCTAATACATCCTATCAAGCTCTTCTCTTGCACAACATAGTCCTTCCTTTGCAAATAAATTTTCCTCTCCATAATCCTATTGTGGTGGCGTATCCTCAACGTGTTCCTTAGGGTGCCATAATAGGTCCCCTCACCTTTGGAGCTAGAGTTCAACTACATGATTTACCGAAGCACTCAAGGAAAATTGTACCAAAATTCAATAGAGATGGGAAGATTTCTCCTGATGAACACATGCAAACTTTCTTTTTCACCTCCTCTATCCTTGTTGTGCAACATGAGGATGTTGCTATGAGACTTTTTGTAGAATCTCTAACTGGTGTTGCCACTGATTGGTTTTATTCCCTTTCAAATGACTCTATTAATTATTGGGCTACCTTGAGAACAAGATTTGGAAAATGATTTAAGACTACATAAAATGATCAATTTCTGGTTGCTCAGTTGGGATCTATGAAAAAGGAAGTTCATGAACCAATGAAGGAATTTGTAGCTAGGTTCAACAAATTGTATAATAGGATTTCTGCAAACATGAGGCCAGGGAATAAATTATTGAAGGAAAGTTCATCAACACCCTACCACTAGATTTGAGCTTCACTATCAAAAGAGAAGGTGTTGCTAATGTGGACGCCACTCAAGACTTGGTTGTATCCATAGAAGATGACTTGATTGTTGCAATAAAATAGAAAAAAGGAATTGCATACTGGTAAACCTTCACCAGTAAATTCCACTGACCTGGTTATACAAAGATTGGCCAATGATATAATTACTCTTAAGATATAGATGCCAAAGGGTCCTTCATAGACACCCTATCAAGATATCCCTAGGAGAGATTACAATTATCAAGGAGCTCCCAATAAGACATTATCTTTGGGTGCCCCAACTCAAATATTGGCAATTGAAGGTGCTCGTTCTTCAAGCAAAAGTAGTCATTGATATTTTCACCTAACTTCAGATCATGATGGGGCTACCTGCCTAGAAATGGTTTGATTCATGCAAATGATGTCAACCAATGAATGTGCACAAGAGCCATATGTGGAGGATCCTGGTCAATCTCAAGATTCTGGCATGAATTTCTTTGAATATGTACCAAATTCTGAAGCTAAAGAAGATGTGTATATCAAAGTAGATGATCCAAATTGTATTGTTTTCACAAGAGCACAATATGTGAAAGGGGAAACATCTGATTTATTTTTAGCTCCCAAATATATCCTGACAAAGAAAAATAAACCAGAGTAGAATGTGTCCAAAAATACAACAACTGAGGTAACCCCTACACATTCTTTTGATTCTTCTAACGCTAGTTCATTTGATATAGTGGAGTCATGCAAAAATACAAAAATTCAGATTTCCCAAGCTAAATATTAAGGCTCAATCTCACAGAGTTAGACAAACTGGTCAAATACATTAAAAAAGAACCTTTACCCTCTCAATGCAATTCTCAAGTGTCCTCAAAATGTGAAGTCCCTATAGAGAACCAAGTCTACACTAATTTCGTTGAGAAAATTTTAGACTAGCCAAATCCTTTTGCAAAATTAGAACCTTTCTACATGTCATCGTACATTGTTGGTTTTAGATTGAGCAATTGCATTATTGATTCCGGAGCTTAATAAAATGTAATTCCTTCCCAAATAGCTAAGGCTGTAGGTTTATATTTTACATATTCATAGTGTAAATTTTATTCTATGTATTATTCCCCATTCCCTATTATAGGTTAGATCAAGAATGCTCAAGTAGCTTTAGCTACTTTCACCAAGAAGAGATTGAAATTAACTATATTAGTTACTGATATCCCAAATAGTTATGGGATACTTTTGAGTAGAATATTTTCTAGAGAATTGGGTGGGGAAATAAAAATGAATTGGTCTCATGCCCTGATACCATTAGATGGGAAGAAAATACACTTAAACCTTGAACCCAAGGTTAAATTCACAATTTTGAAGTCAGGTGATCAGAGGGAAAATATTTTGTTTGTTGAAACAGGGCTGGGTACTTATATGTGTACTTCTAACAAAGAATTAAACCCAAGCCTTGTTAGTCAACATTTATTTAATGAGTTGTGGACATTGGAATTTGAAGGAAGTTGTGCTTATGTTAGATCAGGTGCAGGAGTAGTTCTAATTTCACAAGACGGTTTGAAGGAATTTTATAATACCAATAACATAGCTGAGTACAAATCCCTATTGCTTGGTTTAGGATTAGCTAAAGAAAAGGGTATTAAGCAATTGTGAGTTGTGGGAGATGCTGAATTTATTGTGAAATAGGTTAGGAATATTGACACTGTGAAAAATGGTTGGCTTAAACATTATAGAAATAGGGTTTTGGATTGTATAGAAGATTTTGATGTCTTTTCTATAGAGTCAATTCCAAGAGAAAAAAATACTAAAGTTGAATCCCTAGCAGACTTGGCATCATTACTTTTACCACACCCTAATTTTAAAGATAAGCCCTATCGTATTGAGATTGTGTACCGACCTAGTTTTCCTGACTATGTAAATCACTGGCAAGTATTTGATGATTATCAACAGATTATTAAGGTTTTAGAAAAAGTTGAAGCTTTTGCTCACATCTATTTTGAAGGTAGTGATGATAGAATTAATGATATATTAGAAGGTGAAATTACTACTCCTGATGGAAAGGAAACATGGATCATTCAGTTGAAAGGAAATAAGATTCCTAAGGGTTTATATTGAGTAAAGTTTATGTTGAATCGTCTGTTGAGTATGATAAGGTGAATATTGGCACAAAAGATGATCCTAAGATTGTTTGTATTGGAAATTGTTGTTTTGTAAATCAGAGAGAGAAATTGATCTCTTTATTAACATGTTACAAGGATGTCTTTCCATGGTGTTATGCTGATTTGAAGAAATTTAGAAATGGAGAATTCTAACATAAAATTCCATTAAAACCTGGTGCTATGCCTTACAGATAAAAACAACAGAGTTATAACCCTAAGGTAGCAGAAGCCATTTTTAATGAGATAGAAAAAATGTTGAAAGCAAAGATCATCTATCTGATCCATCATTCTACATGGGTAGCCAATATAGTTCATGTTAGGAAGACAAACGAAGAAATAAGGATTTGTGTTGACTTCAAGAGCTTAAATCAGGGTTCTCTAAAAGATAACTATCCTCTACCTATTATGGGCCATATATTGCAAATAGTCACTGGTTTTGAAATGATGTCCATGCTTGATGGGTTCTCGAGATATAATCAGGTTGAAGTAGCCTCAGAGGATCAACATAAAACAACATTCACTACTCCCATTGGTGTCTTTTCCTATAATAGAATGCCATTTGGTCTTATAAATGTAGGGGACAATTTTCGAAGGGCCATGGATTTATCTTTTGGTGATTTAAGGAATAAAATCATTGTGATTTATTTGGATGACCTAACAATTTTTTCTAAAAAGAGAGCCAATCATTTTCATGATTTGGAAGTAGTATTACTACATTGCAGGGAGGAGGGGATCTGTTTAAACCGTAAAAATTCCATCTTCGCTATAACTAAAGAAAAAATCTTAGGTCATATTGTTTCAAAGGATGAAATTAAGATAGACCCTGAGAGGGTGAAAGCTATCATGCAGTTGAGCTTACCTGCAAATAAAGATGGCACCAAGTATTTCTTCAGCCAAGTAAATTTTTTAAGAAGGTTCATGCCTGATTTTGCTGAGTTAACAGAGCCTATTTCTAACATGATAAATGATCATCCTGTGTTCAAATGGAGTAGTGAGGAAAAATAATTATTTGAAGACATAAAAACTACCGTTGAAAGTGCACCAATCCTCATGCATCTAGATTTTATTATATATAGCTATGCATCACAACAAACATTTTAGATCCCAATCAGTGCCAATGAGTTACTTCTGTAGTTTATTAGAGTCAAGAGGGAGGCAAATGAACCAATAGTGGCTTTCAATAATAGATTTCATAAGGCTTATGCTAGGCTGCAACCCCCTTATGCTGTAGATGATTCCTCTGCCAGGGAGGTTTATTATGAGGCTTTGGATAGTTTAACATCTAATTTCATGAAATGGAAAGCAAACCCTCCTGATAGCTTATTTGAAGCTTATGATGTGGTTGTTAAAGTGAGTATAGATTTGAGACAACACTTGTTTGGACCCTTGGCTAACCAAACACCTATGATGAGTTCAGTACCTCAATTATCCTTGGTTCCACATCCAGTTCAACCCTTGAGTCAAGCTACACCCACACCAAATTACCACTCAGATATGAACTAGCCTGCATTCTTTCATCAGCAAGCTAATATACCTAGTTACTTATAGAGGTCTAAGATATTTAATCAACCCTTGAACCATGGGTCACATACTGTTTATATGTAGAATTCAGCTGGTATTGTTCCTCCATCAAATAGTCTAGACAACGAGAGGATGGATGCACTCACAGAGCTAGTTGAGAAGTTGAACACTGAAGTCACCTACCTAAGGCACCAAAATAGTCAATCCCAGGTAGCCCAAAGGGGGATTCAGTCCAACTATGATCAAATCAGTAGGGATATGATGCAAGCTCAATGGTAGAATCTTAATAGGGGAAAGTATTTTGAAGATCAACACTCAGGGCCAACATTGGATGGAAGGCAGCCACCACATTGGAATGATGGAGAAGCCTTAGCATCTCTGGATCAGCCAAACAATCATAAGAAAACTAGTGGAATTTACCTAGCTGAAGCAACTCTTTCAAGATGGTGTAGGGTTCATAACACTAATCAACACTCTGAGTTGGACTATCAAGAATTCCAAACTGTTGCATCTATTTTCTAGCAGAAAGTTCAACATGCCAACAACAGTTCGATTGGATGGGAGATAGTACCATCTAATCCTTATGACATATCTATTATGGTGGTGAATCATGTCCCATTTCCAAGAAGTGAAGAGAATGGACTAGAAGAAGGACAAGACAAAAGTGTTGAAACATGGTATGTATACAGTGAAGAATCTATAGTTCAACCTTTTGGAAATAATGAGGAGAATGATAATGGCCCACTAGATGAAGAAGAGTCTACAACTAAAGAGGTTCAAGCATTCCATCATGTGCCAACTCAGTATTTCATAAGTGGAGGACAATCTGATGCTGATAAAGGAGGAAGCATTGAAATCAACAACAATAAACTTGTGGTTAGCTCTGAGGACAACTGTTCTACCATGACTGTAGAGAAAATAGTTGAATGTGTGGTAGAAGAACTCAAGAAATTCTAAGTAAGTCTCTCTACTCATGAGTTGTTAGGGGATCTTGTGATCAGGGGTGCAGTACTAAGGTCTCTTGAAAGAGATATACTTTCTAAACAAAAGGGTGCTCCAAGCCATGCTAATACAAATACTTTAAAGGAGGTACTCTTGTCTGAAACAAGCTTGGAAAATTATGTACTGGCAGTTGACCCTCAAGGATGGGAGGCTAAGGAAATCCTCATGTTACATGATATACCTATTCATAAATTTGACAGTGTTGAAGCATCGGTAGAATCAACAAAAGGGGTGGAGG
Organism: Sequoia sempervirens; assembly: GCA_007258455.2. NCBI lineage: Eukaryota > Viridiplantae > Streptophyta > Pinopsida > Cupressales > Cupressaceae > Sequoia > Sequoia sempervirens. The sequence goes on from VDFB02252616.1 coordinate 59,137,912, forward strand.
AGCAAGCATGGTTGTCATATTATACAAAGAATGTGCATCAAATTACGAGGAATGAGTTTCCAATAAAATAATTTCAACAAGCTACTGGTGAATGTCTAGTAGAAGAGTCAATTGGCATGGGATCTGAGGTCATAGCAGTAAACACTGAGGAAGCCTTGGAGGAGGTTGAGCTTTCAAATGAGGAGCCTCAATAGATTGTTAATGAATGTCTCATGAAGCAAATTGTAGGATATGATATTGTTGATAAAGAAGTTGATGTTCCTAAGGGTTATAGTTACAAACCTGAACCAGTGCCAATAAAAGAATTTAGGGAGTTTTCTTGTTCATCTAATTCCATTTTCTTTTATTTGATGATGGACTAAATATTGAAAATTCACAAATTTTAGGTATTAAGGATGAGATAGCTGATGTGATTCATACGAATGTTCAGGAAAAATTGAAGGATGTTGAAAACATAAATGTTGCAGTCAATGTTGGTGAGCTTGACCACATTGTAGTATGTAAAGGCATGCTTATAGATCAGTCTATGAGGCCTCCTGAAAAACATCATGATGGGGAAGTACTATACATGCCAGGGCTTCTACATTTTCATCATTGACCCCTCGCAAAGACATTCAAACAAGTGAAAAGTTCCATGTTTACACTTCTGAATCTATTCAATATGATTTTCACCCTGAATTATTCATTGAAGACTCCAATTCTTTTTTGCATGTTTTGGATGCAAGAGGGATATTACATCATCAGTGGAGACCTTCTGTCGACATAGATATCAACTCTTCACAATTGAAGAATGATGAACACAACATTTAGTCCACAACAGCACAAAATCAGGTTGTTTCTCTCCTTGTTGAAAATTATGAATCTTATCAATTTGATTATGGAGGTTTAGGAAAGACAACTTGCATATGGATTGATCATCGTTTCAATGAGTTTCCTCAATTGATGATTATCCCTATCAATAAGGTTAAGTTTGAATGCTAAAATTTGGTGATTTACTTCACTGAGTATAAGGATAAGTTTGCATTCTTAAGAACTGTTACTTTCACCTTATTGCTTGTCCATGCACTGAAAAGTCAAGTAGGTGTAGGTCTCAGTTTATCATGTCTAGTAATGAGTCATTTTGGTGTTTCTTTGTATATAGTTTGATTTGAATAAACGAAGATTGCTCTACTCTCTTTAAGTTTTCTTTTCTTCTCTTGCTTTCTTTAGATTAGGTTGCATTAGTTTAGGGTTTTCTTTTGGTTTGGTTTGTTTTTTCTCTTCTTTTGCTTTGGGGGTTTTCTTCTTTTCTTTTGGGTGTATTGCATCTGCATGATAATCTTATTCATTATATGGGACTGTTCTAAGTATTTCATTGATGGACTTTAATCATGTGTCTTGAATGGATGGTTGAGATCTTTTGTTAGTGTCAAGCGGTCTGAATGTTTGATCTAAAGAAGATGGGTCACTGGTTTGATTTGAACTTGAAGAATTTTGAAATCCTATATCTTCCTTATATTTTAAGAATCCTAAGGTTGATGTGAGGTCATGTTAGGTGAAAAATATTATTTCTACTTTAGTGCCACTATGGTTCTCAGCCCTGAGTGTGAACTTTGTTTTTCACAGGTTGGAAGAAAAAGTGAAAATAAAAGGAATATCAGAAAAGAAAGGAAAAGAGAAAATATTGAAAATCAAAATAATGGATTCAACTTATCAGGGGTATCCAAATATCTCTATCGGGGCTATGGACGGCTGGCTGGCAGTAGAGTTATGTTCAGGATAATTATAGTGATAACTTCGTTGGGGCTAAGGATGCCTGGCTGGCAGTGAGGCTCTATCTAGGTTGCTTTTGGAGTTAGAATCTTTACTTAACCTAACTTGACTGAACTTGGTTTCCGCAGTAGCTCAAGGAGGGAAATGAACTCATGCGCACACACTTGGATTTTTAGTTTATGGAAGGTTCAGTCTACCTTTGGTTTTGATTCTTTAATCTTGCATTTTGTTTTGTTTTCCTAATAGGGATATCAAAACCAGAGATTCTGGGTTCATGATTCTTGTTTGTCATCAAAATGCTCTAGAGCATTTTCCCAGTGGAGGTCGCCATTTGTTTTGTAGTTTTAGCACACACACCCCACTGAAAGTAGGGACCCTCTCTTGCTCTAATTTTTTGATGCTTTGGCCCTTTTGTTTTGAGGATTTGGTTGCTTTGGCATGTGCTTGAATGATTATCTTGCTTGTGAAAATGTCTCTTTTGAAGAAATATTTTGAAAATCCTAAGTCTTTGAGGTAATTATGGGTTTTTCTTTATTTTCAGGAAAACTCCCTCTGGTCGGAATTCCCCGAACGCCTTGGAAACCTGACGAGGCTAGTTTTGCATTGTTTCCAGAGATTTCGGTCCTTCGTGAAATTCTGTGGTGACCATATTTTTTCAAAATTCCTCCAGGCCCTCAGATTTCCAAATTTCTTTTGGACCTCAGATCCTTAAGTTTGTTGTCATATGAATTCTATAGCTTATGTTTGTTGATCTCTTAAGGGAATTTGTGTCAAACATCTATTTCATTTTTCTTGCTTTGCATCTGTTAGAACTGTAAAAATCTGATGTTTACACATATGCTTTCATTCATAATTTTCCAAATATGTGCTTTCTTGAACACTTTCTACCCATTGTTTGACATTTTGTCCCATTAATCAATCGAATCATGCATTCTGTACATTCTGGTGCCTATCAGCATAGGTCCATGATTGTCTTCCCAACTCATGTTGCCTTTGTGTTGACATATGTTTGCTACAAGTATTTCACCAAGACTTCATCATTGTTACAGTGACAGGCATTTGCCTATTGGTTTCTACTGGCAAATTGGGGATGCATATCAGGAGGAGTCATGGCTATCACTGTAAGGTCTTGGCAAGTGACCTTCGGTCTCGCCGACCTTACACATGGTTTTTCTTTGAATTGACTTTCAGCGTGAGATTGGTCCTCGGGGTGAGCTCTTACCGACCTCACTATGTCTCGCCGACCGGTGCAAAAATGACTTTTCGATGAGAGGCTTTGTCATCGGGGAGAGGTCATAGCAAAGGGGTGTGTGTTATGTTGACCATGGGCACTTGGATATGTTTTGGCAAAGGATATTTCCCATTGGTGTAACATCACAGTGAACTGCAAGGGTCTAACCGACAAACACATTAAAAGTTTCACTTCGGCATGAGTTTTCTCTTGTCTCGGTGACTCAAGAAATAAAATAACTTTTGGTGAAATAGGATGAAGTCTATAAGAGGTCTCCCTGATCGTTGGGTGTTATAGCGACACACATGATGGGATCTGATTGGTAAGAGAAATGAAGGGTCCGAGCGACACAAAGTGAATTAGGAGTTTTTGGTGTGGCTAAATGAACTCTTTGAGACATCTCATCGACCATCTATTATCTTGGTGAAGGCGATGATGGGAACTCATCAGTGAGAAACCAAAATGTCTTGGTGATCTATGGAGAGGTGGTCTTCGGCAAGAGTTTCAACGAAATCTGGGGTTTCACCGACAAAGCACATCAGGATAAGTCTCAGTGAATGAGATGAAGGAATGAGTTCAGTGTAACTTTTGGCATCGGTATGAGTCTCTTCGAAGGCTCATTATCTTGTCGATGAATGGCTTCATTGGTAAGACTTATTTTAGTTGGTAGGAAAACTAAAATGTCTTAGCAAGGTGCCCAGTCTCGCCGATGGAGCATAGGGGGACTTTGTCGGCAGGAATTTACTGTTGTTTCTGTTATCTCTCAAAAATGCAGGTTTGAACCACGAAAGGTTGCCAAGCTTTCACAACATTTTAGGGTAACAGAACAAGGTTTGAAAGAATTAAATCTTCTACTCTCCAGGCACTACTAGACCTAGGTGGGTGTACCTATAATAAATGAAGTAGACTTGACTATTGATCTTATCTTCATGCCATGATTTTTCCGAGATGGAAAATTGAAATGGATAAAATAAAATGGATTTGGTATATATTGTATACTAGCATTCAAAACTAAACCCTAATATGCTCAGTTAACAGATGTAAAAAGTATGAATAAAACTAAATGATGGAAACAGTGAGACCAATGCCTTATATAATGTGCAGAGTCAAATGAAATCATAGACAACTGAATTCTTTCTGGATTCATTCAAATTGTTTGGCATATTTATTTATAACGAGTATAAAATTGCAAGGTTGTGATTATTGAGTTCTTCTTACTGATAGAATCATAACAACCATGCAAAATAAGTCAACACAAAGAGATCGCCAGAAATCACAATGTCTTCAATTGTATTGAATTATCCAATGACAACAACAATTCCAATGTTATGTGTTACAACACTTGCTCCAAAATTGACCAACTTCTAACCCTAATTCTTACTTTACTACCCTAATTTCTTCTAAGCCAAGAACTACCTCCAATGACTTCTACTACTACCCTTACAAATGAGGCAAAATGCCATATTTATAGAAACCCCCAAGATATGTTGGCCTAATTTAGATTTTAGAATAATAAATGGCCATAAAATAGGTTGGCCAAGAGGAATTCAAAATAAAATAGAATATGCATTAAATGCATGAACTCCATCCAAGTCGGCCTGGGATCTCCAATGCATGCAAAATAATAGGAAAGCATAAATTTTGATGTAGCCTTCCACTAAATACTTTCCCCTTCATCCTTATCTCAATCCAATCTATCTAGAACCTTGAGAAAAATCCCCTCCAGGTCGGCCACAGGTGAATTAATAAATACTTTAAAACATCCATCAATCGAATTAATCTACTCCAGAACTTCCTTGACGACCTTGTGGTTAAATTCAACCTGTACCCAACAAAAACCACCATCAATAATATCCATTATAACATGAGGATCTGAATTAGCCCATCACAAATAATATATTCATCATTCAAATAATTACAAACAAAGATCAAAATCCCCCTAAAATATCGTTAAAGCATAATTTATGCACAGTTCAGGATTTTCACCCCTTCGCAGAATTCAGGCCAGAAAGGAATTTCAGAAAAATCCAAGCCAAGTGGATTCTGGTGAAATAAGCACAAAATCATCCAATGATCATCTAATCAATCACAATCAGATAAGAAACAACATGAAAGATCTTAATATTACTTAGATTAATTAGATGATGCACAATCAGTAGCTAATAATTCATGCTATCTCACAACCCTTCATTTTCAACAAAGTTTTAGAGAATTTCGCCTAGGACAAAATTCCATAGAAACAACAATAGTCTACAAATTCCAGAAAATGAAGAGACAATGGAAATTCTAGGAAAATCTAGAGGGAGTGGAAATCTGTGAAGCAGGTGAAACTCCAAATCATTGTAAATTTTGGGAAAATGCAGGGGACAAGGAAAATCAGGGAAATCTGGTAGCGAAGGAAAATCCCGAAACTGAATGTTGACATTCTTTGTTAAGAAATAACTTGCACAATAGAAGAATATGATATGAAATATCCTACAAATACTTGATAATAACTAAGAATAACAAGCCACTTCGAGGGGGCAAAGCTCCCAATATCTCTAATGAGAACACACTTCACACTTGATGATGAAATAAGACTCACAACCTCCTATATATACCTATTTATGCCAAGGATATCACCTAGGCCGACTTAGACACACCTATATAAGACTTAGGCCAACCCAAACAACTAAATAACAATATACTAATGATAATATGACTTAATAGAGAGTTAAGATAGCCACAAGCGACTATTCATAACCCGATGTACAATAATATTAAGGGTGTAGCATGCCCCCCTTCTTCAAAGAAGCATTGTCCTCAATGCTAATCAAGTTTGGAAACTTTTGAATGAACTCCCATCTTCCCACGTGGCATCTTCAACTGGTAACTTCTTCCATTGGATGAGATACTCAGTGATAGTTCTATTCCTCAGCTTCTTTGTGCATGTTTGACGAATGCACTCTGGTTCCAAAATGATTCTTCCTTCTTCATCCAACTCGGGAAGTGTTGTTTGAGTGGGAATATTATGCCCAATTACCTTCTTCAAACAGGAAACATGAAAAATTGGATGTATCTTTGTTGTTGGTGGCAACTCAAGCTTGTAGGAAACACTACCGATCTTCTGCATGATTTGGTATGGACCATAATGCTGGGAGGCAACATTATTCTTTCTTTGCTGCTTTAGTGAGATTTTCTTATAAGGCTGCAATGTAAAAGACCAATCCCAACTTCAAAACTTCTTTCCTCTGATATTTGGTATGCCTGTTGTTTCATTAGATTTTGTGCCTAGCTAAATTCTCCTTGAGTCCTGAAAGTACTTGTGGTTGATGAAGCAAGTGGTCTTCTACTGCCTGAACTCTTAGGGACACCTTAATTGATGATGTGATGGAAGGAGGATGATATCCATAAAGTGCCAAAAATGGAGACATTTTTGATGAGCTATGAAAAGAAGTGTTATACCACCATTCTGCAAGTGGTAGCCAATCTACCCATTGAGACTATTTCTCTGAAGTGAAGCAACGCAAATATCCTTCCAAACACTTATTAGCAACCTCTGTTTGCCCATCTGATTGAGGGTGGTATGAAGAGCTAAGAGCCAATTGAGTACCCAAACATGAGAATAAATCTTTCCAAAAGTGACTAGTGAAGATAGGATCACGATCACTAATAATAACTTTAGGTGTACCATGTAGCTTTTGGATATTCTCCAAAAAAGCTCTAGCCACTACACTTGCTGTAAAAGGATGTGCTAATGCAATGAAATGTGCATATTTAGTGAGCCTATCAACCACCACCATGATGACATTATGACCTTTAGATTTGGGAAGCCATGTGATGAAGTCCATGGATATCTCTTCCCAACGCTGGCTAGGAATAGATAAGGGTTGCAAGAGACCTGGTGCCTTAATTGTCTCCCCTTTATGCCTTTAACACACCAAACATTCAGCCACAAATTTTGAACATCCTTTAGCCCCTCCCAAAAGAAATCTTGCTGTTAGTATGTCTTCAAGAATCTGAATGATGACCACTTACTTGGGGACTCATGCAACTCTATGAGGAATCTTGATTTTAAGGTTTAAGAATTCTTGCAAAGATACAAAGCTCTTTATACCCAGAGTATCTCCCTTCCAACAAAACTTATCTGAGCTACTAGGATCACTTTTTAATTGCTTGATGAGATTACTTGTCGCAACATCATTTTTCCACTCTGCTTTGGCTTCCTCCACCCAATTTACTTGTAATATTGAAAGGGCGCACAATAAGGCTTCATCTTTCTCATCCTTCCTTGAAAGTGCATCTACTACAATATTTTCTTTCCCTTTCTTATATACAATCTCAAAGTCATATCCTAACATCTTAGTGACCCATTTTTGTTGCTCTTTAGAAGATGGTCTTTGTTCCAAAAAATAATTTAGGCTATCATGATTTGTCTTAACCTCGAAGTGTCTACCCAATAGATAAGGCCTCCATTGTTTAACTGCATGGAGGATTGCTAGCATTTCCTTCTCATAAATGGGTTTTAATTGATTCTTTCCCTTTAATTGACGACTCTCAAAAGCAAATTGACGACTCTCAAAAGCAATTGGTCGACCATCTTGCATAAGCACTGCTCCTATCCCATTTCCAGAAGCATCACATTCCACAATGAATTCTTTGGTGAAGTCAGGAGTGGCAAGTACCAGAGTTGAACACATAGCCTCCTTCAACTTCAAATGTTGTATTGGCGTACTCCATTCCAAATGAAAGGAATCCCTCTTCAATAGAGGGTGAGAGGTGCCATAATCAGAGATCATAATTTTCTCACAAATCTTATATAGTACTCACAATCCCAAGAATCCTCTCTTTAATGGTTTTGGAATAGCCATTCCATGATAGCCTTAATTTTGTTAGGGTCCACCTTTACTCCTTCATGTGAAACTATGTGTCCCAAATACTCCACCTCCTCAGAAGACCAAAATCACACTTGGATGGCTTAGCATAGATTTTATGATCTTCAAGCATTTGTAATGCTTGGTCCACATGTTGCAAATGTTCTTCCCAAGTCTTGCTATAAATTAATATATCATCAAAGAATACTAACACAAACTTTCTCAAGAACTTCTTAAAAATGGAATTCATCAAACTTTGGAATGTAGATGGTGCATTGGTAAGACCAAATGGCATCACCAAAATTCATAATGACCCTGACGAGTCTGAAATGTTGTCTTACAAATATCTTCCTCCTTAATTCAATTTGGTGATAACTGCATCTAAGATCTAACTTGGTAGAAAACATAGCTCCATTTAATTCATCTTAGCAAATCATCAATGACTGGAATTGAAACTTTATTCCTTTAATGGTGTACATGTTGAGCACTCTATAACTGACACATGCCAAGTATCATCCTTCTTATGTACCATCACCACAGAGGAGTAGCACTTTGGCTATGCCTCGATGATTCCTAATTTCTAGCATCTCTTCAACAATATTTCTATCCTCACTTCTTTGTATGTGTGGATACTCTATATAAGGTCTGGATGTTCAAAGGTTGGCTCCTCGATCAATCAGGTGGTACGATCATGATCCCTCTTAGGAGGAAGTCCTTAGGAATATCCCAAGAACAACTAAGTGATGATCAATTATAGTTTGCAAATCTAGATGAGTAGGAGTATTAGATTGAAAGACTTCTAATGAACATAGTTGGGCCACAAATCCATCCACTCCTTTCTTAAGCAACTTTTGCATTTGATGAGATCTTACCATTTGTGGAGATTTTACCTTCAACCCCCTTAGCTCTACTAGCCTTCCTTCTGATTGAAATCTCATGAATAGTTCTTTGAAGTTCATCTCAATTGTTTCCAATGTAGTAAGCCATTGTACTCCCAAAACAATATCTGTTGCACCCATGGATATCGCATACATTGGGGTATCAAGTTGATAATCTCCCATGGATAATTTAATGCTATGAAACTTCCCTGAACAACTAACTGTACCACCATCTGCAATCAAAACTTGAAACTCTTAAGCTAGATATATGAAACAATTTAGACGAGTAGCTAACTTTTTGTTGATAAAATTATGAGTACTACCTGGGTCAATCAACACTGTTACCTTTTGCTTCTTTAGGAACCCCACCACCTTGAGAGTTTGTGGAGCGCTGAAACCTGAGAGTGCATGGCAAGAAATTATTGGTTGAGAATCATGTGATTCCTCATTAGACTCCCTTTCATCTTCTAGTATGGGTTCCTCCTCTTCTTCCTCATTGGGACCTTCAATGTAAAACAATTTCTTTTCACTACATTTATGTCCTTGACTGTATTTGCTATCACAATTGAAACACAAGCCTTTTTCTCTTTCCTCCTCAATTTGTTGTGAAGTCAACTTAGTAGGTTGTGTTGAATATCCTTTCTCTCTTGTCACATTAGCCCCTTGCTTCTTAGGAATCAAATACTTCTCCTCTACCCTGCGTGCTAAGATAAAAGACTCATTTATGGAACTAGGGATAAACATGCATACCTCATGTTGAATGTGATCCTTGAGACCACCCAAGAATAAGTCATTCAAGTTTTCCTCCTGTGAATTGTATATGCCCTAAGGATAGATTTGGAATTGTCAATATAACCTTTAATCGATCCTATTTGTTGAAGTTTAGCTTAGTCAAGCAAAGAAGTTGTTCCCAGGACGCCATTGCTATATTGTGCTTGGGAGTTCCTCCTCAGAAACTGGACCTCATGAGACGTGAGCCCCTTTACTCGAAGGAGTGCAGCCACCGTGATACCAAAATGAATTGATCCTCGTCTCTAGATATATATGCTGAAGCCATCGTGGACCTTTTGTCCATTTGGGGAATTGTTGTAATTTCTCAAAAAATTCTCCATTTGGTTTATCCATGTTAGAGGATCCTACCATCAAACTGTTTTGGCGATATCCACCTTTTGGAAATAAATTCCTAGATCCCATAGAGTACTAAAAGCTTAAAATGTAAGAGTATCAATCTAGACCCTTTCACCTTGGCTTTGAGAACTCCTTTCTTGATTCACTGTGAGGTGCTTTTTAACATGTTTCCATATGTCGTATATATCTCCTTAGGTCACACATATCCATCTTAATTGAGGAAACATCTTCCTTGACCTTATTTATTTCCTCATTATGAGTAATATCCTTGATTGTTTCACCATCCTTATCAGGAGTCTTCCCCAGAGTGACATTCTTTGTACCCCTTGCTGAAGGCCCCGACATGATGGAAACCACTAATGTTGAAATAAATCAGACAAACGAAACTTAAATTCTCTCAAATTTTTACTATAATCTCCTTTATTATGTCTTCAAAAACCCAATAAAAATCAAACTCCAATTCAACAAGATGTGCGAGATATGTAGATTCCAAAAAAATAGTGTAGAAACCCTAATTCTGCAATAATTCGCTTAATTTTACTCCAATTCTTCTAAAATCTGGACTGTAGCTTCTTAATATGTTCTTCAAAAACCCTTTAAAAATAAAATAAAAAATTCACCAAAATTTGAAAGATATGCTCTTCCCAAAATCGCCTTTAAAATTGAGAAAAACCTTGCCTCTATGGTGCCAAGATCATGCTCTGATACCACTTGTTAAGAAATAACTTGCACAATAGAAGAATATGATATGAAATATGCTCCAAATACTTGATAATAACTGAGAATAACAAGCCACTTTGAGGGGGAAAACCTCCAAATATCTCTAATGAGAACACACTTAACACTTGATGATGAAATAAGACTCACAACCTCCTATATATACCTATTTATGCCAAGGATATCACCTAGGCCGACTTAGGCACACCTATATAAGACTTAGGCTGACCTAAAAAACTAAATAACAATATACTAATGATAATATGACTTAATAGAGAGTTAAGATAGCCACAAGCTGACTATTCATAACCCGATGTACAATAATATTAAGGGCGTAGCATTCTCACATGACTTCACTCAAATTGATCGAACAATCACAAATTTAATGAACTAGGCTCAAATGCTACTTGTCTCAAATCATTTATTGATGGATCCAAACTCAAAATTCACCCAAGGGCAATTCGATTGGTGTTGGTGGTGGCTCCAAAGTCGAAACCCTAACGTTCCGCCATGAATGTACAGAATCGACCCCACTCTTCATTCATGTTCAGCCAACCTAGATAAATTCCTCTGAAATCTTTAAAGCAAAGCTATCATTGGGTGCAAATGAAAATGAATAGCTAAAATCTATTTGGAATATCAATTCTATCGAACGCAAGAGACTCAGGACCGAAACCCATGGAAGAAGAATGATTCAAAAGGTCAGCGACTGGCATGATATCCAAACGTTAAGTAAATGCAAAGAGACCAAGAAAACACAATCAAAGTCAGAAATCCCAGAGCTTGGACACCAAACTCACATGCAACACTTAGAGGTTGAGCTTTCCCAGATGATGTTAGCTCTCAAAAATGCAGGTTTGAACCACGAAAGGTTGCCAAGCTTTCACAATGTTTTAGGGTAACAGAACAAGGTTTGAAATAATTAAACCTTCTACTCTTCAGGTGCTGCTAGACCTGGGCAGGTGTACCTATAATAGATGAAGCAAAATTAACCTATGATCTTCTTTCCTACAGCAATTTATCCACAATGGCATATGGAAGTGGACAAAATGGATCAAACTTGGTACAAATTGTACACTAAAATGAAGACTAAATCCTAATATGCTCCATTAATAGTTGTAAAAGAAAATATGAATGAGACTAAAAGATATAAATGGTGAGACCAGTGCCTTATATGGGATACAAAGTCAAATGAAACCTTAAATGAGTGACTTCTTTCTAGAGGATATTCAAATTGTTTGGCATATTTTATTTATAACTGGTATAAACATGCACGACTGTGATTATTAAGTTCTTCTTACTGATCTAAATGAATTCCCTGATTACTGTGATTAATTAAAAGGATTTAATCCTTCCTTGAAAGAACCTATCAACCAATCACATAGATACAACAAATTTGTACTGATAAACCTAACATAAACTTGTTATGTTCATTTAAATAACCAGACAATATCAATTTTAGAGATAACTTAAATAACTCTTTCAATAGGCACAACAAAACAATTGACACCAGAGATACATCAACAAATTAGATAATTCTCATTGATATCTCCATGATTTTCAAAACATACACCAGAGTCTCAAATCTATTGAACAATGTGTTCCTTTGAACTATAATTACTCTATCCTACTGTATTCTACTATCTCTCTTCTTCACATTTGAGAATGATTATTTATACATTGGCATCTGAACAGACGCATTGTTTCATATTCCAATATCAACAAACAGTTGCAACTATTTGTATTTGGGCTTTTCTCACATGTGAGTCTACAACATTCAAGTCTTTGTTAATCATCCACTAAGGCAATCTCCAAAACATCTCTAGAGGTATGTCGAAGGAAACAATATCGCTGATCATCCCTTTGGTCTTTTGTGCCTCGTCGTAACACATCCGAGTTGTGAAGACATCATATCAAAAACCCCTAAAACCCCATTTGTCTCCCATGCATCGCTGTAGCATTCCGCTTGTCACAACAAAGCCGTATAGTATTCTTTTATTCCCTTTCTATTTTGTCTTCGCATTCGTTGTAACTCATCTAGGTCGGTGAGATGTCATAGAGATTACAATATGTTTTGCCGATATGTACTTCTTGTGCCTTCCATTCACCGAGACCCAAGGATCCTCTCACCGAAATGCACCTTGTTCTAACTCATTGTCGCTGTAACTTAATGGTTTCGGGAAGACCTTATAGAGAATCCACCTTGTTCTACCAAAAGTTCCTTTATCTCCCGAGTTGCCGAGACTGTTATCTCTCAAAAATGTAGGTTTGAACCATGAAAGGTTGAGAAGCTTTCACAACGTTTTAGGGTAACAGAACAAAGTTTGAAAGAATTAAACCTTCTACTCTCCAGGCACTGCTAGACCTAGGCAGGTGTACCTATAATAAATGAAGCAGACTTGACTATTGATCTTATCTTCATGCCATGATTTGTTCGAGATGGCAAATTGAAATGGACAAAATAAAACAAATTTGGTATATATTGTATACCAACATTCAAAACTAAACCCTAATATGCTTAGTTAACAGATGTAAAAAGTATGAATAAAACTAAATGATGGAAACAGTGAGACCAATACCTTATATAATATGCGGAGTCAAATGAAATCATAGACAACTGACTTCTTTCTGGATTCATTCAAATTGTTTGGCATATTTATTTATAACCAGTATAAAATTGCAAGGTTGTGATTATTGAGTTCTTCTTACTGATCTAAATGAAATTCCCTGATTACTGTGATTAATCAAAAGGATTTAATCCTTCCTTGAAAGAACCTATCAACCAATCACACAGATATGACAAATACGTACTAATAAACTAGACATAAACTTTTTATGTTGATCTAAATAACCAAGAAACATCAATTTTAGAGACAACTCAAATAGGCATAACATAACAATTGATACCAGAATTTTCCAGCAAATCAGATGATTTTCATTGATATTTCCATGGCTTCAAAACATACAACATAGTCTCAACCCTATGAAACATAGTGTTCCCCCATATTCTCTATTCTCTATCCTATCTAATATATATCTGCATATTGTTTACAAAATAGACATTTATACATTGAGAATATGGAAGGACGCATCCTTTCGGAAATAGAAAAATACAAATTATAAAACATTAGATAGAGAATAATTAGGCTCTATTTAGCCACAAGTGAGTCTTGTTGAGGTGGTCCAAATAATCCTAATGCTCATATGTGTCCGCATCCCCAACAACATTCCGGACCGTAATTTCCATCTTAACCATTTCCTCATTTTGTTTACTCACTTCTTCCAATGTTGTATCCTCTGCAGAAGCTATCTTCATGATTTCACTCAGCATTAAGTCACATTCATTTTTCCACCTAGTGGGCTCTTTCAAATCCCCATTATCATCAGAAAATGGAATTACAATATTCTCAGTAGCTGCAATTAACCCCTGTTCATCTCCTTGCAATTCATCATAGAAATTTTGATGGCGATTGATTATGTGATTAGCAGCTTCAAGTGTAGAACTGCTAGCTTCATCACTTTGAGCCTACTCATTAAATTTCTCCATGATTCGTCCATCCATCCTGGTGTGGTCCTTCGATGCAGCAAGAGTATGAGAATATTTTCCCCACAATTTATTCAACCAGGATGTCAATTGATCCTACCTCTTGTTGATAATTGCAGCAATAGCATCATGCTTTCCCTGAGAATAAGCACTTGACCCTACCCAGTGGTCTTTTGCTTGAGAGATTTCTCCTTGAGTGATCATTTTGGTTGTTCCCATTGAAACAGCAACCAAGTCTTTGAGTCTATCATTTTCTCTTAGCAATTTCTCATTATTTTCTCTATACATTTCTCTTTCTTTTATCAATAATTGAATCTGTGCTTTATTCAACTTTGCAATATTTACCCCAATATCAGCAGTAGCAACAGGATCAACTTCTCCAGCTTTTAAAGTCAAGACATGGCCAAATGCCTTCTCTGTATCAAGTACCACTGATTTCTTGTGGGGTGGTAACAAATCCCATATCAACATTGATCCCTCATCAGTATTGTACTTGGAGCCTGTATATACTTCTATCACCTTTTCCTTATCAAGCTTATGAGTAGCATTACTACCCTTCAAGAAACTATCAAAAACCAATGCAGAGTTCAAATCTAAACTAGGAAATATCATAACACTAGCATCCTCCAACATTTTCCTCCCCACTTCTGGAGTCATATTTGCCATTTCATCATCCACACATCTTCTCAATTGAGCCAATAATTGCTCCTCATTTCCAGAAGTGATATCGTCAACATTCTCTCTTCTCTCCTTCCCCTTCTACTTGTACGAGAATGCTTTGAACTCAGGGGAATGTATAAACTCATCATCAGAAACAAATGATCTGGACTCTATGTGCCTAGCATCAACATCACCACTTTCAATACTTTGTTCTCTGACCGAGCAGACATATTGCTGAGTTCTCATTCTGGATACCTTTTCTGCTTTACCCTGTGGCACATAAGCTTTTGGTGCTTCTTCATCTCTAGAAGACAACAACTCAGTATCTTGTAACCCTTGATTATACCTTTCAACTACCCTTTCTGCTTCATCTTCATCTAGATTCCTAATCATATCATCAAAAGGATAAGGTACATGCTGATACCCTCCAAAGTTAATCCTCTCCTTGGCTGAATGGATATACCCTTCAGGGTCAAAGTATTTCCTGGTTGTTCCTCTTTTCATATTATAATGCAATAATCTATCAAGAATTGAGTTATATCCCTCTTTAGCCAACACAGTGAAATCACCAAAGCATAAAGTACTAGGCATAAATGCCTGCTTCCCAAAAGAACTGAAATGCATCACACTACTATAATCCATTTGTCTGACAATTTCCAAGTAGGAAACCCTGTTTGGAACTATCCTTGGCAGAATGAAAGGAGCATCTTCAAATCCATACACTCTGATTACTGTAGCTCCCTCTAAACAATACCAGTCTCCCCAGTTATGGTCAATTGGCCCATTGAAATCTTTAGGCCGAAGGAATCTTTTGATCTCATCAGTCAATGAATGATTACAAGGATAATGATACAATTTATACAATGTCTTTACAAAATACTCCTCAAAATGAATAAAACTAGAACCTGCAAACCTGCTGTCCCAAATGGCAGTCCACAACTTAACAGGAAATGCTTCACCCTCCTTACCAATCTGAGAAATTCTCATTTCTGGAGGCCACACCCCTAGCTCTTGTCTGAAATATAACACTAAATGCATCAACAATGAATAATTTCTGAGGTGAACAATAGAAGCTCCACCCTTTATAGCCATTAATCTTGAGTCAAGCTCCTTAGAAATATATGAAGCATAATCAAATAGCCTAGAATTGTGATATTGAATGTCTGCTGCAATAACCATTGGCACCATTGACATGAATTCTGGGGCATCCATCCCCAACACCTGACACACTGAGAAATATGTATATTTCATACAGGGTTCAAACAAATCTACATGATAAGGAGGCCCCTCACTATCTTCCAGAGGTTCTGGCTTGTTACCCTGCTTAACCTTGTGAATTGGTAACCTCCAACCCTTGTAACTTGTATCCATTTTGGAAAATTCCTTTTGCAACTCTTCACAATTGATTTCCTCATCGCAAATTCCTTCTAATTTGAAAACCTCACCAATTCCTTCTTTTGACACATGTATCTGTGGTTTTCCAGAAGGATCACATATTTCTTTACGCTTTGGATCATAATGATCAGCAAGCAATTTTACCAATTCAACATTAACAAATATATTAGGGCACACCAATTTCCCTACATTCAACTTCCATGGATTACAAACTGGCTCAAAATGATTCCTCCTATGATAGTGGAAATTGAAAAGCTCATACCCTCTTACAGCAGTCCAGACATCACCTATGAACTTGCACTTGTCATCCAGCTTGTCAACTTCTGCCCTAAGTTGTGCGGACCTTCTAGCTTTAGGCCCCGAACCAGGTAATTGATCAATAAGGTCTTGGTTTAGCTTCCTTTCAGTGCCTTCATGCTCTGTATCAATCTTTTGTTTCTTTCCCTTTGACTGACTACTCTCACCAAGTTTTCTACCCTTACCCTTTCCAGAACTAGAAGACTCCATTTTCAAGCTTACAAAATCAAAATATGAAAAACAGAGAAGCAACTACTTACAGTATTCTACTTGAGCTCCTCAGACTGAAAAACTGTCTTGGTTCTCTTGTTCAGCTTGCCAATTTACCAGCAATCAATTCAGAAATGAGGAATTGATTAAAACACTACTGTCATTACTATTTTATCCCATCGTGCCATTAATGAAGCACGAATGAAACCACCTTTGAAACTGGTACTGTCGCATCAAATGTCCTTTCGATGAGAAAAATTCAAATTTGGGGCAAAATCCCTTTTCAACGTTTATTTCATCATTCGCCAAGACACTCTGCAGTCTTACCGACACTTGGAATCAACTTGATGACAAATGTTTCTATTTTTCATGTTGTTGTGACAATTCAAAGTCGGGGAAACATCTCATAGATATCATGGAACAATACCGATATGTATTCTTCAAAGCATTTTCCAATCGCTGAGACATTAATGTTATTCACACCGACTGAAATCCTTTACCTTTACGTTCTTCACTATAACCTACAGATGTCGGGGAAACCTCTCGTAGACTTCATCCTGTTTCACTAAAAATCTTTATTTACATTGGGTCGCCAAAAAAAATTTGTACTCTTGCCGATACAATCTTGGTTTCACCCGCTTTGCTGTAACTTTCAAAGTTGGGGAGATATTATGTAGATATCCTTGCATCTTACTGATATATGCTTTTCAATGTATTTTCATTCGCTAAAACAAAATTACCCTTTCACCGATGAATTCTCATTTCGGCATGTCCACCAAGTTTTCTTACCGAAGAAATAAACCCAACCATTGAAACAATACTTTCGGCAAGACAATGAACCTTAGGGAAAACTTACATCGACACCAAATGTCTTACCGAAATCACTCCTCCAGATTACTCCTATTCAACAAAACTCACCCCAAACTATATGTCGGTATAATATTCATACTTTGATGAAACTTATGATGACAAGTTCTTCTCCCGACAATGCATATCTCCATCGGCATAAGATTTGAATCAGCAAGACTCCATAGCTTCTCACCGATAGGTTTGAAATACCTTTGAACTTAGTTCGGCCAAACAATGGCCCCTTCGCCTAGACCTTCCCTAATGCACATAAGTCTTATCAAGACATCTGTTTGCAAGTCAATCGGTAAAACAAAATGATTTCATTATGAGTTCATACTGATACCAATTAGTGTGGCCGAAACAACACCTTTATGCACTAGTCGGTATAACATATTGTCTTTTCCTTGACATTAGACCGATGCCCCAACATATGCTGATATACCTTTTTCAGGATGCCTATCAGCAAGAAAAAATTAGTTCGCCGAAACATTTTCCCGAACACCTTTATCTTGAGCGATAAACTTCCACATGCACCAGTCAGGGAAACACACTGTATTCGCCATAACTTCACTCTGACAATGACTCCCCTTTGCTGAAATGATTCCTTTTTTCATTGAAACAAGCAAATTTTCCTGCCGATAGTATGCAACAAACATATATTAGTGAATAATCAGGTCAGGGAGACTTTTACAATGTCTTTCCGATTCGGGTCTTTTAATGAACAATGAAAGACTTGATGGATTCAATGGCTTTTATGACAGAAAAAAAGCAAGACAATACAAAGAGGGACCTTGGTGCTTATGATGAGAACTCAATACTAGAACTTTTGGATGCAATAGAATGTAAAAATTTCAAAATTTTATAGTTCTAACTGTTACATATTTCTCAGTGTGTCAGGTGTTGGGGATGGATGCCCCATAATTCATGTCAATGGTGCCAATGGTTATTGCAGCAGGCATTCAATATCACAATTCCAGGCTATTTGATTATGCTTCATATATTTCTAAGGAGCTTGACTCAGGATTAATGGCTATAAAGGGTGGAGCTTCTATTGTTCACCTCAGAAATTATTCATTGTTGATGCATTTAGTGTTATATTTCAGACAAGAGCTAGGGGTGTGGCCTCCGGAAATGAGAATTTCTCAGATTGGTAAGGAGGGTGAAGCATTTCCTGTTAAGTTGTGAACTTCCATTTGGGATAGCAGGTTTGCAAGTTCTAGTTTTATTCATTTTGAGGAGTATTTTGTAAAGACATTGTATAAATTGTATCATTATCCTTGTAATCATTCATTGACTGATGAGATCAAAAGATTCCTTCGGCCTGAAGATTTCAATGGGCCAATTGACCATAACTGGGGAGACTGGTATTGTTTAGAGGGAGCTACTGTAATCAGAGTGTATGGATTTGAAGATGCTCCTTTCATTATGCCAAGGACAGTTCCAAACAGGGTTGTGTACTTGGAAATTATCAGACAAATGGATTATAGTAGTGTGATGCATTTCAGTTCTTTTGGGAAGCAGGCATTTATGCCTAGTACTTTATGCTTTGGTGATTTCACTGTGTTGGCTAAAGAGGGATATAACTCAATCCTTGATAGATTATTGCATTATAATATGAAAAGAGGACCAACTAGGAAATACTTTGACCCTGAAGGGTATATCCATTCAGCCAAAGAGAGGATTAACTTTGGAGGGTATTAGCATGTACCTTATCCTTTTGATGATATGATCAGGAATCTGGATGAAGATGAAGCAGAAAGGGTAGTTGAAAGGTATAATCAAGGGCTACAAGATATTGAGTTATTGTCTTCTGAAGATGAAGAAGCACCAAGAGCTGATGTGCCATAGGGTAAAACAGAAAAGGTATCCAGAATGAGGACTCAGCAATATGTCTGCCCAGTCAGAGAACAAAATATTGAAAGTGGTGATGTTGATGCTAGGCACATAGAGTACAGATCATTTGTTTCTAATGATGAGTTTATACATTCCCCTAAGTTCAAAGCATTCTTGTACAAGCAGAAGGGGAAGGAGATAAGACAGAATGTTGATGATATCACTTCTGGAAATGAGGAACAATTGCTGGCTCAATTGAGAAGATGTGTGGATGATGAAATGGAAAATATGACTCCTAAAGTGGGGAGGAAAATGTTGGAGGATGCTGGTGTCATGATATTTCCCGGCCTTGATTTGAATTCTGCATTGGTCTTTGATAGTTTCTTGAAGGGTAGTAATGCTACTCATAAGCTTGATAAGGAAAAGGTGACAGAAGTATATACAGGTTCCAAGTATAATACTGATGAGGGATCAATGTTGATATGGGCTTTGTACCCACCCCATAGGAAATCAGTGGTACTTGATACAGAGAAGGCATTTGGTCATGTCTTGACTCTAAAAGCTGGAGAGGCTGATCCTATAGCTACTACTAATATTGGGGTAAATATTGCAAAGTTGAATAAAGCACAGATTCAATTATTGATAAAAGAAAGAGAAATGTATAAAGCAAATAATGAGAAATTGTTGAGAGAAAATGATAGACTCAAAGACTTGGTTGGTGTTTCAATGGGAACAACCAAAATGATCACTCAAGGAGAAAGCTCTCAAGCAAAATACCGTTGGGTAGGGTCAAGTGCTTATTCTCAGGGAAAGCATGATGCTATTGCTGCAATTATCAAGAAGAGGCAGGATCATTTGACATCCTGGTTGAATAAATTATGGGGAAAATACTCTCATACTCTTGCTGCATTGAAGGAGCACACAAGGATGGATGGATGAATCATGGAGAAATTTCATGAGTTGGCTCAAAGTGATGAAGCTAGCAGTTTTGCACTTGAAGCTGCAAATCACATAATCAATCGCCATCGAAATTTCTATGATGAATTGCAAGGAGATGAACAGGGGTTAATTGTAGCTGCTGAGAAAATTGTAATTTCATTTTCTGATGATAATGGGGATTTTAAAGTGGCCACCAGGTGGAAAAATGAATGTGATTCAATGCTGAGTGAAATCATGAAGATAGTTTTTGCAGAGGATACAGCATTGGAAGAAGTGAGTAAACAAAATGAGGAAATGGTTAAGATGGAATTTATGGTCTGGAATGTTGTTGAGGATGTGGACACATATGAGCGCCAGGATTATTTGGACCACCTCAACAAGACTCACTTGTGGCTAAATAGAGCCTAATTATTATCTATATTATGTTTTATAATTTGTATTTTCTATTTCCGAAAGGATGCATCCTTTCATATTCTCAATGTATAAATGTCTATTTTGTAAACAATATGTGGATATAGCTAGAATAGGATAGAGAATAGAGTATACAGTGGAACACCATGTTTCACAGGGTTGAGACTATGCTGTATGTTTTGAAGCCATGGAAATATCAATGAAAATCATCTAATTTGCTGGCAAATTCTTGTGTCAATTGTTGTGTTGTGCCTATTGAAAGAATTATTTGAGTTGTCTCTAAAATTGATGTTTCTTGGTTATTTAGATCAACATAACAAGTTTATGTCTTGTTTATCAGTACGTATTTTCTATATCTATGTGATTGGTTTATAGGTTCTTTCAAGGAAGGATTAAATCCTTTTGATTAATCATAGTAATCAGGGAATTTCATTTAGATCAGTAAGAAGAACTCAATAATCACAACCTTTCATTTTTATACTAGTTATAAATAAATATGCCAAACAATTTGAATGAATCTAGAAAGAAGTCAGTTGTCTATGATTTAATTTGACTCCGTATATTATATAAGGCACTGGTCTTACCGTTTTCATCATTTAGTTTTATTCATACTTTTTACATCTGTTAACTGAGCATATTAGGGTTTAGTTTTGAATGCTGGTATATAATATATACCAAATCTATTTTATTTTGTCCATTCCAATTTGCCATCCTTTAATAAATCATGGCATTTTAAGATAAGATCAATAGTCAAGTCCCGGTTTCATTTTATTATAGGTACACCCCGGCTTTAGGTCTGAAGGCCCGGAGAGTAGAAGGTTTAATTCTTTCAAACCTGTCTGCTACTCCTAAAACATTGTGAAAGCTTGGCAACCTTCACAGTCCAAACCTACATTTTCGGAGAGATAATAGTCTTGCATGCACTGAGAGATAAAGGAACTTTCGGCGGAACAAGGTGGATTCTCTGTAAGGTCTTCCCGACACCATTAAGTTACAGCGACAGTGAGTTAGAACAAGGTGCATTTTTGGTGAGAGGCTCCTTGGGTCTCGGCGAATGGAAGGCACAAGAAGTACATATCGGAAAAACGTATTGTAATCTCTGTGATATCTCACCGACCCAGATGAGCTATAAAGAATGCGAAGATGAAACTAAAAGGGAATAAAAGAATACTATATGGCTTCGTTGTGACAAACAAAATGCTACATCGACGTGCGGGAGACAAATGGGGTTTTAGGGGTTTTCGATATGATGTCTTCATGACTCAGATGTGTTACGACGAGGCACAAAAGACCAAAGGGATGATCAGCGATATAGTTGCCTTCAGTATACCTCCAGATATTTTTTGGTGATTGCTTCAGTGGATGAGTAACAAAGACTTGAATGTTGTGGGCTGACATGTGATAAAATCCCAAATAAAAATAGTTGCTTGTCGATATTGGAATATGAAACGATGTGCCTATTCGGATACTAATATATAAATAATCATTCTCAAATGAGAAGAGAGATTAGAAGAGAAGTAGAAAATAGTAGAATAGAATAGATACATTTCAAAGGAACACAATGTTCCAAAAATCTGAGACTCTAGTGTATGTTTTGAAATCATGGAGATATCAATGAGAATTATATGATTTGCTGATGTATTTCTGGTGTCAATTGTTTTGTTATGCCTATTGAAAGAGTTATTTAAGTTGTCTCTAAGATTGATATTGTCTGGTTATTTAAATTTACATAACAAGTTTATGTTAGGTTTATCAATACACATTTGTTGTATCTGTGTGATTGGTTGATAGGTTCTTTCAAGGAAGGATTAAATCCTTTTAATTAATCACAGTAATTAGGGAATTCATTTAGATCAATAAGAAGAACTTAATAATCACAGTCATGCTTGTTTATACCAGTTATAAATAAAAATATGCCAAACAATTTGAATATCCTCCAGAAAGAAGTCACTCATTTAAGGTTTCATTTGACTTTGTATCCCATATAAGGCACTGGTCTCACCATTTATATCTTTTAGTCTCATTCATATTTTTACAACTGTTAACTGAGCATATTAGGATTTAGTCTTCATTTTAGTATACAATTTATACCAAGTTTGATCCATTTTGTCCACTTCCATATGCCATTGTGGATAAATTATTGTAGGAAAGAAGATCATAGGTTAAGTCTTCTTCATCCGTTATAGGTACACCCGCCTAGGTCTAGCAACACCTGAAGAGTAGAAGGTTTAATTATTTCAAACCTTGTTCACATCTCTAAAACATTGTGAAAGCTTGGCAACCTTTCGTAAGTCTGCCAAACCTCGCATTTTGAGAGCTTCAACATCATCCTGGGAAAGCTCAACCCTAAGTGTTGCATGTGAGTTTGGTGTCCAAGCCTGGGATTTCGACTTTGATTGTGTTTCTTTGGTCTCTTTGCATTTCATCAACGCTGATATCATGCCAATGACCTTTGAATCATTCTTCTTCCATGGTTTCCGGGTCCCCGAAGTCTCTATGGCTCGATAGAATTGATATTCCAACAGATTTTAGCTATTCATTTTCATTTGCACCCAATGATAGCTTTGCTTTTTAAAGATTTCAGAGGAATTTATCTAGGGTTACTTAACATGAATGAAGAGGGCTCTCCCAGACATTCATGCATTAACGCTAGGGTTTCACTTTGAGCCACCACCAACACCAAATTCCAATTCGTCTCCTTGGGTGAATTTTGAGTTTGGATCCATCACTGAAATGATTTGAGACAAGTAGCATTTGGAGCCTAGTTCATTAAATTTGTGGATTGTTCGACCAATTTGAGTGAAGTCATGAGAATGCTACCTTAATATTATTGTACATCTGGTTATGAATAGTCACCTTGTGGCTATCTTAACTCTATTAAGTCATATTATCATTAGTATGGCTGTTATCAGCTCTTTTAGGGTCAGCCTAAGTCTTCATATAGAAGTGCCTAAGTCGGCCTAGGTGATATCCTTGGCATAAATAGGTATATATAGGAGGTTGTGAGTCTTATTTCATCATCAAGTGTTAAGTGTGTTCTCATTAGAGATATTTGGAGGTTTTCCCCCTCAAAGTGGCTTGTTATTCTCAGTTATTATCAAGTATTTGGAGCATATTTCATATCATATTCTTCTATTGTGCAAGTTATTTCTTAACAAGTGGTATCAGAGCATGATCTTGGCACCATAGAGGCAAGGTTTTTCTCAATTTTAAAGGCGATTTTGGGAAGAGCATATCTTTCAAATTTTGGTGAATTTTTTATTTTATTTTTAAAGGGTTTTTGAAGAACATATTAAGAAGCTACAGTCCAGATTTTAGAAGAATTGGAGTAAAATTAAGCGAATTATTGCAGAATTAGGGTTTCTACACTATTTTTTTGGAATCTACATATCTCGCACATCTTGTTGAATTGGAGTTTGATTTTTATTGGGTTTTTGAAGACATAATAAAGGAGATTATAGTAAAAATTTGAGAGAATTTAAGTTTCGTTTGTCTGATTTATTTCAACATTAGTGGTTTCCATCATGTCGGGGCCTTCAGCAAGGGGTACAAAGAATGTCACTCTGGGGAAGACTCCTGATAAGGATGGTGAAACAATCAAGGATATTACTCATAATGAGGAAATAAATAAGGTCAAGGAAGATGTTTCCTCAATTAAGATGGATATGTGTGACCTAAGAGGAGATATATCTGACATATGAAACATGTTAAGCACCTACAGGGCTGAATCAAGAAAGGAGTTCTCAAGCGGCCAAGGTGAAAATTCTAGGTCAGCTACTACTGACACAAGCTTTAGTACTCCTATAGGATCTAGGAATTTATTTCAAAAGGTGGATATGCGCAAGTTTGATGGTAAGGATCCTCTAACATGGATAAACCAAATGGAGAATTTTTTTGAAGTACAACAATTCCCAAATGGACAAAAGGTCACGATGGCTTCCTTATATCTAGAACCAGATCAATTCATTTGGTATCATTGGCTTGCACTCATCGGCAAAAGGGGCTCACCATCTCATGGTCAATTTTTACAGAGGAACTCCAAGCACAATATAGCAATAGCGTCACAGACAACTTCTTCAGCCAGCTAGCTAAACTTCAACAAACAGGATCAGTTAAGGATTATATTCAGTAATTCCAAAATCTATCCTTAAGGGTGGATACAATTACGGAGGAAAACTTGAATGACTTATTCTTGGGTGGTCTCAAGGATCACATTCAACATGAGGTATGCATGTTTATCCCTAGTTCCATAAATGAGTCTTTTATCTTAGCACGCAGGGTAGAGGAGAAGTATTTGATTCCTAAGAAGCAAGGGGCTAATGTGACAAGAGAGAAAGGATATTCAACACAACCTACTAAGTTGACTTCACAACAAATTGAGGAGGAAAGAGAAAAAGGCTTGTGTTTCAATTGTGATAGCAAATACAGTCAAGGACATAAATGTAGTGAAAAGAAATTGTTTTACATTGAAGGTCCCAATGAGGAAGAAGAGGAGGAACCCATACTAGAAGATGAAAGGGAGTCTAATGAGGAATCACATGATTCTCAACCAATAATTTCTTGCCATGCACTCTCAGGTTTCAGCGCTCCACAAACTCTCAAGGTGGTGGGGTTCCTAAAGAAGCAAAAGGTAACAGTGTTGATTGACCCAGGTAGTACTCATAATTTTATCAACAAAAAGTTAGCTACTCGTCTAAATTGTTTCATATATCTAGCTTAAGAGTTTCAAGTTTTGATTGCAGATGGTGGTACAGTTAGTTGTTCAGGGAAGTTTCATAGCATTAAATTATCCATGGGAGATTATCAACTTGATACCCCAATGTATGCGATATCCATGGGTGCAACAGATATTGTTTTGGGAGTACAATGGCTTACTACATTAGGGAACAATTGAGATGAACTTCCAAGAACTATTCATGAGATTCAATCAAGGAGCTAAGGGTAGAGCTAAGGGGGTTGAAGGAAAAATCTCCACAAATGGTAAGCTCTCATCAAATGCAAAAGTTGCTTAAGAAAGGAGCGGATGGATTTGTGGCCCAACTATGTTCATTAGAAGTCTCTCAATCTAATACTCCTACTCATCCAAATTTGCAAGCTATAATTGATCGTCACTCAGTTGTTCTTGGAGATATGCCTAAAGGACTTCCTCCTAAGAGGGATCATGATGATGCCATACAGTTAGTCCCAGGGAGCCAACCACCGAACATCAGGCCTTATAGGTATCCACACATACAAAAGTGAGATAGAAAAGATTGTTGAAGAGATGCTAGAGGAAGGAATCATCAAGCATAGCCAAAGTGCTTACTCCTCAATTGCGGGTGTATTTAAGTACATAAGAAGGATGATACTCATGATGTCCGTGATTATAGAGTGCTCAACATGTACAATCTCATTAAAGATAAGTTCTTAACTCCAAATTTCACCGATGATTTGCTAGATGAATTAAATGGAGCTATGTTTTTCTACCGTTAGATTCCTAGATCTGGTTATCACCACCAATCTAAGGAGGAAGATATTTGTAAGACAACATTTCAGACTCATGGGGGTGATTATGAATTTTTGGTGATGCCATTTGGTCTTACCAATCCACCATCTACATTCCAAAGTTTGAGGAATTCCATTTTTAAGAAGTTCTTGAGAAAGTTTGTGTTAGTATTCTTTGATGATATATTGATTTATAGCAATACTTGGGAAGAACATTTGCAACATGTGGACCAAGCATTACAAATACTTGAAGATCATAAACTCTATG
The DNA here is from genome assembly GCA_007258455.2 of Sequoia sempervirens. Taxonomy (NCBI): domain Eukaryota; kingdom Viridiplantae; phylum Streptophyta; class Pinopsida; order Cupressales; family Cupressaceae; genus Sequoia; species Sequoia sempervirens. The sequence continues at coordinate 59,164,361 of VDFB02252616.1, forward strand.
CTAAGCCATCCAAGTGTGCTTTGGTCTTACAGAGGTGGAGTATTTGGGACACATAGTTTCACATGAAGGAGTAAAGGTGGACCCTAACAAAATTAAGGCTATCATGGAATGGCCTATTCCAAAAACCATTAAGAAACTGAGAGGATTCTTGGGATTGACAGGGTACTATATAAGATTTGTGAAGAATTATGATCTACAGTATAGCAGCACCTCTCACCACTCTATTGAAGAAGGATTCCTTTCATTGGAATGAGTCTGCCAATACAACATTTGAGATATTGAAGGAGGCTATGTGTACAACTCCAGTACTTGCCACTCCTGACTTCACCAAGGAATTCATTGTGGAATGTGATGCTTCTGGAAATGGGATAGGAGCAGTGCTCGTGCAAGAAGGTCAACCAATTGCTTTTCAGAGTCGTCAATTAAAAGGTAAGAATCAACTAAAACCTATTTATGAGAAGGAAATGATAGCAATACTCCATGCAGTGAAACAATGGTGGCCTTATCTATTGGGTAGACATTTCAAGGTTAAGATAGATCATGATAGCCTAAAATATTTTTTGGAACAATGACTATCTTCTAAAGAGCAACAAAAATGGGTCACTAAGATGTTAGGATATGACTTTGAGATTGTATATAAGAAAGGGAAAGAAAATATTGTCGCAGATGCACTGTCAAGGAAGGATGAGAAAGATGAAGCCTTATTGTGTGCCCTTTCAATATTACAAGAAAATTGGGTGGAGGAAGCCAAACAAGAGTGGAAAAATGATGTTGCGACAAGTAATCTCATCAAGCAATTAAAAAGTGATCCTAGT